>QVRM01006998.1:0-131887 GCA_003439945.1 Dermanyssus gallinae
TGCTACGGTTCGAGAATACCTAAACGAAGCATTCAAGAATCGGTGGATCGACCGAGGCGGGTCTATAGCTTGGCCACCTCGCTCCCCCGATTTAACAAGCCTCGACTTTTTTTGTGGGGCTACCTAAAGAGTGTTGTCTACGAAACCCCCGTTGAATCGCGTGAAGATCTGGTTGACCGTATATTCAACGCTGCTGACGCCGTTAGGGCAATGCCTAACATATTTACACGAGTGCAAGAGAGCCTGTGCAATCGCTACAGAACGTGTTTAGTGGTAGGCGGACGGAACTTCGAGCAATTCTTATAATAAATAAATGCTGGTGTGTTTCTGGACGTGCGCAAGTGGTTTCTGTGGTAAAGCAGGTCAAGATGCTAGGAAGTATGCATGCCTTTGCTTTTGATATGGCTGTCGAAAAAGCCTAGTTTCTCAGCAACTACGTAACGCAGCACCATCACTTTGGTACGAAAATGATGGGCATTAAATTTGCTATCGTCAGAGAGTGTTCGTCATTTGTGCGCAATGGCAAAATTTTAGATTTTGCACGTGAAAGCTTCAACGTAAGTTATAACAACAAATCGACTTTTTATGATTTTTTTATTCCACCTATTTGCTTTTTGCTAGCTTGCGTTAGGTGTCATTTAGGTTATGCAAAATTTTCCGCCGAACACACTGGTATGATCGGTTGCTTCATGCGTTGACTGGTTCTCCCGCAAACATAGATTTTGTACAACTATGTAGGAGAAAATAAGGCAGAATAACGACTTTTCTAAATTTCATCCTCACTCCTAAACAAAACGTTTTCTTGGCTTCCGCCCATTGGGAAAAATTATTTTCTTGCCGAGCTCTATCAAACCTCGAAAGAAGTACAACTTTTTACGTAACACCCTGTATATATATATATATATATATATATATATATAGCTTTTGCTCTTAGCTTAAGATGCTCTAAGAATCGGCACCCAACCAACAACAGCTTCCTGCCAGCATATTCAAGTCTAGAATATGGAGCTTCAACAAGCCGTTTCGCTTGTTGAGTCCACGCTAGACAAGCATTTGGGGCTTCGTAACGTTACGAAGCACAACTGGCTTCGTAACGGAGTAGCAGAATATAAATTTCCAAGAAAAAACGTAAATTTGCATTCTGCTACTCGAGGCAATAAAACATTTGGCGAACATTGTCACACACTGCATCAGCCGTGTTGGCAAAACGTTTTTTCCGCGTCGAAAAAAGAAAAAACCGTATGCATTTTATAGCAGCACAGTATCCGAACTGCGATTTTACAGGCAGCACAGAATCGTGGGCATCAAGATAGTCTATATAAATTACCACGCTACAAAATATCCTGGTCAACACGTCTTTCAGACTCTCCCAACTACTTCGCCCATGAGAGAAGGAAGAGCGAGAGAGAATAGTCTCTATAGGAAGAAATGTTTAGAATTTTAATTAGTTCGACACTTTAAACATCTAAGGGAAACCTTTGGCTCTAACTTCTATTTCTCACCTGCATGGATGCAGTGAGTTGTACGCGCCTGCGGAAATGAGGTCGATGCCTACGGTCTTCACTCACTGAGCTGTCCAAGAAGCTCTGGAAGGATTTCACGGCACATGGAGTTAAATGAAATCATCAAAAGAGCTCTTCGGAAGGCAAGGTTGCCTGACGGCGTGACCATACCATTATGGTCTCACGGCAAGTGCTTGGCCTGGGATGCTACAGTGTCCTGCACAGTAGCTCCAATCGTATCTCAGCCATAGCTCTGTTAGCACAGGATGGGTAGCAGAGCACGCCGAACAGGAAAAGAGACGCAAATACGCAGACCTTGAAAACAGTCTTCACTTCGTACCAGTGGCTATGGAAACATTAGGACCCATCAGCAGTGGAACAGCAAAATTCATTCGGGAGCTGGCCAGGAGAATGACAGCAACAACGGGGAACCAGCGCGATGCCGAATATCTGAGACAGCTTCTGTCTCTCGCGGTGCGTAGAGGCAATGCCGCTTCTATAATCGGCGCCATGGGATGAGCAGCTAAATACGTGCTTGAATCGACGCGACACGTTCGAACCTCACAACTGTACTCTGATAACACAATTACGAATTGAATGTAATAATAATAATAATAATAATATAGGTAAGTCTTAGTATCATTTATGTGGTTGGTCTTCTGGAACTGAGGATATCATGCCAATATATGCGTAAGGACTCGGACAAACGTAAGAATAACTAAATGCAAAACTTCTTAAAAAAAAAAATAATAATAATAATAATTAATTCCGAATGATTTCGGTTCCTTCTCATCAGCAGCAGGGGTAACAATACTTTATCGAAACGCGTGTGGAAGTTGCAAATTGTTAGAGCAGCTTATAGGTCGTATTTTTTATTGAGAAGCAAGAACAAATAGCGCAAATGCAAACCACTGACGGGAACTCGTGTAGAGTTGGCTTGAGGCTTCAGCGAAGATGACATCGTCAAGCTTTTTTGTTCGCAGAGGAGCATATAGAAAGGCAGAATGCTGGATTTTGTTTACCATCTTAACTTTCTACTGGTACTGCGCCTGTTGTACAACTAAGTAAGCCGTTCATTGTTGCCTTGACCGATCAAGAACCGACGTACTTCGTCCGCTCTTTGGGCCATAATACAGTTTTACGGTACGACGCAATACAATCCACATCTATGAACCATGACTCACACTTTAGAATAGTCAACTCGTTGAGAGAATTTAAGTGCAAACTCAATCTCGTTATTCAAACACAGCCCAAATCCCCTTTTTTACACTTCATTCGAATGCTAATCACGACATAGGTCGCATTCTAGCTAAAATGCGAAAAGAAACGCAGCTGCGTTAGTTATACTGTTCAAGCATACCAAATTGAATGCGTAGTGCAAACGGCAACATGGATATACACTTAAGTACGAAGTTTATATATATATATATATATACATATATTATTTTTTATAGACAATTGGATTGTGTCTTTGTTCACATCAGAGCGTTTTGAGACAGCCATTTCGCTAGCTAGTTCTGCTAGGAACCGCACCGCCGGACATTCCGCAGCCTGAGGCCCGTCATCACGCGTGATGTTCCTTTCTAACCAGTTCCTAATCTTGCACCCGGGCATACACCATTCCGGTCGTGGCAGATTCTGCTAGAATTATGGACGGGAACGCCATTGTCCAAAGTTGGGGTTCTCTCACCCTCCCACAAACGTGACGTGAGCTTCATCTACTGTCTTTTATCGACGGCAAATTGGCAGGCTGAAAAGGCTGCAACGTACCCGCCAATTATGACAGAGTCGCAAATCTAGGGTGACTAAACCGAAATTAATATAAGTATATATTATTTGGTTGGCCTGATGCGTATATATATATATATATATATATATATATATTTACACAAATGGTGTACATAAATTCTAGAAAAAGATGATGATGAAATGATTTTTGTATTAAAATCTTCTTATACGAGGAATAGATTAATTATGGCGATGATTATAATACGCTATACACGGAGATCACTAAACAAATGAATACATGACGACAAAACAACACACCGAATGTGAACTAAAATTAACAGACGTTTTTGTTATTTGACTGGGTATATATATATATATATATATATATATATATATATATATATATACATATGTATATATATACACACAAATGGAAGACATATATTCTAAAAAATTATATAAAATGATTTTTGGATGAAAAACGTATTTCTATTTATAAATAAGGAATAGATTAAAGACGATGATTATTATACGCGATACACGGCGATCACTACACGGATGGATACATAACGTTGAAACGCTACACCAAATGTTTTTTCATTTTTTATAGATATATGCTAAAATGCATGATGCACACCGGGCGTTGTTGTTAAAACCACAGTATTGTGAAACTTGCAAACCCACAAAAATTTTAAGCAATGTGGCGGTTTTCTTCACCTCGGAAACAGACTCTGCGAATCTTCCTATAATCCAATAGTATCCATGATCCTCAAGGAGCGCCTGCCTACAAGAACTTGGCATGTCAGGAGCTTTCCCAGTCGCAGGTTCTAGGACAGTAGCCCCCGCTCAGCGTTGGAAAAGAGGCAGCATTTATAGCAGGGGCCTTACAAACACACAAAATGTATTAATACTGTACTATGCAACATATGCCGTCGTATGGTCAAACAAGCGATACATATTTCGTTTGTCAGGGATATTTAATAATATATTGCGTTCGCAAGGTATATATATACACGTGCACGTATATCTTGACCACTAAGGGTCTGTATATTGGGCTGCAGATGCTAGGAGCTTGGTGTGCCTCGATGTCAACTTGTTGACTGCTGGAATCTATCGCATCATTATGCCACGAGTGGATGTGCCATAACATAGTCTGGTGGGGATCGCAGATGATTTAGGACAGACGACTTAATGACTGACATATAGGAACGCATTCGAGTTTTAACTGAAGGACGGCCAGCCTACCGCAATTCCTGTAGAGTAACGTCTGCGTGCGTGCATCCTTCATCATGCGAAATGTTCCTTCCTAACCGACCTGCTCCGCTAATCTAGCGTCCGCCTACAAGGCATTACGTCGATGGAACCAGCATCTTGCGTCCGGTCGCGGCAGATTCTTCTAGAATTATGGACGGAAACGCCATTGCGATTGAATGTGGGGGTTTCTCACCCCCCCCCCCCCAAAAACGTGACATAAGCCTCATTTCAAGCCTACTGTCTTCGGTCCTTCGAGGGCAAATTGGCAGCCTGCGAGGGCTGCAACGTACCCGCCAATTACAATCGAGTCGCAAATCTCGCGAGATTGAAGCTAGGACTGAATAGATTAATTAAAACAATAGTTATTATTAGCGATACACGGCGATTCACGAATAACGAATGAATACATAATGATGAAACAACACGCTTCGAATCTTGCGAGCACTATGCCATGGAAAATATGTCCTTCTTATGTCAGCGATATCTACTAACGTGTTGCGTTTGCCTTGGCATGCGTGGTTAATAGTGGTTTAACAGTAGTAACCGCTATATTACATATAACGGTTACTACTGCTGTATATATATATATATATATATATATAACATATCGTTGTCGTTATATTACATATAACGACAACGATATGTTAATCACATTTTGTGCAATCGGTAATGTATCTAACATAAAAAAAACTAGAGATGTCTAGCAGCCGCCTTTGCAAGCTACTAAGAACCTATGGATAGACAGGTGTCATATTAGACCATCGGTTCTTTAAGATCTTACGCACTTTGCCTACATATACGGACAGGCTCTGCCACACTCTGCCACAAGCTTACATAAACAGAATGCTCAACGCAAACACAACGATAGAGGCGCCTAGCAGCAGAAGATTTTGCATTTCCTTTCTCTACTACAAGTGCTGGAGTTTAGCAAACCCTCTCCGTCTTCCCGCAGCGAGAGCGCCAAGATCCATCGCGCTGACGTGTGGGCCGAGTGCAGATCAAACACGTTGAAGGAAGACATCCAATTCGAAGCTCGAGTGCTTCGAAATGTATCAAATTGAAGGTTGTCTTCGAAGGACCTTATAGAAGGGCGACGTCAACCTATGTAGAGATAAACCCTTGTAGAAGCCAACTAAGGAAGCGATATCTGAACAGTATAATCTGCACAAAATTCACTAAGCTAAAGTTTTTCTCTTATGAACATCACTTTTGTTAACGAGTTCTCTAACGTGACATCCATAACACAAACTATCATCTGCACAAAGTCAAAGTTTTGTTAAAATTAAACATTCCTTATTTTAAGGAAATTGAATATTCATATGTTCATAATGTATTCGTAAAAGATTCTCTGTGGTGTTGTATCGATCTTACGCATCAAAGCAATCATTTAATGACCATGATGCCTGATCATTAGCACTACTCAATTAGTAAAATAGCTTTGGGCATGATCGGCTGTATTTCATCGGAAATGCCTACACCGACTGACGACGTCAACATCCGTGAAGAACCTGAACCACTAGGGAGGTACTATGCGTTGCCGCCAACAGAATCCACTCGCTTTATTATGATGCGGCAAAACATTACACTTAATATGGTCTCGAATGTATTGGGCAAATGAATCGTGATCTTGTGCTCATAGACAAGACTGAATACCCTATCTAGAAAAAAAGACTTGTAATAGGAGCTGCAGATATTGAAAGCATATATATTATTATACACGACACGTTGTCAAGTGTGGCGGTGGAAAACGCGTTTACTGTCCCTTGTCTTTCACTGTCAGAAACACTAAGACAACTTTTTCAAAGCACGATAATATAGAATTCGAATAAAATGTGTAAAAGGTTCACTTTTTCGAAAACGATGGTGGTCTAAATCTATTAAATGTTGCATTCCGCAATTCTTTAGACGGCAGTTATCAATGTAGCGACATAGAGATTTTTCCAAGCAGATCAATCAATGCGTACTACGCTACGTAGATCTGCATAGTAATGCCTGTTTGGTAGGCTAGCACATTCATTTGAATTAAGCAGCGAATGTCCACACGAAGGAAGATTCTACTTATTCAAGAAGCACCTCAGATGTGGGCAAAAAATAGCAGTGAGATATTTAACAGTTTTTCTAAGACATAATAACAATACCAACATATCAATAAAGATTTTTATGAAGAACTATAACTACCTAAATTGCATTACTACATGGCGGAGGTTACAATACAATTCGATATACTTTTGGGAGAGACTGCCTACGGACGGAGTATACGTCTTATATCTTTCTGTAATATAATCTATTTATGTGTACGGGATAGATGCTTGGATCCATGACTGCATAGTTGTAAAAAGACGTTATACCGGTAGAGATAGCTTTTTTAAAGATTTTCCGTAAGGCTATTGCCCGTGTACGTTTTTTTTAATGTCATGGCTAATTTAATTCCACTCCGGCGTTTACCTTGTCTAAATTGGAAACAATGCAAACCAATTTAAGAGTGGCCGGTCTGGGTCTCGAGCCCAGTCCTCCCGAATGCAAGGCAAAGGCTTTGCCACTTGCTCGATCGAGAGATCGCTTTGCGATGTTCAATTATTATTATTATTATTATGAACAATTATGAGTAGTTTGGAATATTTTTGAACTTGGAACCTCATCATAAGCTGTTTTTAGATGTCCGGTGTAGGAAAGACGAACATAGATTAATGTACCCCAATATCAGTTCGACACACAAACCCAGTGACGACGCTACCCTTGGAGACGGCGTTTGCAAAACGCGTCATTGATTTCTAACTACACTGACTACCGCCAAGTCGTGACAAGATGATTGTTCAAGCGGCCAATCTGCCGCGATTGTGCCCTAGAGATACTGTGTTTGGAAGAACTATTTGTGCAGCGCGCGCTCTCTCCCTCTCTCATATATTACGCAGGCGCTTCTTGGCAAGAACGAGTGCAATGAACAAAAGTAGTTGAAAAAGCATAGTTGCGGTCTAGCCCCTCTGTTGTGTAAGGGTTAACTAGAAGCAACGCACGGGATACAGCAGTACAAGCAAAGAAATATACTGGAGACACAACAAGACTACAATCATTATTCCAATCGTCCTATGTGGATCGTATCGATACAACATCGTTTGATCATTGCATGGCTATTGACTAGAGAAATATTTAACAACATTTAATTGCGTTGCTTCACGCACAGCATCTTCGTGCGAGTTTGACTAAATCCATCCAGCATGGTATACCATGCTGCAAAATGCAATCTTGTGCAATCTTTAAATGAATTTGCCCGTCATTGTGAAGCCGTGTAGCTTATATATATATATATATATATATATATATATATATATATATATATATATATATATATATATATATATATATATATCTATATATATATATATATATATATATATACTATATATCTATATTCTCTCTCATACTATCTACTATCTATCTATATCGCTATTATCTGTCTATATATATGTTGTGGTGTATATATGTACATATATATATGAATGTATAGGTGTATGTGTATGTATCCATACAAATGCAGATCACCCGGTGATAGTCTTGACTCACTGTCCTTATAGTTGTTAAAGTGATGTATTTGTGGTTATAATCGCTACTCAACCCGAGTGAATAAATATGAAATGTAAATCCATCCAGCGGAGCTGAACGTCCACCGTGGTTTTCACATCGCCAGCGCACATTGGCGATCACCGTGACTCCGTGATGTGCACGTGCGTATACCAGATGCAAGCATGCTCAAAGTAGACATAAAGTCATATCAAGTAAGGATATAAATTTTTTATTAATCAATTTATATTACAATCCTGTGTAAATGAACGTGTTAACTTTCAGCCTCAAGTAAGGAAGCATATCATATGTGCAATACAGTTCATTTCTCTCTGTACTCGCCGCTCACCTTTTAGATGTCGTAAAATCCAGCCTAGTGCGTTTTCGTTTTTTTCGCCGCGTCGTCTATGCTTAGTATATTCCATCACCAACACATGAAGCGGCAGATATTCTGGGCGCAAGCCAACAGAGATTTAGAGAGAGACACGAATTGGCCGCTAAGCTTAGGTAGTAGTTTGTAAATACACACCCACAGACACACACACACTCACACAAATCACTTAACTGCCTTTTTTCTTCACTTCTATTCACTTGCCAATTCAAAATTCGAACGAAAATTATTCGTTACGAAAGCCACCTTTCGAATTCTTTCGAAAAGTTCTCAATCGTATTATTTCATGTCCATGAAACGAGCAAGCATTGCAAACGCATTTTCCACCACCAACAATTTGACAACGTGTCGTGGTGTTTTAGTTGCACCACTTACAGTTGGCGCACGTCGGTCAAATTTGTTCGACGATACGCAGCCGTCGCTGTCAATGTTTTTCCGTTTCCTTTTCTAGTTTTAGAATTATTTTAATTTAATTAAATTAATTAAAATAAATTAAAAAAATGGAAAAACTCAAATATCGCGATCGAAGTTCGTCCTCTGCGATCGCTCTCCTTTCAGCGGGCGATTGGCGATAATGTTTGCGAGTGTTGCACGGCAAATGCACGTATACGAAACCACTGTTGAAATTGGGTACACCACTCAATTACGAGCAAACTCGGTGGTACATTAACTCGGTGGCCTAACAAATCCATCGGACTCCAGCACTCCGAGACCGTCGGCACACCAGCCGGCCGGAACGACAAAGGGAGCGCGTACTATTTATTCCCCAGACTCGAGCAACTACAGCCGCCGTCACAACCAGCAGCGGCACAAATGGCAATGACGATCACTGAGAGGCAACTCTGCTTTTCCAGAGGACGCGCACCGCAAGACCGCAACCACGAGAGACGTGGGAAAGAGTTCCGCCTTTCCTCCGAGCGTGGTGTCCCTCTCCGGCCGAGAGATGGAAAGAGCTATGCTGGCGCCTCCCCGAACCTCGAGTGCAACCCCTGAGGAGGGGTGGCGTTTGTCGCCGTGGAAATCACAGAACTTAGTGCCAGAAGCAGTACTTCACAGGACATCATAGAGTTTTTGTCAGCTTTTTACTCTGTCTGAGTCTATACGAGAGAGAGCGAGAGAGAGTTCTATCTGAGCTTATGAGAGATAGAAAGAAAAGGCTTTGCTCGTCTGACTGCCGTGGATCAGCTCCATGATCAAAAGCTGCTGTGTGCGAGTTTAGAACGCAGCGAAGCGCCGATTAGGCCAAAGACCAAACGATATTTAATACCCGTGTTTCAGCTGCTACTTCCTTGTACTACTTAGAAGGCAGTGCGGTTCACGTGATCTTATCGTTAACCACCTGCACACGCACGCTCATATGCTTGGCGGTCGGGTTTAGGTACACATACAAAATGTCGAAGCTCATTCGATGCATTAAGATATCATGTTCTCTGTCAATCTACCTCTGAAGTAATCGAAGTCAGATATCTGGAAATGTGCAAGTACTGCCGATTTTGAGCTGAATGTTGTCATTAGACATCAACTCATTACCTGATGTCTGTGCGGCCCACGTGGCAGGCATAACATCTGATTATATAATTTATTTTCTAATATTTCTTCCGTCCCCAAAGTTGATGATTGTGAATTAGGGAACATTTAAAGTGCCCGCTTGAATGAGCTTTTGTTTTGCGTACAGTACAGCCATTTGCTTTCAATGTAATTTATATTGAATATGCAACGCTTCGCAATATTTTGCTTGCAAATGAGCAGTTTGATTTTAAAGTTTATATATATATATAATTCGTCGTAATATTATGATACTAGAGATAACGTTGTATAAGAGACAAGTCTGTTATAAGACAGGGGATAATTTACAAAACGGCGCTGTGTGGTATAAAACAGCCTTTAGGTCGCTGGTCAAGTGAAGCAATTTATAGACTCGTTTGGAACACATGGTATTTATTACTAAGCTTAGAAATTCAAAGCAAAGAAGCATTAAACCGTGTCTTTTGCCAATAAATCAGCCCTTTTCAGGGTGACATTACGCGTTGTTGTTTGCTTGACCTTAGATACGTTCAAAATGCGCCTGCAAAACTTGCAATGTTTACTATTCTACCGTATTCCTAGTAGAGAGGGGCCATAAATGTCCCGTTGCAATGCGGTTTAATACACTACAATATAAACAAGAGGGAGTGGAAATAATATATATATATATATATATATATATATATATATATATATATATATATATATAATAAGAGGAAGTGGAAATAATATATATATATACTATTTTACGGTTACAGGTCTATGATAAACTAACTACACAAGGGCTTGTGCGGAGCGCAACCCGTCGAGCTTATCCTCGAGGCAGCCCCTCATTGTGCCCATTATTGGTTCCCCATTGCCACGCTGAACCGCCAGAGATAGCCGCTGAAGTAGGTAGTCAAGAGCTTTTTTTCTTGTCGCCAGTCTGATTTTTTCTGCCAATCTTCTGGAATGCGACCATGCCTGAAGGGCGGGTCCCCCGAGTGAAAAAAGTTCTCACTTCTGAAAGTTAAGTTCAAGCCCGGTCTGCAGACCGAAGTCAATAAGCACCACTGATGCTTTTCCCCCGGTGGTGCTATCCTGTAGGTATCAGAGGTTCACAAGAAGCTGGATAGAATCGACCAGTGTCTTAATGTCTAATCAAAACTAGGCTGGACCAAGCGGGTTGCCCTGGTGCACGCCGATCAGGATATATAGGCTTGCTTTCCTTACAAATGGCGACAGTCCTCAGTCGTGATTACTCAAGCAAATCTGGTTGCTTACCCCGACCGGATATCACAATCCTCGGCATTCCTGTGCTGTAGCAAGCGTCGGAATACAAAACAAGCAAGTGTTCCAAACAAACAAAATAAATAATAAAAGGGTGAGCAGACTTTGGTATTAAACCCCGCTCTGTTCCGTGGTAGTCGATAGCACAGCCAATAGACCACGACGATACAATGGCTCGGAAAACTTCTAAGTTCTGCAAACGTCCTCACTAGTAATTACAAGTAAACGTCTGCTCTACGATTATGATAGCAAACCGGACTCGGTCAGCCGGAGGACTTAAAGGGAATTCGAGTCCAAGGAGACGCGACCAAACTGTCACCGAGTGTGTAGCTTCACCAGTCAAGCGACCACTACAAACATTCGTTAATGCGATGATCACTGTCAAAGTCGAAGTCAAATATCAAATGACAATGCATTTTACGGAAACCGACAAAAAATACGACCACACTCTGCCGAATCAAACGCGCGAATAAGAATTCGAACAATGCATCGTGAGTCAGGAAAGGATCGCACGTGTCTGCTTTGAGTGCAATGAGACGTATGTTCCAGAAAATGTCTTAGCCCATCAGCTGCTAGAACCGGTTGCCAGGACATTCCGGTAGAGGGTTGTGAAAGATGGGAGAGGGACCTGCTGGACAACGCCTTCATAGTAGCCGCAAATATTTTAAATTTCGACAAGCCGTTTTGTGTACGCCTTGGCAAATTGTTGGCCGGCGCCAGAGACGGTCAACGGAACTGAGATGGCGTAACTAAAATGAAAACCTTTCCATACACTTATGTAGCTGCCGGCTCCGCTCGCATATTGGTAGATTGTTATTGGTAGATTGTGGTCCTAATGTCGGCACTTATTACCCGGATTACAATCTGGAGGCAAGCTATGCTAAGCAGATGGGTCGGGTTTCTTTCGTTATTTTTTTTCAGGATTTCTGGGTCCTGAACATAAACACACGCCCTGCTTACAAGCCGGACTTTAGATGCAGTGAAAAAAAGACTCGGTGTCTGATGGGCTGGTGCGCTTGCGTGGTAATGGAACCATCGCCTAAGAGAAGCTTAGAGTCCTTCCTTGTAGGCGCATTAAAAAATGTTAATAGGTGTACCGCAATAAACCAGTTGCTCGTCACTGTACCACTTTTCGATTTTTGCATTGCTATAATTTCACACAGCAGAAGATGGCAACCATCAGCTTATCAGCCAACCTGCAGCTTGTTAGACGACCGTCTGCTTTTGCGGGGGGTGGAGGTGCTCCATCGCCTGAACACTGCGAGCTCTGGGACTATAGACGGCCATAGAAATGTACCCTCAACAGACTCATCAACTGCGACGAGAATAGAGAAGAAGGAGACCGGCCCGCGTCGAATTGTATCAGAAATTCTCCAGCCAGAAAGACCTGTGCCTCTATTCCTCTGTTTCGTCGTGTGACACGAACCACGAAGCCTCACTGAGCAGATTTTCTGGTCAGACCGAGCTGGAAATGCAGTGTTTTATAGAGAGGCTTGGCATTCAAGTTCGAAGTCCCCTCAGGCGGCGCATGTGTTATGTTTGGATTTTCGTCAATTCGTCAATTTAACCCTGTCCATTCTGACTAACTTAACCGTTGACATTGTCGCTTCACTTCTACGGTTGTTTAATCGTATGCTTAAGCACGTAGTAATAGGTGATTGATTTGCGAAAAGAAACTACAATTCCAGTTGGGGATAGAGTGAAAGAGGAAGTGCCGGTGGACCTAACAAGTAGCGGACGCAAGAGGAAGGTCGGAAAAAAGTTGGTGACAAATATGCTTAGAGAACAAAGACAAGTAAGCAAAATACTAACTTAGATGGCTAACACTCATAAGCAAACAACCTCACTCAAGAAAATTATGCGAAGAAGTCGAATCAAACATACACATACAATTAAAATTACATTATTGCCAATTGTAAGCAATGCAAAATGTGTGTATCCCTGGCCAGAACGTAAATCTTAATTGTAATTGAGCACCGATACCAATCGGCATGATATGAAAAAAAAGTTTATCTTCGCACTCTCAACCCTGTTTACATCAACATTCCATGCATATGTGCTGTCCAAATTACACCGATAGACCCTGAGCCACCGCTTAAGGTCGCAATCGTCTCCCAAATAGAACAGTCAAAAAAGCCGAACAGAAAAAGGTTCCCTTAGTGTCGAAGGTCGAAGGTCGTTCTTTCGTAACACTACACGGGTCTTGTTTAGAATCGCTACTTTATGCTACATTTGGCTGGCCCTACAGTTCTACAACAAACGTTAATGTTTCAAAGAAGCTACACGCCGATTGTATAGGGATATATCTAAAAACTTTTTCGGGTTGACCCTCAGCCAGCATTTCCTCTCGTTCGCGGGTCTGCTTTCGCATTGCTTCGTAAGACGTATCTCATAGATACAATTGTACAACGGTGGGAACCAAACCCGTGCGTCAATGTGTCTCGTGCAACAAAGGCGCGGCTAAACTTTGTCGTGATAGCCAATCCCACCCACACGACTAAGTTAGTTGTGAAAGGAAAACAAATAGTATATGGCTTCGTCTATGACTCCGTGTAGCGACCAGACCGCCAACAATAGGATTACAACAACAAGAACATAATAATAGTAATAAGAAGAAGAAAAAGAGGAAGAAAACAAGAGCATAGTTAACGAGAACAAAAACAACTACTAACAAACAAAGAAGAATAATAACAAAGAAGACGATGATGAAAATTAGTACGCGATGACAACAACAACAACAACAAGAGTAATACCACTAATCAAGCAATAACGAGAAATGATCATGAATGCTGCTGCATCAGTGTAGGCCCAAACGAATCGAATAAACCTGTCGACACATGACTGTGATAGAAATGATACTGCGTACTTCAACATTTGCCGGAGAAGCGATATCTGTCGTAAAAAAAATACGCTTTCTGGCTGTCACTTTTGATAATCAAATAAAATGTATCGAACAGTATCGTCAAAGAAGTTTTCAGGTTTGTCTTTCCCGTTACAAATCTGATAATCATAACATTTACTGCATCCACTGCAGACATCTATACTCGACAGTCTAAGATTCATTTTGTAGTAACGCCTACCTACTGATTTTACGCATGAGCGCCTTTATGCAGCAGATATACCACGTTTTAGTGCCGTAGGAGACTGTGTATAGTATCGTGAACTGGGTAGTAAATAATGTGCATAGAGGACGACAAAGAGGGTCTTCACTTGGGCCTGGATTCATCTCAAGCTCAATCATTTAAAAAAAGGTCGAGAAACAACTGCCATGTTTAATTGGGATGGCCCACTATATTTGATCTAGAGGTACGGATGGGTACAGTACCTGAAACCGCGAATTCAGAAGCTCTTTAGAAGGGCGATTTTAATAATACCTTTATTTTTCCTGGACTATGAATTTACCATGAGGTCCCAACGTTTAGCCCATATAAACTCCGACCAACTTCAAGTGCGGTCACAACAGCCATATATACCTGCGAAATATGCAGGCAGTTCTTAAGGTCCCTCCAGGGCCTGTGTATGCATATGACACGTCTTCATCCTTCATATACTCGGCCTTTACTTAGTGAACATATACAAGACTCGCCGTCGCCTGTGTCGCCTTCGGCTCAAGACGACTTGAAACTCGACTCAAGCACTTGCCAACTTTAACATAAGAAAAGACAATGCGTCTTGGGGGAGGCTACTAATAATCCCAAGACTAATGCTACGAATCCCGGCACGGAGGCACAATTATCGGTCATTATGCCAAAGAATCAGGAATAACGTTACTAAATCGCAGTGGAAAATACTCGCAAATATTGTAGACGAGTGTAACCGTAACAACACACAATACGATGCTCCACTCGATACAGATCACGACAGGGGGAAGGTGGCAGAGCGTAAAATGGCTGAAGGTAATGCGCGTTCCGCCGCACTGATCCTTCTTTCCACCAACTCTTTTGCACCATTCAGCAATCATACGGAGCAGGAATTAAGAAGAAAACACCATCCTCCATTAGCAGATGCAAGCGGGCGCTTGGGATCCCTCCAGGCACCGGTAACAACAGGAGGACACACTGTATACCTTGGTTGTTGACGCAGTCCGATCTTTCGCCGCAGCACCTGGACCTGGATTAAATGGGCTGCGTCCCCAACACCTCCGGGACATGCGTAACAGCTCGATACCGTCATCCGGGAGACTTGTGGAGAAGTTTGCTCTCTGGTGGCTTCGGCACTAAACGGCAGCCTGCCTTCTCTATGCCTGACGATCTTTTTCATATCATATCACCTTTATTGAAAAAGGGGCAAATTTTACGACCCTAAAAAAGAAGGACAATTTAATCAGACCCATAGCATATGGCCTCACGATCTGAAGTTTTGTAGCAAGGGGTGCTATCGCCATCAGTAAGAAATCTATAATGAAAGCTTTAAGACCGAAGCAAGTAGGAGTTTCTCTAAAAAGAGGCGCGGAGGCAGCTGTTTAGGCTGTACGAGCATATATCGAAACAGACGGTCCTGTGCGGGTTCTAGTCAAGCTTGGCCTTAGCAATGCTTATAACACGATACGACGCGATGTAACATTAGTAGAAGTGAAACTACACGTAGCGGAACTTCTGCCGCTAGTATGGCAAAGCTACAGGGATCCGTCACTTCTATCCCGGCCTGTTCTATCCCGACTCTCCTCCCGACACGTCTGGCCACAGGTAATCCACTAATTAATAACATAGAATGGACGACACATTTCACAAATCTTCTCAGCGGTGAGACGACTCTCCCAATGAGAGACCCCGGATCTGAGTTCATCGCTTTTACGGAAGCCGAAGTAAGACTAGCAGTTACATCAAAGCAAAATAACAGGTCAGCGGGGCCAGATCAAATTGTGTACGAGCACTTAAAGCGCAAAACAAGTATATTATGCTCCCCATTAACGAAACTTTACAATATGTACCTACGCGACGGTAAAATACCAGATGAATAGAAAAAAAGCTACCTACAACCTATATATAAGGGCAAATGAGCTGCTACGGACCCAAAATCATACCGAGGCATCTCCTTAACAAGCGTGATGTATAAAGCGCTCACATCGCTCATCGCCTCGAGGCTCTACGAGTGCACAATCGATGAACTCCCAACTGAACAACACAGATTTCTTTGAAAGCGCTCAACTACAGACACTTTGAAGTTTGTACTGAACCATGTGGACGAACGGAAGGCTCAAGGGGAAATGACCTACGCAGCATTTGTTGACATTAAAACCGCCTTTGACTGCGTACCCAGGGATCGCCTTTTACAAGTCATTCACAGCAGATACGCAATTACGGGCTCAATGTATAACCTCTTGCATAAAATGTTAGTTTGTAACCAAATCTTTATTAAAAACGTCGACCATGACGTCAAAATCATACAAAGATGTCGCCCACGGAGACTGTTTAAGTCTGTTTCTATATATCCTATACGTAGCAGGTCTGACGGAAGTTCTACGAAAAGTAAAAGCACCACATGCATTCTATGCTGATGACCTGGTCGTTCTTGCAAAATCCCGAGACGACTAACAGTTTTATCTCAGCGAATCGGCAAAATGGTGCAATGAAAATAGACTGACAATAAATATAAACACGACAAAAGTCCTACGCTTCAGTCGCGGAGGAGCATATGCTACCGCAGATAGCCGTATAAAGATAAAAGGCGCCCCTGTAGAGCTAGTAAGTTACTTCTTATACTTGGGAGTGACGCTAACTTCAAGACTCTCGTTTATAAGACACATAGAAGAAAAAACGAGCCAAAGCTACGGCAGTTATAATGCTTCTTGGAGAACTTCGTGATACTGACCTAAAAATTGCCGTCAACCCTTTTAAAATAAAAATTGCACCAATAGTTCGATATAGCTTACAAGTGATTGCGCCTCACCTTAAGCTGGCAGACCTCAAAAACATCGATCGAGTTAAAAACTGCTTCATACAGCGTGCACTTGAACTACCTAGGAATGCATCGGCGACACTAGCGTTAGAACTATGTTGAGAGAGATACTTGCTTAATTGTAACAGTGAATAAAACATGCAAATTACTTGAAACTACCAATGATATGGTGAATAAACTGAATGACGCATAGTCCGTGAGATCATCGAACGCCTTGAGCCTCCCACAGAGAAAGCGGTCTTCTTGGCCGTACGAGACACCTTCAGCAGCGGATTCCTCAGGGCTCTCCCGTCGCCGCATCTCGGCACTATGCTGGACAAGATCTCAGTCTGCATGGTGTCGGCTCTCAGAGTCAGGCCCTCTCAGTCTTGCTAGTGGCTTGGACAACGACAACAACAACAACAATAACAACATAGCAACAATAACATCAACAACAATAATTTGTATTATTATTATTACACTAAGAAGTAATCTCAACAGCGGAGACAGCAGATTCCTCGACGTTCCAACGGATTTGACTGTGCTATGCTGTAAGGCGGCCTATTTTCCAAGAATGTTCTCACATGCTCTCCGCCATTCCGCATTCTCAGCCACTCCGCATTAAGTTACCCGTACAATCCGGTGCGCAGTCTTACTAAATAACGTGTGGCCAATCATTTAACAGGCCATCTGTTTCTCTGGGTTTTGCCGCAGCTCGTAAAACACGCAGAACGGTTTTATCTTTCTGCAAGCAGTGGACAGGAAAAATTCAACCCTACGAGCGTATCGAGATTTGATGTGAAACTGCCATTTTGTCCTGTTTTTATTACTTCCGCGGCCCTTATGTAGCGTATTTATTTATGCATCTTCCGCTCTGCAGTATGTGATTCCCGTTGTTCCTATCTTCCGCAGCCGCCATACGATACATGGTATTTTTCAGTTTACACTTGGGGTCCTCCCGGCGCAAAGAGCTTCGCCAATAGCTGATCATCGCTGAATTTAAGAGTTACCCTCCATGGTTTGTCTGCATTTATTTTAGTGAAACCGCAATCTCCGCGGGTATATTTTTTCTACCTCAAGTAGGTTATATCGATTGAATAAATCACGGATCGAATATCTTCGTTCCCTAGAAAATTAGGTACAAGCGTATCATTCTAAATTACTTTGACTCTCCGGAGAGTTCCGTCATAATCACCGTCCCAGAAAAGGATACCCTAGCATAGCACTGGTAGAAACACGGCCCTGTACATCAGAAGTAAGCCCTCTGTGGGGACCCAAAGCAATTTCGTTCTACGCAGTGCCGATATTACAGCATATTGGTAGATATGATCGACTCTAAGTGTCTATTTAGCCTGCTCAACACCAGCTCCTCAATGACCTTTAAGATATAGTCAATGATCTTTACCGATCTATAGTTTGCTGCAGGGTCTCGTCCACCCTTCTTCGTAAGTGAAAATGAAATACCGCCGTATCCTTCAACTGTGCTGGGAAGTTTTCGGTTCAAACGAGCGATCTATGATGAAAGTCAAAAGTCGTGCAATCGAACGAGCTGATAGCTTCAACAATCTTGCAGGCACATTCATGACACCTCGACTTCAGTTTGCCTTGAGAATGAAAAGTCTCAGAAACCTCGAAAACAGAGACAGAAGGGAGTAGAAATAAATTATTTTTCTTTTCCAGACCTCATCAAGTAATGTTTCCATGTTCCTGTTCTCCTTGAGGTGAGCAACCGTAGTTATTACCTAGCGTGGCAAAGTGACATTTAGCTCGTCTGCAGCTTCCAGTGGGTTTTTCAAAGTCTTATCATCGTCAACTAATAACGCGGACGGTAAGTCTACTGCGTCGTGTCGCCTGCTTCAGAGTCCATCAATGAATTTCCAGAATTTAGAGGAGTCGTCACACAAGGATTCGAAACGGTTTCGATAGTATGCTGTCCTCGCAGCGCGGATTACTCTGAAGTAGCGGCGACGCTTGTTTAAATAGGAGACTTTTGTGTTCGCCGAATTTATCTTACGATGCCTGCGGTACAACTTATTAACCTGCGACGTAGCCGTCGTAAACCTAGTGAGAAGAAAAACTGACCCGACTTACACGAGCTATCAGAGGCAGAAAGATCTACAAGGTAAAATGACTTTTCTTACGTAAGATGCAGAAGATTACTAAAAGCGTCGGATACCGAAGTCATATTGATTGCATCATAAGCCGTTAACCATGAGACATCTTGTAAGCGACATAGGAAAATCTCAATGTTAGCCTTTCTATGACATCTACGTGAGTTTGAGGCCGATTTAGCCAACAATTTAGTTTCGGAGTTTTCGGAAAGATATAGAAAAACCGGGTAATGATCAGAGAAGAGCAAAAATTTAAGAACCGCCGGCTGCATGATAGAAACGCGGCCCAGAAGCTCCGTGGTATCAACATTTACATTATATCAACAAAACGTGTTGCAATATGGCCAATACCAGTATCCAAAAACACAAAATTGCACAAAATCCCTTGTTTGTTCCATCTCCGACTCTAGCTAGTAAATATGAAGTCTATTGAATTATGGGCCTATAAAGTCTTATTATAAAATAAATGAAGATGAAACCTTTTGCATTGGTGGTGAAGCTTTAGTTAATTGCTTATAGAGAGGGAGCGCAAATACATGGTGTTCAAAACGTATCGCGACTTTTGTGTTTTTTCAAAAATTATTCATTTATTCATGAATATCTATTTTGTCCCCTTCAAAGTAATCCCCATGAGATATTATACACTTGTGCCAACGGTTTTTCCAATCTTCGAAGCACTTCAAAAAACCATTTTTTTTATCTTGTTCAGTTCCTCCTTCGATGCCGCCTTTATTTCGTCAAGCGTAGCGTAACGTCGTCCTTTCGTGGGCCTCTTCAGTTTAGGGAACAAGAAAAAGTCACATGGGGCCAGATCTGGGGAATACGGTGGCTGCGGCATCATTAGTGTGTTGTTTTTGGCCAAAAACTCGCGCACAAGCAACGATGTGTGAGCAGGGGCGTTATCGTGGTGCAAAAGCCAATTTTTGTTCTTCCACAAATCCGGGCGTTTCTGGCGGATTGCTTCGCGCAAATTGCGCATAACTTGCAGGTAATATTCCTTATTGACCTTTCTACCCTGTGGCAAGAACTCATGATGCACCACGCCCCTGCAATCGAAGAAAACTGTCAGCAAAACTTTCACATTCGACCGAACTTGGCGCGCTTTTTTCGGTCTTGGTTCGTGCGGCAGCTTCCATTGAGATGATTGAGCTTTGGTTTCCACGTCATAACCATAAACCCACGATTCGTCACCAGTTATGACCCTCTGGAGCAAATTTGGGTCGTCGCGGACAGAGTCCAACATCTCATTAGCAATGTTCATGCGATGCTGTTTTTGGTCGCAATTGAGCAATTTTGGTACGAATTTCGCGGCGACCCGTCTCATGCCCAAATCATTGATAAAAATCGAATGGCACGAGCCAATCGATATGTTTAGGTCCTCAGCAACTTCTCTAACGGTGATTCGACGATTGGCCAATACCATTTTCTCCACTTCATTAATTTTTTCGTCTGTTGTTGAAGTGCTCGGGCGTCCGGCACGCTCTTCGTCGTTCACATCTTCTCGGCCTTCTGAGAACATTTTGTACCACCGATAAACGTTGCTTCGGTCCAAGGTAGCTTCTCCGTAGGCCACAGTCAACATTCGGAATGCATCCGCGCACTTAATTTCGTTTTTCACACAAAATTTGATACAGGTTCTTTGATCCATTTTTTTGAATAGGTAAAAATCGAAGACGATCCAAAACACGTGCAAGCAAAGCAGCTGTCAACAATTAAGTGAACATTCAAAATGGCCGAGCTTGTCGGCATAAGTGAGAGACATGAGTACCAACATAACGCCACAAAAAATCGAAATTCGAATATACGTAACCCGCGAAAATTCAAAAGTCGCGATACGTTTTGAACACACCGTGTATATTGGAAAATAAATAAAGGGCAGCGCTAATGAAAACTAAAGAACCCCGGGGAACGTCGGAGTAGAGCAATGCTTGCAAGGCATATGCGTAAATAATAGAGAAATCACAAATGTCTGGAAACAAACGGCATTGATAGGCATCTCTAGGGGAAAATAAGTGACCACGGAACCAAAAGCATGGAGGAAAATAGCAATGGACGGTCATCTGTACAAACTATTTTTGGGGATACTAGCAAGAAAACTCGGGTTATTTATGGAAAATGGATAGGGGTAAAAATCAGCATGGATTTAGAAGGGGAAGTCAATCCATACAGCGATATGGAAGCTGCTCGGGCTCAAAATATAAGACACGCTACTCAGGAGCTACTTATGTCATTATCAGTCGTTTTGTGAGCATGCTTTTGTACAGGCAACCTGTCACAACATAGTCAAAACCATAGTTCATTTTAAAATACTTATGGTGGTTTTTCCATACATACATATACCTATAATGTAGATAAACGTATTCCAATATATACGCATATTACAGCAGTAGTTCCGTTTGTACACAATTTCATGTATGTGACTGCTGAATCCATACGCTTGGCCGCACACAGGCTAGAGAATGCTACGCTAAGATGAATCTAAATATTTCTTGCAAGCTTCGGGAATATTTGATGGTCATGCGGAGCCGCTAACATGACAATTGCAGGACTCACAAACTCACTGAACGCCCCAGTGCCAAATCTTAAGCGAAGCACTGCGAAGTTATATGTCCCACGATGGAGGGAAAAGGCAATGACGAGAAACAGAACAAAACGTCGACTGTAGGGGATAACGCAACAGATGGCATAGGCGAATGAGAAGTCTATACCAGATCTGAGAAGATCTGCACCTTGAAAGTGGCACGATTGGCGCAGAAAACTTCGGCGGTCGGGCTTCAAGCGTAGCTAACTGGGGCATAACTGTGAAAGCGCTTTGGAAGTTTACACATGTTGCTCTGTTCTATGTTGTGCTGCATAACAATGATTATGCAAACCGTTGCAGAAATAAATTCTGGCAGAAGTGAAGCCTGTTCCGTTGCTGGGTCAAGAACATTTCCTACAAGAGGATGCTTAAAATGAGTTTTTGCGTCTGGCGGTTCAAGCCCCCGTAAGTGACTGAATAGTTCTAGAAATACAAACGGAGAGGCAAGCGTACCTCTGCAAATGCTTCTCTAGAATTGGGAGATTATTAGAGACGCAATGGATCTTGCACATGAAGACATGTTTAAGTTTGTTGACATTACACTCCTCACGCAGACATTTCGCGGAATGGATGGTGCAACACTGGCGAAACCCCTGCATATAAATGATATGCAGATGTTTTATCTGCTGGAGGTGTGGGAAAGCTATAGGTGGGTTATCTATTTACGGTTTAGCACCGACGCTAGCGTCAGGAAAGATGAGTACTGCATGTTGCTCTCCCCTGGGAGGATAAGCGTCGCTGTATTCGATTTCCTACTTACATACATTAGATTCTACGGAGGTTGCTGAGACAGTCAGCTTTAGATTTTTAGACTTAAATCTGACCGTCAGGGACTGGAAAGCGGAGCAATAATTCTCATTGTCATTCGTCGACCAGGTGTTTGAACTTCCCGTTTTTCGGTGTCTTTTTTCTGGCAGAGCCCAGTAACTTCAGGCTCTGAGTGGTTTCCGCTTTGAAGTGAATCAAAACATGTATGGACAAAGAAGCCGGACTATTTAGACTACTTTATACTTTTTTTAATATATTTTTTAAATACAAAATCATACTTAAGAGCAAAGCATAGTGAACACATGATGCAGCACGTCCAGACGAGTTTGCTGTTAGGGTGAGATCCGCTCGCCAAAGCGATCTCGGTGGAACGTCCGCCGGCATTTTACGCGCAATGGCCGCAATGTTTGAATAGAGCCTAAGTGAAACCAGCGTGCTGTGCGCACATATTGAAGGCAATTTCCTGCACGGGCCGACTAGAGAGAGGAACGCAGGCCTTGCCACCTTTCTCTGATGGCCGTGGATACAGTGTGAGCCAACAGGTGACTCTCGCTCTGTAACTCCTGTTATACAAACAGGAGGCAAATTCGGCTTATATTCATGTCACGCGTGTATACATACGCAGCCAGCCACTGGTGCGTGGCCCGCCAACGGGCCGAGCTAACAACGATGGGCGAGAACGAAACACGCGCAGTGAATACTGGTTGGGAAATCGATGCACGCGCTCTGAAAACGATGCTGCTCATTATGACACCCGTAGCCTAGCTTTGACATACGACGATTTACACGCTGCCGCGGCGGCGACTCCTGGCCGTAAGTCTACGGTGAGCACCGAGCGAGAATGTGTCTAGATGCGTTGCGTTTTCGGCCCGATTCCTCTCTCAGTCGGGAGATTCGAAACAGCCAGGCTCAAAGCCTGTCTCCAGGCTTGTGCAAGATATCGAAGACGGTGTAATCCGCTGCTGCCTAACATGTTTGACAGTTGTGTCCCCTGGAGCATTCGAGAAGGAATAAATACTCGAAAAAAATACATAACAACGTTACCAGGCTAACAACGGTGAACGTTGATCACTGAATAGTGATTCACGCGTTATGTTTGCGCTGCCTTTGTCATCTTATTACCAGCTATTGGCAAGAGGAGAGTCCACACGCCGGATCAGAGTGGCAGCAGTTTCACGGTGCTTAGTTTTATTAACTAAAGCTGCGCGTTATGCATTTTTGTTCCTGGCCCCTGTAAAAAAAGCTCTATTAACTAATGAGGATGGGTTTACATAATGCGCTTAAAGGAAACACAACGTAAAGGTAAGACGTTCACATATGCGTACAGTCATCACGGCTCCAATCGTTGGGTCCCTACAAGCGTATTTTCCGAACAAATGTTGTGGTTTTTTGTTTTGTCGTCATCGACGACGTAGCTGAACGTAGCATTTGCGTGCAGTTTTGACATCAACCGCCTTGTCCTCTTAATATTTCACTCTATTGTTTATAATGTCAAAAGCGTCTTAATTGAGACACTTAAAGTATTTCACGAGGTGCTTTAGTATTCCTACAGAGTACTATGCCGGTCGCGGCTAACCGTACGTTATGTTGCGGTAGCCGGACGGAAGAAGGGAATGAGGCGCAAAACGAGTCGTTAAGCGGTTACGACACTCCGGGGCCTTAGTTCCGAGTATTCCCGGAGCCAATTGCAACGGCGTGATGAAGCGCCTCGCGGCGCATGGCTGTCGCTGGCTTCCCCTGCGGTGTCTCCCCTGTTTCTGATATCTCTCTCTCTCTCTGTCTGCCTCTTTTTTTTCCTGTGTCGCGGTAATTAGGTTCTTCCCTTTGACGAAGCTGGCGGCTAGACTGTCCTTGCCCTGCCCTTCGAAAAAGCAATGAATGCCTGATCCAACGGCCGTAAATCGAGTACCGTTTGCAGGAGCTTTAGCTGCTGTTGTTGCTCGCGTCGTTGGTGTCGGTAGTGCTGGTGTGGCTACGGTTGTTATTGTTAATGTTGTTGTTGTTGTTGTTGTTGTTGTAGTAACCATTGTCATTTTGTTGTTGTATCTGTTGTTATTGTTGCCTTTGTAGTAGTTGTTGTTGTTACTGCGTCGTCGTACATGACCGTATATATACATATGACCTGATTACTTCAAGCACAAAATGCAGCGATCGGAGTCGAACACAATTCGCATTTACCTCGTGTGTTGCCACTATTGAGACGTGGCCCGCCGAACCAAGGTTTCCGCTCCTGCAAGGATTCCTTGCCTGGTTCTTGGAAATCTTTCTGCAGAGATCGCGTGCTTTTTGCGAAGCTGGCGCAAGTAAGAGCGACATGGCACGCATCGCAGGAACGTGAGGAGGTCTTTATTGCTCTTTTGTTATTCAGCCTATAGGTTGGACCCATGCACAGCCCATCAGTAGCCCAGGGCTACGCAAAGTGCGACCTATGCGCCCGTTGCACCGCCTAGGTTTGACAGCGCTGAACGTTCGCTGTTACAATCATCTACTACCTAAAAAAACTAATCGCTTCGTCCAGCCTATAATTCTTTGTCGAAAACCAATGAGATGCCATTTTTGGTCGATACTAGATTACTGGAATATTCCTTGTGTCTAATGACTAGTGGGCCTATTTGCCTTATATCACGTAAAACAATATTGCGTGTGGCCGCCAGTCCTGCTAGTGTTATTGAAATATTTGAAATATTATTTTAGGCACAGTGCATCGATATCTGACAATGTATGTTAAATTTGTATGTAGAAATAAAAATTCAATTTTTTCCTAAAATTTGTTTAGATGTCGACGTAATTATCACAATTCTTTCGAAGAAGAACTATCGCCTTCAAGAGACACTTCAAAGCTGTTCCTGGTGAGCGCGGCAAAATGTTTTTGTAGACATTCTGTAGTATACCAATCGCTTGTCGCTTCTTCCGTCCGCTCATTGTCATAATTTTACTTCTGGAAAAAAAGATGACGACAATCGCCTTGCCAGCTGACCATTGTTGTTTTAGCTTTGTGGGTGCAGGCCCTTCAACGTCCGACCACTGCGAGCTCTGGGACTTGAGTAGAAGGTCAAAGAGATATCAAAGACTCGCATGCGACGAGCCTCGAAAAGAAAACAAAAAACACCGGGGATCGTTAATGGTCGATCGAAGTTCTTCGAAACACTCTTATGCATTTAATCCTCGCTAGAACATTTTCCCAGATAGTGAGGAGGCAATTATTTGTCGGACGGATTTGTTTACTTTGCGTATTGACTATGTAATGTCGCAAACATTCTCAAGGTAACGCAGGTAATACGTAATCTACAATATACAGCGAATTATTTGCTCCTTCTTATGAAACTGTCGCGGTTATCTTCACTTCACCGCCTAACGTTGGTGACGAGATAATTGCAATGCTAGTAAACGTGGAGTACAAAGCAGTCAGGAGGCATGCCATTGGTACGTTATTGGTAATACGGGAATGGCGATTTAGCGGGTCACCTGATGAAATTGTAAGTAAGATTTGCAGTAACGCGTGTATCCCGAGCGATCTATCTACCAGTGTGTTAATTTACCTATCCACCTATCTAGTAGTTATGTTTTTTGAATTCGTGATTAAGCTTCTACGTACGCTGCCATTTGACTCTAATCATTTTTGAAGCTTTAGGAGTTGGTACCCTTAAATGCAGCCAGTAGAGATATTGCACTAGAAAATACCATATGTTGGTGCTAGGGCAAGTGAAACTGAGAACACAAAAACTACCCGAGTTAAATGTCAATTTTCTGGGAATGCACAGAATAGAAACAAGCAACAAACGGCATGGGCATGTTTTAAACTACGTTGTCTATGATAAAACACATGTAAAACATTCTAAAGTGAAATCATTATTAGTTCATTTTAGGTTATTAGATAAATTAGATAAGCTAAATCGTTAGATTTCAATGTAATTTCCACGAAATTATCTCAATTTCCAGACGCAGTGGACTCATGCATCGAAACACACTAAATTACATTTGTTTATAATGTATTCTATATTACGTCTTTAACAAAGCAAATATTGACATTTAGTGGAACTATACTGACCCGTAAAAGTGCATGCGACTTTATTGTGCTCAACTTAAATCCTGTATATATATATATATATATATATATATATATATATATATACTCTAACAAATAAATACATATGCATGCAAGCAAGAGGATTCGTTTTGAAACTTCACTTGGATGGTCTAGTCAATGCACAATGCGTGCTTCATTGAAAGTTAAGATCGATTAACTGCGCTAAGTCACACAACACTCTGTGACTACAGCTTCGAGAACCGATTTGCGTCCAGCGTGGACAAGCTAGCGCTTCGCGGCTACAACCAACGTGTAACAATAACAAATATCGCAACGCTACCATATCTGGATTATGTCAGCATAGCATCATTTTATGGCTCAGCCGAAAGCAGCCGACCTCAGAATGTGGCCTGCATTCTACAGGATCCTAACGAAGCCTGCCACAAACGAGTTCCAACCGAGCGCATATTGCTGCCACAATTCGATCGTTCCTCAAGAGGTTTCAGATGCATCTGCGCCATTCATCGACGCTATTCTGGCGTGTTGTCCGCTGTTTATTTAGCGCGGACAACGACCTAATGCACTCGCATTCGAGTGACGACAAGCCTCGGCCAGAACCTCGGCCACCAAACTATGAGCGACTATCTGTACGAACGAGCATGTGCGAGGCTGTGTCCACGGACGCACCCATCAAGCCTGTAAGCACGGTTGCAACAGCTGTTGCTCATGCACTCGAACAACGTAAAGTAAGTGCCAGATTATTTCTACTATTGGCACTATCATCGTCTTAATTATAATCACTAATCATGGGGCTAGCGAGATAGCGCTACTTAACAACATTCATGCGGTTGTGGGAGAACGAGTTGTTTTATGGAGAAATCGCGAATTCAGAAGGATATTACGTTTTGTCCGAAAGGCGCCTACCATTAGTTAATAGAGCGGAAATTCGAGATCTTGAACGTCTAATATTTGAGGTTCCACATTCAAACCCCCTTGAATATCTGCTAGTTCAGTTATTTAGAAAATCTCGTAGATAATTGTCGTTTAAAATTACGGTGCTTTTTTTTAATGGAGGTTTCAGGAATGCTTGATATACATGCGTCGCTGGCAGCTATCAGTGAGTAGTGCAAGGCTCTCAAACACACTAAATCGCTGTTCCCTCACTTCTCCATTCTTCTTGCCGCTTTTTTTTTGGCGAGATGTAGTAGTTGAATGTTTTCACCCTCTGTCCTAGTTGTAAGCTTTCACCCTCTGTCGCGCGGCTGCCGCGTCTGTGATCATTTGTCTTCTATGGCGCGGGCCACAATTGACTCCGACATGCCATTTGGCGTAATCACCTTTTCTAGCATATCATCTGTGGCACGACCGCAATTGAAATTGATTTAGAGAACCGTTGGCATAATTGTGCTTTTTGGTTGCCTCCCGTCACTATCCCGTAACGACCTCCCCCGCCTGAAACTTGTAGTCTGTTCTCTCTTTCTCACGAAGCAGCGTGTCTTCCAGCAACTTCTCGAATCGCATGGAGGTTTCGATCGGCCGGCTATTGATTGACCCGACATCAACAAATGGGTAAGCAACTGGGGGCGCACCGACATGGACGCCCAGGTACTCGTTCTGTATCGCCGGTTACACTAGTCCAGACTTGAATACGAATAGTACGAAGACAGAGTTGGGGAAACTGGCCGTACTCGACTTGATCCTGTCGAGCGAAATCCTGCCACGCAACCCGAAATATGCTGATAGCGACCGTCTGCCGCAAAAATAGGTCAGCCGATGACGCTTCTCCCGCTTTTGCCTATTGTGCGCGCCAGGACCAACACTAAGAGTTTCATGAGTCAAACATGGGTACCAACGTGACCGCAGCTCCGAATATCCGTGACCATCTGAGAACCCATGATCACGTTCATCGCAATCGTGTTCAGTCTAGAAGCGGTGACCAGAGATTCTATGTACGTAGACGTAATTGACGGTCATTATGATAATTTCATGAGTTATGGCAAGATGAGACACCGATGAGTTAGGGCTCTTCATCGTGAGCCGCGTGATTAAGCGCTACTCTAGATACGTGACGCGATAATAAAACGCCTGTTATGGAAACCATGACAATGAACACGATCTTTAAGAATCAGCCATAAATAACAAAATCAAATTGGAAGTGTTTTTAAACGACCACACGCTTAATGTGGCAGCATTGAATAGCTATAGCATGTGTCGGTGTTAACTAATAACATTTTCGTCGAACGATTGACAGTTATCCTAATTTTTCCGTATGCGAGATGTTCTATGAGTGAGTAACTCCACTTTATCTTTGGTGGTGCATGTGCCGCGTTTTATTCCACGAGCTGCACTCGTCGACCAGCATATTAAATCACTGCAAGTTGCCCTTGAGCGAGAAACAAAGCAGCGAAATTTCTTATCTTCAAAAACAGCAATTGGTAGAGACTGCACACGGCAGCGTATCCTCGCGGAATGCGGCGTGCTTGGATCCGATGATGCGAGGGTGCTAGGAACTTATGTGCACAAGAGAAATGCAGTGCGGGACAGTTTGGCTTTCGTAACCCACACCAGTTAGCAAGGACACCGAAAGAAGCTGACGTTCTCAAGGAGAACTTCAAGGCAACATAAGTCTCGAAAGCGGGTACCTCAGCTTTCTCAACGATGTGGATGTTTCGCCAGCAAATCAAGCGATTAATCTTTAACAAATCAATAAACAACACTCCAGATAGACGGACTTTCGTCGTTTGCAGGATCGTAAACTTGCGAGCTGCATCGTATTACATTTTGGGAATCACCGCAGGTTCTGGAAGTGTTCGAGATTTTTTCAGCCCAATTAGTAGTTTACGCCTGTCTATAAAATAGCCCGGTCTTCTAAGTCTGACCCCAAAGATAAAAGACCTGTATCCCTTGAAGTGATGCCTTGCCTTTGGAGAGCATAATTTCAGCAGACATACACCAGAATGCTGATGAAAAATAGTTTCATTACTTGGGAGAAGTTTTCTTATCCTGCCCGATCGTGGTTGCATCTACTCTGATACTAAATCCGTCTTTGAAACAGAGACATACACATGAAAAGCTCCTGGCTGTGTTTTTCGGGGTTTGATCTAGGGATTGCATGCATAATGTATATTTCAGCAACTGCAACATCAATATGTCATCAAGGTACAATTTAAGTACCGCAAGTGTTTGTATTGTATATACACTCGATCTATCATAACAAAAAGGTGCATTTTTTAAGCTATATGCTGACGACACAGAAATGGCTGGAATCAGTTAATCGCCCTTGGAGGGAGAACTCGTGCTAGAAACGTTTACCAGGTTTTACAATCAGCCAGTTTGCACTGAACACACCAGCCGTGTGTTCTTTAATTAGCTGAGGGTAACAATTGTCGAAACTATGCAAAAATAACCTTCTTTTACACTCTTTATATCAGTATACCAGATGATCAGTATTTATCTTTTACGCCTAAGCAATATATTTTTGCCCTGACCTATTTCATAAGAAAAAACATATTTTTTGAACAAGCTTTACAACCTTAAAAAATAAATGTACTTAAATAATGTAGGCCGCCGATGCCTTTGAGTCTCGGGAATTTTAACGACCCTTGCCTTAATGACAGTTATTGTTGGGTAGAATGTATTAAGTAAATTAAATGTACTTAATTTAAGAACACTCTGCATGTATAGATATTTCAACATGTCTAAGCTCACGACGTAGAGGACGGAGTGTGATACATATAAGAATTCTGCATCTATCGGAGACTCTATGGACTTTCGACCTTTTGCCTTTGAGACCATAGGGGGCCCAGGTAATATGCAGTTTGCGGGGGTCCATCTATGAAGCAATGCAAAAAGCAGTCCCATGGACTGTTAATCTTGGCTGAGAGTCAGCCCCGAAAGGATTTTCTTTTAGCTCTTCTGTCGGCAGCGCCGGAAGCAGACGCCTCTTAGATAACCTACCCAGCATCTGTCTGGTCGGAACTTCTAGCTAGAAGCTGGCTTTCGCGGAGCCGGTGGTTGCTTGCCTTTAGTTGGACGGTGTCAAGGCTATTCGATCTGGTGCCGCCATATCGCTGCTGTGACTTCGCTGCTTCTATCATATCGGGATGAAATTCGGCCCTTCTGCATTTCCCGACTCTGAATATTCGTCTTGTTTGTTTGTCTGTTTGTTGTTTGCTTGGCGACTACGATTCACGTATGCTCGACACATAGTTTCACGAAGCCATCAGACGACGCTGCTCGCAGCCGGGCCAGCTGCAGGTCGTTACGTTAAGCGATACGACTGGCTGCGTATTACGGCCTACACAGTACACAATCTTCTGCTCTTCTGCTACGATCATGGGTTTCTGGGTTGCAGCAACGGTTATGGCGAGACGTTTCAGACGATGCATTGCGTCTGCAATTGTAAAGCCACTGTCGAAGCCATTGCCGCCGCTGATGATCGCTCTTTCTTCGTCTAGTGTGGTGGAGAATCTGCTCTTCGAATTGCTCAACAGTCAATTCAATTTCGAAAACAACAGATAATGATCATTGTTTAACGGTACTGACATACCACCAGCCCGAACAGGAGCGAGGTCGCATACCGCATAAACTATTCATTGTTAGCGCCTGAGAGATGCCCGAGTGCTGATGGTAGATACGATAGACTAGTTAGGCCCGAGTGCCGTGATTGGTTTCGCGTCGTGATATGATCGACCGTTGTTACTTCTACCCTCCGCTCACGTTGTAGTTGTTGTTGTTGTTGTTTAGCAATGTACAAGTCAATGTCCGTGACCTTGCTTTAACTGTGTGAGTGTCGACGAACGCTTTGGCAGAACCGCCTAGCTCTGTTGCATATTTCTATAACGACGCTGCCAACGGTGAACAGGAAATGATTCGTATTTACCTTCTCTTTTCATTTAATTAGGACGCCTAAGCACGCTTGATCATCTCACTAAACAACAATAATCAGATCGCATACTTCGTGGTTCGATGAGGTGCTGGTGCTACTACGGATGCTGCGTCACCGGCACACAGATGATTAAGATGAGAATGGGAACCTAGTGATTGATGAAACAGCGTCAGGTCACTTCATGAAGAAAAAAACACTGTTACGGAACTGTTTTGCCTGCCAAAGCTTCTTCTGCCAAGCGTCTCGGTGACTGCCAAATGTCTAGAGCTATCGTGTTACTGTACCAGAGTTACCGCGTCTACAGAGACTTCTCGTATAATGGTATCTATTCTGCTATTAAGGAATCCGATGTCGTCGCAGCTAAGAAAGGCTTGCCCACGAGAAGTAGCGGTGCTGAAACTACGTCGACTCCGTGCGCTGAAATACTTCTAGCTTTTAAGACACATACAGTTAGTTATGAATGCAGGAGCTCCAGTTGCATGCTAGCTAAATGCTTAAAACTAAGTGTCATGTCACTGCAAACTGCCAGAACGAAATCTAGCCTCTAAGTGTCGCGGTGACATTGTTTCAGATTGTCAGCCGGCGGTCAAATGTGTTTAACTGCATGTGTCGAACTCTATACCCTGCTCTTTCCGCACCTGCAAGATCAAGAAAGGCAAGACCACGGTGGTGGAATGCCGACTTTTACAGCAGGTCAGCCTTGAATCCTTCCGGCGTTACTGGCCTAAAGGTTGTTGCCGATACGTCTCCAGGGTCGGAAGTTTGGATCGATCTTCCAAGCTCTACAAGCATCTCAAAGAAATGTGAGCAGATCACGAGATCACACTTTTATGGGAGAGACGAATGCTCATCTCATGTCAGTCCCCCCACTTGTGAATTACGTTTCGTTTTCTACTACGAGAGATTTCATGTTTTTCACCCCAAGACCAGTCTTGCGAACCTGTATTGATGGCCCATATTTCGGACTGACCCTCAGCCAAGATTTAACGTCCACGGGACTGCTTTTTCGCATCCCTTCATAGATTGACCCCTATAAATACAAATGTCCAACGGCGGGGCTCGAACCCGCGCACCTATGTGGCTCCGCCGGTCGCGAGGCGCAACCGAATGGACCACGCAACCGGGCTCGACTGTATTGATAACCTACCAGTATCTAATTGCTCTAAATTCGTCTGTTATCAGCCAGCAAAGTTTTTATACTCTGTTGTTTTCTAACCTCTGCCCTGTTTTAGCTTCTTTTTCCAACAATGCCACAAACGCCAGTCGGTTGCATTCAGCAAAATGTTTTCTGTGCCTTTAGGAAACGCGATACGGTCAGTATTAGCGTCTTTGTTGACAGTGTTTGCGATGCATTCTATCCTGGGTGAGGCTATTGGATAAAGCCGATGTAAATTCCGCGCTAGAAGTTTTTAGAAGTACACCGCTCTATTCACAACTGATATTTTCCCCTTTACGAACTTCCTTTAGCTCCAACAGCTCATCAAGTAGAGATTCGTTTGCTTTCTTCTTAGACCTCTGACGGCTTTGACAAAATGTCAACAAGCTGTATCGACGGCGTCGCAAAATAACTTCACCTGATATTAAGCATCTCCTCTACGCAGTTGTTGCCTCCATCAATTTAGCGTGGCTAGAACAGTGTTCTATAGGGATCGCTTAAATCGTCTTTGCAGCAATACTTTCCATCTCTGGAAGTTTATTAATTAAACATGTGGAAAAAAGGGAGTGACACTGTCAAGCTAGAATTAAAAACATTGTTTAAGGAGGTTGTTTTTAATTTTAGACTATCCTCCGTCCCCTACGGGCTTGGAACTTAACCTGAGGCATATCTTCAATGCACCGAGAGCCGGATATGTTAAGATATCTAGGGTTTGCCCAACAGTCCTTGTGGCAGCATGGCCGCTGACTCTCAGCAGTATGGTTTATCATCTATTCTCAATGAGCATCGCTCAAAGGAAATTCGACCAACAACAGGGATCGAACCGGCGACACCCCGGTAGATGACAACCATGACTAGCGCACTAGTCCCCTAGACCACGCCGCCGACATTGTCGAGCTGCCATGAACTTACAGTAGAGTCGGATCGGGCGCTAGATAAATCTGACGAGATTGCCGATGAGCTCAATAGGCATTTTGCTACGGAGTAGGAAATATCACAGTGGCGTTACTCTACCTAGGTAGTGACGTTAGATTACGACGTGGTGAAGTATGAAGAAATAATGATAATTCTTTTCCACTTGCCGCGTTGTAGTGATTGTATTGCAAACATAAGGTGTAATTATCAATAATAAGTAAAGCATAAGGTACTACCGTACATGCGTGGCTTCTCTGCGTGATTTGTGCAGCTTCGTTGGTGCATTCTCTATTGTGTATTATGTACGTGTATATATTTGTATTGTTTTTTGCTCGAGATTGTCACTTGCTCACTTGGCACTTTTGCCAACAGCTAAACATGTTTAAATGCACAGTTCAATAAATAAACCACGTTGAAACTTGAAAACGTTTGTGTTTTGGGGAAATGTGTATGGCAAATATATTAACAAAAAACGGTCTTTATAGTTAGCCCTTTTACAAGCACCTAGTGTGATGTTTTGTGCCTCATAGAATGATGGACCTGCCTTCTCACATTGCTTTTGCCAGTCAGCTTGTCTGGCCAGATCTTGTCTGCCTGGATTCCGCACGATACCGTCGGCGTGATCTTTAGATTTAGCAGACTAATTGCCGCGCTTAATGAAAGTAATTGTTACCTTGGATAAGATTACCTTAACTTGGAGTAGTCCCCTTTAGATCTTCTTCTAGGTATGCCTAGTATATGTAGAAATGTCTGCAGCATTCCGTGTAACACATCTCATATGAGTGAGGTGTGTGTGGTGCCCTTTTTGACGGGGTTACGAATAGTCAGCAAACTAGCCCTATCGAAACGCGCAAATAACAATTTGTGTTGGCGTCGCCATACGGACGCGTTTTACCGGAACCACCATGCAAAACGTTTTGCACGAAGTTATTATGTGGCGTTCAGTTTCGAACCAAATTACAGTCTGTAGACGCGTGCGTCGGCCACAAAGCTCTGATTCGGACACCCTTACAAGATGTTTTTACGCATGGATGTCTATTTGGGGAGCCCTATAGTGCAGCTAAACTAGGTTCAATGCCTTTTCGAATGCGAGCTTTAGGAACGAGCTGTTTAAAGATCCATGAGCAACGTTTTTTCTACTCCCGTACGCTAGCTATTTACAGTGACTTGCGGCTACAACCAAGTGTTAACCTAGATACTGTGTCCGTGACAAACGAGATATCCGAAGATTGGCAAACCTTATTCTTGATACAAACCCAAACACACGCTGTATTCAGATGGCTTTGTAAGTCCTAGCCTGTTACTGGTATTAGCTAGCAAAAGAGGAAGTAGCGACATATGGAATCTTTTACGTGTGCCCTCTATCTAATCAAAAAGCCAACCAACGATTACGTTTTGCTAACGATATGCGTGACTGCCCCATAGCAACTGAAGATACGATCATAGTTAGCACGTTGCACGTTGATTATCTGCTCAGGTTGGGGGCACTATATAGTAAAACTTATTATAGGTTTATTTTCGACCAGAGCGGCCTATATCGTACGATGCATCGTGTGATACGATGGTGGTTTAACGACAGTACAACAAGAGATAAGCTGGCCAGAGCACTATCCGTGAGGGACTAGCTTATGAGATTGACAGGAATCTAACACAGACATCCTGCTATAGGCTACAGTCGGTGGAAACAACTAGTCTCAGCGGCTTGCGCAGTTCTGAGAAAATCCAGGTGGTGAAAGCAGTAGTGAAAGTATTACGTTGACTCAGCGCGTGCTCTGGATCATTCCACTGTTGCCACTGGCAGAATATTTGTTCGTGTTTTCTAAACGAAAATTGCTCCACGTTTACAACCAATATATATCCGCAACACACGTGAATGTGTATAGCGGGATAGTCTGTGTCATAAAGCAACGGTGCAAGCAACCTTGTTGCTAAAAGTAGAAACCTGGTGCTACATGACCCTGCTTGTAATAAAAACAAGTCTTTGTAAGAAGGACGAGATCGTTTGAACATCAGGCGTGGCCCACTGCTGGTTTGCGTAGGTCTTGCGTCAGTGCAAACAAATAGTATATAAAGGTATGTGCACAAAACTGTTCTTAAAGACATAGATGCACCCTACGTTCAAAGAACAGTTTAAACAAAGTGTATATTTTTGCGTTTTGTTTCGTATATATATATATATATATATATAGGTTATGTACTCAATTGAATAATGGGCGAATTTGACAAGGATGACACAGCCAGCATGCACGTATCATCTGTACAGTCATCTAATCAGTATTTAAAAAGCCCACACGATTCGTTTAGAGCGCGTGTGTAAATAGTAGTTTTCAGACAAACAAAAGCAATATTTTTGTTTTATGTTTAGCTTTTAGTGATACTGACTCCACATAGTAATTAGTATTATTCAAAGTTTTTTTTTAGTAGCAATAAAAGACGATTTATAGTTCTACGCTCATTTCCCGTATAACTATATAACCGAGCAAGATGGCTTAGTGGCAAAGCCTTTGCCTTGCATTCGGGAGGCCAAGAGTCAGCCCGAAGCATTTATTTGTTGGGCAGAGAACACAGACCACGATTTCGCAGGCAAAAGCAATTGAATCTGACAGTTTGACAGAGTAAAGAAATTGGCGAGGTGCGACACATGGGCGTTATTGATTTAATTGTTCGCCGTATTTACTCACCTTCATTAGTAGTAGATTTTCTAACAACTCTGCACACTTCTGTATCTCTCTTCATATACATAGAGAGCCGCGGCTCACCAAATTCAGATATATTATCATTCACACATGTGAGAACAACCAATGCCATTGACTTTACCGATAACACTTCTAAAACCCTATTTTACTTTTAGTGCGCAAACTACCTAACAATTGGATAAGTGGGCAGCGTGCGACGCGGCATCTTTCCTAAGTTTCCTACAACTGGTGCGCACAGGTGCATCCTGAATCTGGCTTACGAAAGCGACATGATGTGTGAAAGCCGTATACTGCAAATCGAGTATGGCGTTATACGGTTTGATCTGTTCAGTTCCTCCAGCTGTTGTTTCTCATTGCACTCTGAGTGATGTCTAAGTCGCCGTCTAAATCGATGAATGTTTGTTCCCTGCACATTACGATCTCCGTTGCTAGTAGTTCGAATAGACCTTAAGCTCTTCAGCGAAAAGCGATATATTGGCGAGATAAACGAAACGGACTCTTGCCGAGCGGTGCAAGCCTAGTGCACGGTTCAAGCGTTAAGGGACAGGATATTCTACCATAGCAACGTGTGACTACAAAAACATATTTGTGGATCAGTAAAAGACCGTTGGAATTTTTCTATGTAGTCATACCGGCTATGTACCCTTGTCCAAGTGCCATCATATTGCCATCTCGTTTGCTCTCCTTAAAGTAATTTTGTAGACAAATTATCTTAAGTTGAAGTGACATCAAAATAAACTTTAATTATTGTATATTGTGTCACAGACAAGGCCACATCCTTTTGCCTTGAGCTCACTTGGAGCTAAAAAGCTTGGCTGACCGAGTGATCGCCAATGTCAAGTCAAGTAAAAAGCACCTTTATTCAAGGGCCATATATATGTCTAAGTATGCATTGTTTTTAACAAAATATTTAACATCTGAATATAATTAGAACATACTTCAGGTCTGTCGACTTTGCAGACTTCGTGGAACTCTCTACGAGAATGTGTTGTTTACTTTCACTGAGCGCGCAACTTCCAGTGATCAAACATTCACTCCACTTCGCAGTTCATTATCTATACGATATACGATATCGTATTTAAACATGATCTGGTCAGTCCCGAGACAGCACAGCTTTTTATACAGCGATTAATCACCTCGTTCGTGCAACGTACGTATTGGCACAAGAGATACGCTTTCACGAGGAATATTACATATTTTTGATACTCGTCCGACAAATTTGGCCCATCACGAAAAAGTTTAACTGCCGGTAGTGCATCGTTAGCGAGTGTATACAGTGGCGAACTAAAATCTGATGACACCACGGCACATTTAGGCACAGATATTTGCATCCTAATCTCACAACACCAGCTTTCAATGTTTTTGATTGCTAGTTGAATAATACTCGTGGAATTGTCGGCTATTGAGTATATTTTTAAATCGCCCGCAAATAATGGTTAACTGACATCTTCTGGAATCACTGTTGGGAGACCGAGGACGTATATTCTGAAGAACAGGGGCCCAATGCACGATCTTTGAGGCACCCCTGAGGTGCAGGGGAGGGGGTCACTTTCCACGTTACCGACTTTGGCGGTAAAATTCGGCCCGGTAAAGTGTGCTGACATCTATTGACGAGTTGTGGAATCAATGTCAGTACTTTCGAATTTCTGTAACATAAATTTGTCATTCACTTTATAAAATGCATTTAAAAAATCAAAAGAAATGCAATGCAATGTTCTACGATTATTTATGTGTAGACTCGATATCGATAATCTCGATATGTCCAATCAAATAGCTAGAATGGTGCAAGAACAATGTGTTTACAGTACTCGATGAAAATATTTGCAGGCAGAGCAACCGATATTAATATACTGTGTATAAAACGGCCAGCTTTGAACGACGATACGTCTTTCTCTCTCTCTTATATATAGCAAAAGAGAGAAATACTTACACTCCCGCCCTTTAACCGCGATTTAATACGCGCGGACCCGAACGGGAGTGCCCACCAGCCCGAATTGACAGGCCAGCAGATCCCCCACCCTCCCCCCTATCGAGGTTTGGAATGGAGGTACCACACTACTCCACCGTACCGATTAGACGCATTCACCTCGCGATTCCGCGTTACACCCCGGAATATACCTTCTCCCCGAAGGGCATCGGACCACTCCAGAGCAGGGGTTCCCCGTAAAATACGGGGCCAGAAGGCCCTCTCGACCGGTGGTCTGCGTTCGTGTGGCCACTTCTCGCTCATTTTGCCTATTAAGCCAAGGCAGCAGGCGTCCCGGACGGTACCACCGAGTGTCACTCGGGGCGTTAACCGTCCAGCCCGGGGGACTTCTATGCAGCACGAGTCCCCCGTATTGGCAGTAGCCTTAACAGCCCTCGAATGGGCCACGACAGGATGACAATATAAATTCGTTGACACCCAAATCTATCGTATGCCTTGCCCCCCGGTTAGTTCTTAAAACACGGGAGTGTCGGTTTCGGGAGTTTGTACCGTCTGACTAACTTACAAGTGGGCCAGTGAAGGTCCCCGCAGCGCGTGGCAGTCACGCACCAGCGGACCAAGGCCGGTAAGAGAGTCATAGTTACTCCCGCCTCTTATATATATATATATATATATATATATATTGTTTTTTTGTAAGGCGAATTAATGCCCGTGTACTGTTTTTCATGACATGGCTATTTTTATTCGACTCCGGCATCTACCTTGTCTAAATTGGAAACCATGCAAACCAATGTTAGAGTGGCCGGTCTGGGTCTCGAACCCAGTCCTCCCAAATGCAAGGCAAAGGCTTTGCCACTAAGCAATCTTGCTCGGTCCATATATATATATATATATATATATTGATTGGGACGCTACTGAAGCTGATTGTCCAGTCAGGTGCGCTGAGGGTGGTAAACGTCGCAAATACCAAAAAATATGCTAAATTATGCTAATACTCTCGCAATTTCATTTGCAACAATCCCTTGGGACCTTGCAGCCTTACGTCTAACGTGTTCCACGTTGGATATAAATATAGATAAAACAAAGCCAATAAAGTTTAGGCGTAGAGGGAAATTGGCTGTAATCGACGAACTTCGCTCAAGTTCAAAATCTATAAAATTTGTGAATTAATTTGGAAAGGATTACAATTATTTCATAGTATCCGATATCCCCATAAACTCAATGGGCGTTGCCCTTACTCTCTTCAAGCTGAAAATTGCGGCCACTGCTTTTTGCGGTATACAGGTGATATGGCCTTACCTATCGAAGTTAAACTTTAAGGCGCTAGAGCAAGTCTTTGCTATTTGTGGAGGATTTTCAAAGAATACACGTTTTACCGAAAATTGCAGCTTTCAACGAGTACACGTATGAATAAGAGAATAAGATGGCAGACATTGACCCGCTTCTTTATGAAACCCAGGCAATGACGTGTAGTTCGTGGAAGTACTGCAATTATGGGAATAGACACCTACCTAATCGCACGATTTGCTGTGCATGGCTTTCACATGAATGACTCTGTATTCGAGAGAAGTTTCATGAAATGTCCTCGTTATGCTTATGCAAACTCTACAGGGGACAGTTTGTTGACTCGACTTATGGAACTGTGATGAATGTGCGTATATGTAAATGTAAGCTTTCTTTGTACGCGCAATACTGTAAACCAACCATTGGTTAATAAAGCTAAATAATAATACTGCAATATACTACCAGTTTATAAAGAATAAACCTGAAAAATTAAATAGACAGAGTAATGAGCTAAGATGAATGTCTTGCGCTACTCTTGTGTTGTACTCGATGCCCCCCGCCCGTCACTCCAAAACGAAGAAAGACTTGGCTTTCCTAAACGATAGCCCAAAAAGGCCTGAAATATTCGACTGACTACTAAATTGTCAAATATTATTGAGTGCACTACTATGGTGAAATCGAACTGCCCGCCCTAAAATTGACAATCACCTTAGATAAGCTCCCGGATGGGTATACAAGACCATCCTCTCCGGTTCGTCTCTCGGGCCTAGCAGCGAACACTGCGACATAGTAGAACAGATTATTGTAGAGGACGACGATAAACATATCGATACCAGAGAGACGATCGAGTTCTCATCCTGAGCCTTAGACTGCTGAGCTTAGGCGGCCGACGCAGGCGGGAAGCGAACCGTGACTATCGCTACCGCGGCACGGATAGCCGTGGAGTGAGTGGAGGTGAAGGGCTCCCGAGGGGAATGAGATCCTCCGTACCAGCCATGCCGCCCACGCAATTCTCAGAGGAACAGTTCTGTGGATTACGCAGCGAAACACGAGATACGTGTCTGTGCAGCCGGGACCGAGACCAATCGATCGGTGTAGGAATATACGACACGTGGCCAAATGGCCGAGTGCCGGTGCACGCAAGGGTGAGACCGCGTCAGCGCCGAAAGTATCTTGATACTGGAGCAAATGCTAGCGGCAGACAACGCGCCGTTGGTCCGGGTCAGGACCAGGGAGACGCCTCGACTAGTCATAAACAATGGATATATATATATACACATTTGTAAATTTATATATATATATATATATTTGTAAATATTTATGTATATCTTATCATTAGGCAATTTTCGACCTTATCATGCACACATAATGAGGTCTGCGTTTGTTTCTTCCAGCATTCTGATTTGCGTTTTCCGTCAGCTAGCCACTGATGTGATCCCTTGTTGTCTCTAATATGTGCTAACTTCTTGTACGCTTGGTTTCTGCTACCGATAAAAGTGTACTATCAAGTATAAGCAAGCTCTTTTACGCTATCACATACAATACACTGTTTTTGATTTATTTTTACCACTGACGAACAACTTTCTAACTGCTGTAAGCACACATTTTATTCACCTTGTGAATCCATACCTACGTAGAATAGTGATCGAACGCATCAAGATTATTATATATTTGTGCAAAGTCGCCGTGATTGGTCCTCTTTGTGTACTTCTGCGATTTTCGATTAGTGGCTGTTATTTAGCGACCTCAATTGAATCAACGCCCTTGGAACTTCGTCAACAACGTCCGAATACCGGTGGACAAAAGTTCAGCCTGCTCCAAAATGGATTTTGCCAATCAATTGATGCCGCCGTCTCTTCTAGTTGTAATTACTGAGGCCAGTCGACCATTCCTGGCGTCCTTAACAGAATGCCGTCATGCAGTCTCTACCGAGATCAGCGTTTTTATACTTGGTTTTACAAGATGCCGTTTGTTGCCATTGTTCTTACTAATTCTCAGGTACCTTTCAAATCTGTTACTATATTAATAGTGCTACGAGTGTGAGGTGGAGGGTCACACAGATAACCACAGGAACATACCTTTAGATAAACTAAAGGCGATTATCAAGACAAAACTGAGAGAGTATGGTAAAGAATACGCACTGAAAAAGTACACTGAAGATTCAGCACCAGAGACTATACGTTTTGATACAAGCCTTTAATTCAGGGAGTTTAAGTAATGGCATATCTAAACGTGTTGTCTTCAGTACACTATGGTTTCGTTAAGTGAGCACTGTCGGGCGTATATGTGCGTACTGAGCGTTCCATGGTACACAGTACTTATACCGATACATGTCAGACTTGATTGAGAAGTGTAGAGGGGAACACTAAAACACTGTTTATAGCCAATTCGAAGTTCTCACAAGTACCGATAATCCGTCACTTTGTGTATGCGTGTATATATATATATATATATATATATATATAAATATATTCGCTTCTCACAATCCTTTGTCTACTGATCTCTTATATTCTCATAGAAATCTACTGGCTGATTTTCTAACCACTTCATGACGGTCGTCTTAACGTTGTCATTGTAACCGCTAAGACGCTTTGTGGAGTCCGTGGATCTGAAATAAACGGCGTCGTGCTAACCGAGAAGCGGCGTCAGAAATCACTTCACGTCGCAACATCGTAAACACGTAGCTTATCGAAGTCAGAATCTCATTGCGTCATACAGCTGGAATTCTACTCAGGCGATATACATGCTATGACATCTCAGGACCATCGATTTGGTAATGTGTTCTGCTTGTCGCTGCTTGCTAGCTCGGGCGGGCGGGCGGGCGGCAACAGCATTGATGACACCGGGCAGTAATGGACTCTTATGGTAGTTAATATCAACGCAACAATGGCACAAGTTTGAAGTTGTTGGAGCGGAACCCTCCAAGAGATCCATGACTTCCGCGCATGCAATCCATTTACGCATAGGCGCCGTTATTAGTCCGAGTGTATTTCTTTTTTTAAAGGACTAACTAGAAGGTGCAGCAGTTGCACACACGGTCTCCATGGCGGCGAAGCTCCCTGCAAGCGTGGAATCGGTAGTGTGGTGCTCCAACCCACAAAAACGAGTGGTGTCCCCGTCCCAAGGACGAGTCTGATATGTCTTGAGGGGTGCGTTCCCGGGAGCCACGGGGAGAGGAACACCTTAAAGGGTTGACCCTTATCTTCTCTTGTAGCGTGGCTAATTAAATACTTCCGATAAAGTGTTCAAGTACGAAAGTGTCTACGTTATTTTTTCAGCGGTTATGTCGGTTAATAGAATCATCAACTCTCTCTGACCTAAAATATTGACACACTGAAGGCCGTTCCGGGTGTTTACATCTTTAGTAGACCTTGTGACCTCATTCTTTGGGCACATTTGATGAACGTGGCTTCATCTCTGCACGTACTTTTGTCTCTAGCGCTGTCAACATCAAACGGGACTCCGTGACAACTTATTTGAAGAGATTAACTATATTATTATTATTATTATTATTGGTGGCCTCAGACTTGGCATTGGCATGTTTGAGAGGGAGGAATGTCCGTGTGGTGGAACGGTGGATGAACGCGGATTGCACTGGCTCAGTTGCACTAAGCTGGCCGGGCTCACGCAGGGCCGCCACGATGCCATCAATGACATCCTCGGGCGCGCTTTCAGGCAAGCCGGCTACCGCGTCACGCTTGAGCCTGGTGGACTGCAAAGGGACAACAAGCGTCGACCGGATGGCCTTACCAGCCGAGACTGGGACCATAATCGGCCGCTGGCGTGGGACGTGACTGTTTCAGACACGTACGCCCTCGGCTACCATGCACTAGCCAACGCGGGCCTCGGCCACATTATCCACCAACGGGAGATGCACAAACGGCGCCTATACGCGCATCTTCTCGAAGACCACGTTGTAATGGCGTTCGGCCTCGAGTCATCTGGCGTTTGGGGCAAGGATGCACTCAAACTGGCAAAAGAGCTTGGAAAGAAGCTATTTGAGGCCACAGCGGAGCCAAGATCGACCGCGTTCCTCCGACAGAGAGTGTCATTAGAATTACAGAGAGGCAACGCCAAGATGATGCTGAGTGGTCACCGACACTCAAGCAATAATAATACTATATGCAATATTGTAGATGTTATTTAAGTGAAATGTAAGTAATTGTGATACATGTACATATTGATAAAATAAACCGTTGTTCCAAAAAAAAAAATTATTATTATTATTATTATTATTATTATTATTATTATTGTTTGTGGAGATTAACTATACGTTAATCTCTACGTATAAGTTAAATCTCTTGCCTGTCACGCGCAGTTTGTGACAGGCAAAGAGATATCTTCATAAAATGTGTATATTTCTGCTCAAGGCGCATCTGATACCTTTCTTTTAAATTATTTTATATCCTTTAGAGACTAGAATAGGTTCAACATGAAGAGGTGTACGGCCACGTTTAAAAATAATCGGCTCGGGTTCCGCATTCACACAAATAACAGAAATTCGCCTGTGCATGAGTTTGGAAACTTACTGCGTTGAAGTGAATAAAAATATTAAAGCACTTGGACGTATTCACGATATCACATGGTTGTCCGTTGAGAAACACACAATGTCAGAGACTACCCAACCGAATTATATTTTTTAAACTTAAGTTGCATATTTAGATAATATAATTCTTGATAACGTTACCCTATACCCACTACATCTAGAACGAGCTGCAAAGCATCCCTTACTTACAAATTTTAGATCATCGTAAATAACCGCTTCAAGAACGGTTTTTCTTCGCGCATTCGTCTAGATTTGTGAAAGATCGTTTAGGTCTTCTATATAGGCGTCCGCCTATATCAACATCGCATACAAGCTGTGCTGGACATCCCCAGCGTCGGTACCTAAACACAGGTCCTCCGCGTACATAGATCATTTTATGTATCGTCGTCCCAATCTTGTCAATAAGCCGCTATGCCAATGTGTATAAAAAAAGGTAGTGACACCGAGCCTCTATATATATATATATATATATATATATATATATAACATGTAATATATAGCACATTGCTGCATAACTTTATCACCTTGATAATTATTAATATACACAATGATTCTATGTTGGGCGGACTATGTCAGCTATCGGTCACACAATCCCGCTCCAACACTAAGCTAATTATTTAATGATTGCAATAGTTTACAGCTATTTACTTGATCAAACGCCATTTCAAAATCTACCAAGCGTATAGCTGTGTCTTCCGCTTTGTATACGCTGTTTATGTTCCGATAAAGCATTTTCACACGACTTTGTTGTGAGAGAAGAGCTGCAAGAAACGATGTCAGCTCGAGGCCATCCTCTAGTATATCAATTCCGATACAGTTCAGTGTCACTGCTTTTTGTCGAGCCATTTTCCGTGAGTTCCTCTCTGGTGGTCGCTGCACCCCTACTATGGGCCGATCAGTGAGTGTTCGGCGGGAAGCTTAATGTTAAAATAAGAACGTTCTCGCTACTAATACTATGCTAATACAGCACGGGGTGATTGTGCTGATGGGTCATATTAAATTTCAATTGTGTCCCTTCCGAGATGTACGAAATGATTAACTTTGACGATATGCAAGCAAGCAACGCGCTGAGCCCCGTACGACTCTGAGGCCTTTTTACGACCTCACCGCTCCAATGGCCAGCTTGTTACTGTGTTGCTGTGTTTTCCTTTTCGTCGTTTCTTTGGCCCTTGATCTACCCGGCCTGGTGCAAACGTTTCGCGATAGCCAATACGGCATCCAGCACAGCATCCTACATCGGGCGCAGCCATTGGACGCAATGCTGCGGTGGCTAAGGCCTTCTGTAAGTCCTGTGTCATTGAACTCCTCCCGCACTCAATGTTGTGAGGGCATGATTCCAACTCGTGTGGAATCGCGCGGCTTGAGCCTTTGAAGTGGCACATATGCAGACGGCTATACGGTTCTTATAGCATTTTCCTGCAACGGGGTCGACCGCGGCGCCTTCGCCAGTACTACAAAGCCAGCGTTCCACCAAGAGGAGTCATGTCTCTGACTACCTCCCGTCTAGTACACGAATATTCGCCTTTGCCTGAAACCTGAGAGACTTTTCACAGATGTTCCGTCAATGTTCGCTATGATCTAGTTATTACTATGTTTCGTTCGGTCGTACATGAGCAGAAAGGCCATATCGCCGATATGTATAGACTGACAACTCTATTATCATCCAGATTTGCTGCTTTTGTCAACTTGAGATAAGATAGGACGACACCACGATCGAACCCTAAAACGTTAGTGGAGGTATTATTATTATTATTCTTGTGCCTCGGTCATAAGTCTGCGTCCCTACAACAATACACAGCAGAGGCACAAGCACATTTCAAACACTCCATTTCCGCTTGTACATATGTATTTTTGGGCCACTTTTTGGCCGGTGCTCTGCGAAAAGACCAACAAGTGGGCTAGTTAGTTGGCTGACTGTACACGCTTGAACAATCTTCTTGTCTTCTATAAGTGCCGAATTAGCTCTGCATCTACGTTTAAACTGAATTTTTCAGCTAGGTGCGTTCGTTTGTTTAAACGCCTGTCTTACGGCACTCGCCGAGCCCAGATTGCCGCCCCCTTATAGATTGTAGTAATTTATCATTCGCTTGAAGTTTCAGTTTGGCACAGTCCCGTCGGGAAAAAGGGAGATAGTGCACACTCAGCTGGAACCTATTTGATATAGTGGTTGTTGTGCGCGTTTTTTGTTACATTCGATGTCTCATCCAGCACGGGTACGAGCAAAATACAGATCTTGAGAGGGAGGGAGTGGTCACGGCTCGGATTTTCATAGAGTTGGCATCAAAATAGTCGTTGTAAAATGCGCATTTGCCTGAATGTGTTGGTTTTGGGCGCTGTGAGTAGTCGTAGGGTTATGTTTTTGAGGCATTTGGCGTGTAGGCTAATAAATAACTTTATTTCTATGCGAATTCTCTTCTGAACAACCATGTAGCATTTTCTGGCCGCCGGCGTTGTATGTTCCTCAGAGAACGCAGAATTTCAAGCAGCAGAACTCACGAACGCGACGGTGTGCTTCGTTTCTGAATAAGAGGACTGGTTATCTCGCAATGACACATTGTATGCTCCTATATCGGGCAACTACACGAGTGTCACAAATTGTAGTCTTTTCACGCTAACTCCGTCACAAGACTTCTCAGAGACCATGTTCCATTAGAAGAATATTTGCTCTAACAAGCTCTGCAATTCTTATTATCGATCTTCAAATTGCCCTGCAATACTATGGATATGTGTATAGTGTTGCAGGACAGCTTGAAGATCGATAATAAGAATTGCAGAGCTCGTTAGAGCAGATATTTTTTCCAGTAGAATATATATATATATATATATATGTTGTCGCTTGCTCGGAACGATGGGGTACCGCCGCCGGTCGTTAATTGTAGAATGTGCGTGTCAATAAATCCTCGTATCGCAGATATCGCTTCATTATTGATCCTCTCATTCAGGTCGTTCAGCCAACCAACTCGCATTCCGCGCAATTGTTGCACGTCCCGCGTCTCGTTCTCCCTTCACTACCAGAGCATGTTGGAGAGAAAGCATCTACCACGGAACTTGAAAGATAATATAAAATATTTTTATAGTAAGGGGTGCGACGACGGCCAACCAAATCGCTAGACCGTTGTAAGGGTGTACACGCTACATTACTACGATATGGCAACATTTGTTTGTGAGTTGCGATTTCTATCCAACTACACTTTACAACACCGGCTGTGGCCCAATGCCGCTCGGCTTTCTAGCTGTCTGTCTGAGAGATTTTGTTGAGATTTCTATTGCAGTGACTGCGTTTTGCCCTACGGTCCGTATCTTTTAAGCAAGGCCCCGGTATTGTCATTTATCTCTGCTCGTTGTTGTTAAGCCAGAAGTCACCCTCACTGCAAGCAGATGACAAAACCCGAACACGATTCTCACATCTGCACCCCTACTTAGCGAAGGAAATTCGATCGGCGCATCCGAAAATGGCCTGCTTTCTTTTCTAGCCAAACAGTTCGACCTGGTTAAATGTGTATATTATAAAGAAGCGTGTCACCATCGTCATAGGCCTATACTTCAAAGAGTACGCCAAGCAAAATAAATCAAACGATAGCGAGCGTAACTATCAAGGAGCTACTTCTTCTGTTTGGGTCACGAATTCGCGAATCAAGAAGCTACTTCTTCTGTTTGGGTCACGAAAATACTCGTTTTAAGTTTGCAGACAACGGCCAGAGCTATGCAATTTTAATACATTTTTCCGAAATACTTAAAACACGACAACAATGCGTACTACACCTCTGTGGAAACAGCAGCGGTTAGGGCTGACTGGTCAACAAAAACGTCAATCATATGGTTGTGGCGATTGATCAGAACCATGTAGCGCTGACTAAGGAAAAGTATAAAGGAGTACAGGAAGAGGAATCTTTATTTTTCAGGGATTTAAAACCAAAGTATACCGCTGGAAATGGCTGTCAATAAAACCTTAATATAAAAAAAAATTAAGATCAATGTTGGACGGCGCTCGTGGTATAAAAAGGTATTTTTGTTAGGTTGGGTTTTTTTGAGTCGGAGAACCACTAAGACAACCAAAAAAAAAACAAGCCAAAAACCGAAAGCAATAAACGCAGTGCTCTGAGCTCGGACTGAATTGCCTTACATAAAAAATGGCGCATTCTGCTTTAGAATGACGTATAGTAACGTCAACGCTACGTGGCTTATTGATATATAGTATATTGTCATTAGTCCATAGAGACTCGGCGGCCGCGGCGATGAAACCTAACTAGAATTAAAAACATCTATCTTCAATGGGTGAGACAAGTCTACTATGCTTAAGCAGCATAATCGACGCTCACGCCGACAGAGGCGCAACAGACAGCGTTTTGACGCTCGGAGTGTCCTAAGTAGTGAAATCGTTTGCTCTTAATGCGATACCACATCAATATAATATCAGCGGCGTTAGCGGCCAGAGCTGTCTTCGAGCTAAACCCAAGAGAAACGCCTCAAAAACGCCGCCGAGCACGGCGCCCCCTGACGACTTCAGCAACGACGGTGGCGGCGAGAACGTTGTCGAACATCCGGCCGCAAAACGGGCACTGCCGCCGAGTCCACTGTAGTCGCCCAGGGGGATAACTTTGTAAATACGCTGATAGCAGAAAAATACAGCTATACGTGCCGAAAGCAAGATCGGCGAACACATGTAACTTCTGTCGAGTGAATCAGCATAAAGTCGCATGTATCTGTAAACGTTCACGTATTCGCGCAGTGTAACGTAGGTATTGCGACTATATATATATATATATATATGTATATATATATATATATATAGTGCGTTGCAAAAAAATTAGCAACTCATGTTTTTTGGTGATAATTTCGGCTTGATTTATTTGAATGGCTTAACATTTTAAGGGAATGATGTATATGACGCACCATAAGCATGGCGTTAATTTCGTTGCAATCTCACAATTGGTTCATACCAAAAAATAAAAAAGTGTGAAAAAACAGTGTTGCAAATTATTAGCAACAATAAAATGCTAAGAACACAGCTCTTGTTTGTAATAGGATAGTCGATACTACAGCTGATATACGATCCCGGGGATCAAATGTCAGCAATATTGTCTAGCTAAATCAATAGTTCTATAGATGGAAAATATTCTACAGCTCAGTCGTTGTTCCGAACTAACGAAGCTCATGTTTAAATCATGGGTCGTGCAAAGATCTGTCGGATAACGAAAATACAATAATTGAGGCATATGCTGAGCTCGGTCATACATTAACTGCTATAGCAACCAGATTAGGACGGTATAAGAGCACCATCAGCAGGTTCTTACACCCTGGAGTGAACCAAAGGTGCAGATCTAACAGTGGGCGTAAACCAGTTTTGACAATTCGAGATCGGCGTAGGATCGTACAGTTGGCTACTTATTAAATGTCTTCTTCCAGATGTGAGATTGCAACAAAATTAAGCACCATACTCGTGGTAAAATTTCAGGCCATGCAAATAAATCAAGCCGAAATTATCACAAAAAAATACGAGTTGCTAATTTTTTGCAACGCATTTTATATATATATATATATATATATATTTATATGTATATACATCAGTCGCCATCCTGCTCAAAGAACACGGTTGTTTTAGTGTGAAGCAGCTGATATGTTTTCGAGCTGCCATTTTTGTTTACAAAATCATTAACAATCTTATAGAGGCTGGCGACCTTTTCCAGATTACACCCTCTATTGCTGCACCCTACCCCCTCCGAAACTCACGACCTTACATCGCCATTAATCTTCCGTCATCACGCCTACTTAAGAATGGACCACGTCATCACTCATTTACTGTTTGGAATAGACTTCCTGCCCCCATTGCCACCATTCCCGATCTTTCGGCCTTTAAGAGCAGCCTTAAAAAGTTTGTTTCTTTTTTGTAGTTTATTTTTTATTTTTATCTATTTATTTATTTATCTTTATTGGTGCTCCCTTTTGTTAACGATTTCCTCTAATCTTTATAGGACCTTCTTCTAGTCATTTAATTATTTATCATTCAATACCCGCACATTATCTCTGGTTTTGATATTGAATTAACGTTTTTTTTTACAAAGATTTGTTGTTTATTGAAATAAATTACTATACACGTGTTCTATGGTATTATTCATATTACTACTTCTTTGATTAATTTACTTTTCTTTTCCTTTCGACGCGACGAGTACAAAACCTTCGTTCAAGCCCGTGGGCAACCTCCGCAGTACAGAGGCTGTATGGTTTCGAGTGTATTTGCAAGTAGTCATGAATAAAGCTATGTGTTTTATTCATTCATACATAAACTGTTCCGGCGTTGAAAGAACTGTTAACACGCGACCCTCCGTACGTTCGTAATGCTAATTTACATTAGCGTGGTAATTTTCCGCTCGCGGAACCTGCCCTTAGCTTATTATTATTATTATTATTATTATTATTATTATTATTATTATTTATTCAATTTTTCAGTATTTCCCTACAATTGTGGGACCCAAACGTGTACCCGCGTGGGCTCACCCCCCCCTTCTCAATCCATAGAGCCGATGATAGCGGCGGCGTTTCCCCTACACACTGCGAGCGAGAGTTGCTGACGCAGAAACTCGCCCTCGCGCTGGTCACCCGTGTTAGCACTAATTTTGACACCTAGGTCTTTGAGGAGGATACTTGTGCTCTTGCTGATCGGGCCCATCGTTTCCATGGCGACGGGTACGAAGTGATATCTCCTCCCCAAATCAGAGTATTTGCGTTTCTTTGCGATCTCGGCAATTATTATTATTATTATTATTATTATTATTATTATTATTATTATTATTATTATTATTATTATTATTATTATTATTATTATTATTATTATTATTATTATTATTATTATTATTATTATTATTATTATTATTATTATTATTATTATTATGTCAGTAGTCCGTAGTAGCGCTCGATCTCGTCGGATGTACGGATGTGCAGCGTAAATGATGCGTAAAACTCAATGAGTGGCCTTCCTTTCTGGCCTGCTCCGCTGCTCTTGTGATTGGCACACAGGCGTTTGAGGGTTGCTGTCGGGGCCGTGGGCATTGATACGCTGATTGCAGATGTGAATGGATATATATATATATATAGGATGGATATAGTGGATGGATTATATATATATATATATATATATATATATATATATATATATGCGGTTTAACAAACTTTCTATAGGATACTGCTATATATGAAAGAGCATTCTCATGTAGTCGACGACCTCCGTGAGGCCACGGGAAACGTAGAGAATATGGGCGCTGCTTGTGTTGCGGGCAGGATTCGAGTTAAGCCATCTTGTAAACCGCTTTCAACCCACCCGCCGGATGAGAGTTGTGTCTGTCCTTCGTTCCTGTTCGAGTTTGATCCCGGCTCGATGGAGACGGGCGGGAGGGCAGGGCGACAACGGATCGTTCAAATCGTTATGCAAACATGCCCGTACAACAACATCTACATCATGCGTTTTTATTTTATGGCCAGCAGCCAATATATTCTCGATAAGCATTCTTAAATTCTTACTTAAATCTATTCACCATGTTGCTTATTCTGAGCGTTAAAGGTATATATATATATATATATATATATATATATATATATATATATATATATATATATATATATATATATATATATATATATATATATTTATATATATAAATATATATATATATATATATATATATATATATTTTTTTTTTTTTGCCGGTTCGATTCGGCAGAGTGCAGTCGTGTTTTCGTCGGCTCCCATAAAACTGAACGTTTTGTGAGGTTCGACTTCGATTTCGATAGTGATAATTGTATCGACGAATGTGCGTGTGCCGAGTACTCTATTGGTGAATAGTGCACGCTGGAAGTGAGTTGGGTCGCGTGTCTGAGGGATCCGATCCCTTTCAGGCTCCCTGACTGTGTTGACTCTCATCACCCAGCTGACCGTGTTCGATTTGCTAACGTCATCGCGAATCTACGTGCGGCGCAAGACCTTGTAGCTCACGGACTAACACAATACCGCAGGTCGCCGTAGCCTTGTGGCAGTGTCACGGACTACCACTTAGCAAGACTGGGTTCAATTCCCAGGTCTGTGGCAATGTTGCACATTTATATTTATGGGGGTCCGTCTACGAAGCAATGTGAAAAACAGTTCCGTGGACGTTAAATCTTGGCTGAGGGTCAGCCCGAAAACTTTACTTAGGTCTGTGGCTTACATTTTTTTTTGTGCGGTAGTGTGTTTTGTATTTTGTTAACCGTCGCGGCATAGGCATGCCGAAATTGGTGATTACTGGTCAGGATAAGCCACCTGATTCGCTGGATATATCACGTCTGAGGGCGGTTACTGCGTGTGTTGAGAATAATACGACGGCAGCTGGCAACCCAGCAGAGGCGCCTGCATCGCCCATGCCGGACGGTGAGATGGAGTACACTGCCACCGGCAACGACGACGGCAGTAATGTGTTACCACATGATCGCGTTGGCTGCAAGCGGCGCAGACAATCTGGTATCGAAGAGACAATAAGCGGACCACACGGGCTAGTGGACTCCGAAGGTTTCACAAACGTGGTTTCGCGGAAGGAGAAAGCCACTATTTCACGCGAGCAACGACAGCTTAATAAGCTTCGGTGTGACATCGAAGCCGGGACAATTAACCTGTTTAAGATAACCTTTCGAAGACAACCAACCGTCGAGTCGGACGCTATGTCATTTTCTGAAGGTTCAATGCTTACGATCTTCAAAGAGATCTACGCCGTGTCACCAGGGTGTAAAATTTCTGGTGATACCCAGTCAATCGCGGTCTGGGTAAAAGACTTAAAGAGCGTTAATACGCTACTTTGTGTGTCAAGCCTAGGAGGGTGCCCCGTATCGGCTGCTTGCCCGGCCGTCACCTCATTTAGCGCCAGGATTGAGGGGGTCAGCCCAGTTTTCACCGAAGGCGAAATTGCCGGCGAACTGGCGGAACACGGAGTTACTCAAGCGCGTCGACTATATCGTTCGTCCGCAGGCGGAAAGGTGCCGCTAACGAAGGTAATCCTTATCTTTTCTCGCCAGCCCCCCGCGTCCGTCTTTCTCGGCCACAGATCTCACCCAGTTATCCTGGAGCCGAGCCAAGCAAGGATCTGCTTTAAATGCTTGAAACCTGGACACCTCGCCGACAAGTGTCTAGGAAAAAAGCTTTGCAAGAACTGTGGAGGCCCGGATCATACCGCCGAGTCCTGTCGTAACAGTCCAAAGTGCGTGAATTGCCAGGGACCTCACCGGGCGGGATCCGCTCTCTGCCCGCGGCTGGCTTACTTGCGTGAGAAAAACAAAATTATGTTGGAGGGTCGCATGCTCCAGCAGGTCAGAGCAGATTACCCTGAGGCGGTCATCGGCGAAGCTGTACGTTGTCCTCCGGCTTCCGCCCGAGAGGATCCGTCGTCCGCAGTACAGGGCCCCACCTACGCAACCGTGGTTAGGGGGATTTCGCCAGCAGTGGGGTTGATCCGCAGGTCGTCCTACCCAAGCCGAAACCTATACCGAAGCTTCAAAAGAAGAAGCGCGGCTATAGGTCGCCAACGAGCAGGACCCGTCGCTACAACCACCCGAAAAAGGCCCCGAGAGCAAGTAAGACCCGCTCAAGCGCCGGCACCGGTTCGTCGCTCTCAGGGCTAGCTGATCTTCTACAGGGAATCAGACCAGAATTATCTGCGGTGTTGAGGTCTTTAGAGGAAGCGTTGCGACCTCTGATGGGACTGCTTTCTGTAGTGGGCAAGTTAAAAGGTCTCGCCTTGTAATGACAGACCACGGCGACAACACGCCTAACCGCGGGCCCGCCAGCCCGCGGTCCGGGCAGTCGGACCCCAACAGGGCTCCCTGCCCAACCTGCAGGCTTTCGTTTACACGAAGAGGTCTACGTCGACAGATAACGACCAAGCACAGAGGGGTTGCCTACAACATTGACGATGAGTCATGGCCCTCAAACTCTCGGTTTACCGCGGATGGATTAATCGGCTTTATTCAAGACGTCTTTTGCCGGTGGAGGTTGGTCCGCATTTTGCCAAAGTCAGTGCGTAGGCAAGTAGCCGAAGAGTTCACTAAGGTCCTGTGCTTAGTCGCAGAGAACAACGACGACACGGCCTGGCTTTCCCTCTTCTCTTTCGCGCCCGTTGTCCTCCGCCTCCCCGATGGTGGGAAGGATGACCGGTCATTGGCGGTTATTGTTTGGAAGAACCTTCGCGACTTTGCTCAGGGGAAACGGTTTGACGATGGCAGTAGTCCTCTTCCAAACGTACGTCCCCGACAGCGGACAGTTGATACCGTCCGGCTAGCCATTACCAAGCTTTCGGAAGGCGACGTCTCTTCGGCGGCCAGGGTCTTAATCTCAGAAGACACGCTGGCGCAGAAGCCTAGCGAGACGGTTTCGCTCTTGGATAAGCACCCGCCCGCGCCGTCACCTCTGTCCTGGCCCAGCCCTCCTCAAGTGCCCTTGCCATCAACCACATCAGCCGACAATGTTCGATCCGCCATAAAAACGTTTTCGCGAAGTTCCGCCGCGGGCCTTGATTTCATCAGACCACGGCTACTACAAGACCTGCTGTCCCCCGCTTTAGGAGCTGTCGCCGACCACCTTGCGGCCGCCTTCGCCAAAGTCGTTGATCTTCTTCGCTGGGGCTCGCCGCTCTCCGAATGGCGACCGCTCATCTTTGGGGCCCGACTTTTCGCCCTCAAGAAGAAAGATGGCAGCGTGAGGCCCATCGCATGCTCATCTGCAATCCGGAGGCTAGCGGCAAAAATCGGCATCTTTGAGAACAAGGCAGACATCTCATGTGCTCTTGGTGACCATCAGCTTGGGTTTGCGACACCGGGAGGATGCGAGGCCGCAGTGCATTCGACTCGGTCCTTTTTGGAGTCACGCTCCGAAGCTACCCTTGTGGTCAAGCTTGACTTCAGGAACGCGTTCAACAGTATTCGAAGGGACCATTTGTTGAGCGCGGTAAAAGCTTGGGCCCCGAGCATGTTCCACCAGGTGGAACTTGCTTATAAGGAGCCATCCTGCCTTCTTCTGCCGCACGATGTCATATTGTCGCAGACTGGGGTACAGCAGGGCGACCCGCCGCTGTTCTGCCTAGCAGTCAAAGACTTAGTTGACTCTCTCGAGTGCCCGCTTAACGTATGGTACTTGGACGACGGTGTACTGGGTGGCGCCCCCGATGCAGTTCTGAGGGACATCCACAGAATCATCGAGTTTGCTGAACGGAGCGGCCTGGCTCTAAACTCTGCGAAGTGTGAGGTCCATGCTGTAGGAGGTGCTGCGGACTTTGAAGTGCTGGAAGCTCTCCCAGGGTGCAAGACTGTCGGCACGGATTTAGAGTTGCTAGGCGTACCTCTTTTCCCGCAAGGAGTTCCGGCTGCCCTCGAGAGGTGGCTGGCCAAGCTAGAAGATGCGATGTCACGCATTCACTTGGTGGGTTCTCATCGAGGCCTCTTTCTTCTGAGATCCTCCTTTTCGGCCCTACGTCTCAACAACTTGTTTCGAGGTGCAGATTGTTCTCTGGCTTCCGGACTTCTTGAACGACTTAACGACAGCATGCTAGCTACAGTGGAGGCGTTGCTGAACCTCAGTCTATCCACGGGTGCACGCCGACAAGCTCTACTCCCCGTTCTTTGGGGTGGCCTAGGGTTACCTGATGCGACTGTCTTATCTGAGATAGCTCTGGCAGCTTCTCTACACAGGTCTATGCAACAGGCTAGAACCCTCCCAGATTCAGCTGCCCTCACAGACGACTTAGAAGCCCGATTGGAAACAAGCCATCGCAGAGCAGTTGCCCTGTGCGGCCACGAGCCCGCCGAAGCTGGACACCAGAAAGAATGGTCAACAGCTCTATATGAGCAAAGGGTCGTAGACCTCATTGCGGGATGCACGACGGACGCCGACAAGGCCAGGCTGCGCGCCGTCTCCTCCAAGGGGGCGGGCGCATGGGCTACACGCCATTCCCTGTGCCCGCATCGGGACCCTGTTAGATGATGAGTCGGTAAGGATTGCCGTCGGACTTCGTTTGGGAACAGACATTGTATACACTCATACCTGCGTCTGCGGAGACGTCGTTGGGCCAGACGGACGCCACGGGCTGTCCTGTATCGTCAGCGCAGGTAGGCGAGCAAGACACCAAGCCCTGAATGAAACCTTCAGTCGAGCTTTACGATCCAGTGGTCTGCCGTGCGTCCTTGAACCCGTCGGGCTAGACAGGGAGGGCGGCAAGAGACCTGACGGGCTGACCTTAACTCCGTTCGAGAGCGGATGCATGCTGGTTTGGGACGCGACAGTTACTGACTCATTAGCCCCTTCAATGGTCAGTGCTGGCGCGGCCCGGGCTAGTCATGCTTCGGCTCTCGCCGAGGCAAACAAGGTTAGAAAGTACCAGAACATCGGGTACCCGTACAAGTTTTATCCCTTCGCCTTCGAGACCCTTGGCGGGCCCGGTCCATCCACTCGAAGTTTGCTACAAAAGGTCGGTAAACGCCTGATTCTAGCCAGCGGAGACAAACGAGCGGGTGATTTTCTCAGACAGCGCCTGTCGCTGGATGTGCAACAAGGGCAATGCGGCCTCGGTTCGGGGCACTCTCCAGAAATGGCTGGTCCCTACACTGGACCCCCCGTAACGGTGCACACGTTCGCAGGGACACAAATGTCATGTTCCCACCTTGAATGATTGATTACATTGAATAAATGCATTATATATATATATATATATATATGCATATATATATATATATATATACATATATGTATATATATATATATATATATATATATATATACATATATATGTATATATATATATATATTCAACACATTTAAAACATAAATAAAAAATTCTACTAAACACCGTAATGTAATATGAAGGATGTTGACACACTCAGGCGGGCAGACACGGGCGATAGCCTTTTCTGCAAAATTACCTGAATAGTTATAATTGTTTGAATTTATGTAATAACGGAAATTTCAAGCACAATGAAGAGTTATTGAACTTAAATAAGTTTGCCGTCTAGAGAAGACGGTCCTATAAAAATATATATATATATATATCCAGCTGCTCGCCAGGCCGTGTTTGTCCTCGCTACCGTAAAACATATTTATAAATCAATTTCCTTAATTTTTCCGTCTACTTCATAGCATAGGACTCAAACGTTCTTGTCCCAAGTAAACCTCATCGAAGTTGTGTTCCTGTGTCAATAAGGTCTCCCCTCTAAGATATGAACTTTTCTATTCCCACAATAATTGTCTAACCCCAAAAACGCGTTGCATATAGAAAAATCTGGCTCCATCTAGTAACTGTAGATCTGCCTATATATATATGTATATATAGGCGACTCCCGCAGCTGCCGGAAAGTTCACACGATGCGTGCTGCAAGGCTGTGTTGACTGTATCCAACATTGTAGAGCACATCTGCACCGGTAGGTGAACACGCTAGGGCGACTGATTTCAAAAATGCAAAGCGTTTGAAACGTGAAGCGTCTGAACTATACAGAAGCCCAACCGAATAGGCCAGCTAGGAGCCTTCGTGCATTCTTTGAAATGGACCTCGTGTTATGTTAGCAACAACACTGCAAATCGAGTTTGTTCCTCGGGTCCCACAGCGTGGTTAACACCGAAACCTTCCAAACGTTCGAAACGCTTTCGTATGACGAACACCCATCCCGTCGGTCCCGCGTACAAAATTGTGCTTGCATGGCCGCAAGCCCGAGCTGCCAAAAAGTTGAGTTTGTTCGCACTACACGTACCGAAAGACTACAAACGGTAGATTAAATAGCACTGTACGCGGAAAACACATTCATCGTAACCAACTTGACATGCTTTACGTATGTGTGTGGTGGTTACGTTTACCCTTACCTAACTTTTTTAGAAAAATACATACGTCAAGCAAACAACTTAATTTAAACGGGCTCCGTTGACTACAACATTGACAGCAGCGGGATGTCCACAAGCGAGGCGCAAGCTCTCAAGTATCGGAAGCATATCGCTCAACTATATAATTTTTCCAGTCACTAATTTCTCAAAGTCGGTCCGCGATATGCCGTGGGCTGAACCTAGAAATTGTAGAGGGCTCGTTTTGTGACAGATGAAAGTGGAAATCATTTTAAGAACGAAACAGACCATTTGCATGGCAAATTCTACTACTACTATTACTGCCGACCAAGCTGTTCCAGCTCTTCGAAGCTGAAGCCAAAATTGAGTTTTTGGCGTCAATATGAAAACGCAGCAGTGTGGTGATTGCAATCTATGCTAATGTGAGGCTTGTGAGACAAGTCGGCAGCTTGGTAGGCAAAACTTTACAATGTATAAAGGTTCGTCAGAAAAGAAGGGTTGCCAAATGCGCACATATTTCTATTGTAGAATGGGCTCTACGCAATACGTAACACACGCTATATTGCTGACTCTAAATGCTACAAATAAAAGGCGTAGATTTAAGTATGACAACTCGAAAAACTGCTGTTATTTTCGGTGTCATATATATATATATATATATATATATATATATATGGCTAAGGCCTTTTTTTTACTTTCTGGACTGACTCTCAGCCAAGATTTAAGGTCGATCCAACGGACTGCTTTTCGCATTGCTTCATAAAAGGACCCCCATAAATACACATGTGTGTCTCCTCCGGTTGCGAGGCGCAGACCACCAAGTCACCGGGCTCGACATATGGCTGAGGCAGCTATAGTAACAATGGTGATAACCATGCACTAACAATAACAACTATGACAACGATACATTGGTTTAAAACACTGTTTGTGGCGGATATGCTCAGGGACTTACAAACCCAATGCTACCCCCCCCCGTAAGACTTTACTAATCCGACTCTCGACCGTGCCGTCTCACCCCTCAAGTCAAAGTGGAGCGCGGGGGTAATCCAGTAAATAATTTGTAGTGGCGGTGGCTTAGGCGGCTAACGCATCGTTTGAAACGGGGCGTTGCCATGGCAACCACGGTTAGCAAAACATCGCTAGTTCGAGCCCTGGCCGTGCTGGCTGAATTTGTTGGACGTGGTTGTTATTGCCTTGCTGCTACATGCCTCTGCTGGTGAAAGCCTATATAACTCCAGTACGAGAACGCAATGACGATAGATGCATTTAGACGTTATCGTGCCACAGGCAACTTAGCTCATTACGAGCGTCTAAAATGTGGTTGCCAGAGCGTTAAAAAATAAAAATAACAAAAAATAACAGCGACCCAGCATTTCCACGGGGGGGTACGCATACTCTGTACAATTGTATCCCCCTCCCGCTGCATGGGCCCCTACAGACGTTCCTTTTGGTGCCCGTTTTATACTGACGGAGCTGCTGCTGCTGTTGTCGTCATGTAACAATGTCAGTGAAGCTTTTGTGTTAAGCTCTCGCTGCTTCGAAGCTGCCGATTGCCATTGCATGGCGCAAAAGCCAGCGCGGAGAGAGATGGGGGCGCTGAACGAACGTCGCTTGTCTGCCTGCCTGTCTGCTTGCTTGCATCGAAGTTCAAACGCCAAATTCATTAGATGCTGTTGTTTGCCAGCGGAAATATGGGGTTGCCCATGCGTCATTACGATGCCCCCCCCCCTCCAAAACGGGCAAACCGAAAAATGCACTCGGCAAAAACTCGGCCGAGCTGTGAATGTGAGAAAGGAGCAATGCCGCACAGACTAAAGCCTTGCCTGCGCAACGGACAAACGTTTACATCCGACGTGCATACGGACGCACGTAGCAATGTAGCCTACATGCAGTGCGGGACCCAGGACATCGCCATATTTCTTTAGAGAACACTATTTTGAGCCAAGTGTTGCGACTCCCTTTGGCGAATGGCTTTTGTTTTCTGGGGATTTTACCGATATGAAGTTACGGGCCAATGTTTGTATACATGTGTACAGCCAAAACGTGGAGGTCGACTCGGTAGCATCAACGACAACGACAACAACATAGCTTCTGGAACCTGAGCAAGCCGTTTCGTTTTGCCATATTTTCGCGTTAGGGCGCACGACTACCTCAAGCGCGCCGATACGGATGTTGAGATATCTACGGCTTTGGCACGCGAGGGGCTTACAAAGGAGAAGTCTGTTGCATCTCGCCTAGATTTCGTATGGCGGCTGCCCGTATGCATACGACTCAGACACTGGGACCAATTGGAGAGAGAAATGCTTTTATTTAAACAGCAAGACGAGGTTCCTTTCTGGCCTGTTTGTTTTTGAGCGTTTACCTATGTCGCACACATGGTCATGCCCATTTATTTAAAAATTATATTATGCGAAGCCCTTTCCATGGTCAGATCTCGCCACTCTATAGGCTGAGCCCTGCGCACGATAGCTGGAACTTTTTTAACAAATTGTCATTTAACTTAATCTTTCAACAACACCGACCCATACGTTAACTGCATATTGTGGCGAAGACTCCACGGTATTTGAGCTTATTTCCAAAACATAAGTGTACGGTATGCACCAAGGGTAGAGCTCGGTTATCCTGCCATTTTGTGGTACAACACATTTAACGAATGAGTTTGATAACAATGTCCGCTGATTTCGCCCCAAGAGGGAAGAGAGAGGGAGAACGGGTATCTTTACAGCACAGTTCGCGAGATTAGTGAACAACATCACTATTGAAGACAAAATGTAGTTCCATTACTATCTAAACTTTTCAAATTTCGTGTGACAGCACGTACGCGCCCAGTGTTGGGGGCTTAATGTGGAGAAACAGGGATCAAGGATCGCACGGAGTTTCATAATTAACATCACCACCCTCAGCCGCCAGCTGACTTGCATTTTGTCGTCCCGCTGCGTATCCTCATGTTTGCGTAAGGGGATACAGGATCGCGGAACCCTTTTAGCTAGGTAGAGATACATGGAGTAGGATACATTTTTAAAGCTCTTACCATTCCCCTTACAGGGACATTGAATATTTTGCCTGCTACCTCGAGGAGCTAGCATGAAACAAGAGGCAACACAAGGGAAAAATAATCATACTTACGGGGGACTTAGATGCGTCATGCATGACCTGGGGACAGCAGGACACTCGCGTTATTGAAGCAATACCATGGAATCTAACGTACAACGGCGTCATTGAAATGCCGGGACTGCCCCCGAGATCCAGCTTCTAGCATACGCAGACGACCTCGCGGTTCTCAGACAGGTTTAGCAGACCTTTTGAAGCCTAGCTCGGGTCCTGCCGAAAAAAGGCGGGACCGTTAATGCCTAACAAAGGCTGCTTACCTTTGTGACGGAATCCCTAGCTATATACGGCTCACTGCTGCCGCGTAAATATGTTGCCAGCCATACTTGAAATACCAGTCAACGAATTCATAGTTTAAATATTATATATATATATATATATATATATATATATATATATATATATATATATATATGTAACACACACTTCTCAGACATTAAATGGTATAAAAACGAATTGCTAACAAATTTTAGAGGCCCTATACAAATGGCGATACGAAAAACAGTGGCACCAGAATATAGGAATTTATGTACTAAAGGACAATCCTAAACTGGCATCGCTTCTTGCACGAGTAATGTTGATGGGCTAAGCACTAAACAGGTATCTTAATGTTAGAGAGGACATATGCGATTGATAGCTGACTTAGTTGAAGGTATACGCCACTAAAAGGATATATCATTTTTCAAATTAAATATCATTTTAGTAGCGCGCGACCACGGCGGTTGTGGTTAAGATGCAGTTGTGGGCCCCTCTTTTCCTGTTTCCAAATGCCCGTCCTTTGTGTGCCCAGTGAGCGCTACGAATCGAGCGCTGATCTAACTAAATCGGCTAATTGCGGTGAGTCTTAGTCCACCGTTGTGCCGCACAACCACAGAGTCTGTATCAGTGTGCCGTTTAAGAGTGCGTTTCGCAAGCCATAAAATGCTAGGGCTCATTCACAACAACAGTTCTTAACACGCTTGCCTGGAAAATGGAGCGCTACCGCACTATGTCGCTACTTTTCCATGATCTGTGTCACCAGCGTAATTGCAACGAGGCGATCAAGCTGAGTGGGGAAAAAATCAGCTGATTTGTTTTACGCTCGCAACGAAAAAACATTTGCTCTTTCAGGCCTGCGCGACAAGCCTCGAAAACTGGGAGCCAAGTTAGCCCTGTATTTGTTCATTAACATCATTCCTATCTCCGCTTCAACCTGTTTGCACACTTATAAGGGGAACATTCAAAGTTTTTGTTCGCTGAGTTGTTTACTTTATATGTGCTTTGTGTTGTTACCTCTTCAGCTTTTCTTTTCCAATTTCAGTACAAAATTATTTGAACTTCACTATCGAATTTAATTTATTTTTATAGTTTAATCCGCTCATTTATGCCGCGTTTCTTTAGTCTTGCTTGTGTCGCTTCTGTGTCCACCATAAATATAATTAATTTCCAATCAACCCGGATTACCTGAACAGCTTAGACAAGGCAGCAGAAAAAGAACAAAGCCTATACAGAACTTTATGATTATCATTATCCCGCCCGAAACGGCTACTTCTTGTAGTTAGTAGCTACTCTTTAATCTTCGGCATTGTCCTGCACTCCTTCTCGCCATCATCGTGGTCTCCGACTACGCATTGGGCACTCTTCCCCCCGCTTCCCCTCTGTAGTGCAGAGCTCGGGAGGTGTTCCCCCCGTGCTAGCGGAGTATAGAGTTGGCGGGTACATTTCCTCCAACGTCATTTACCACCGTTGCGTGCTTACTGTGTGAGCGCACCTTTCTGACATCTTGTTGTCTCAACATTAACCTGTTATCGTGTCGACATGGCTACTGTTCACGCAGGCTTATCGAGCGTATCGGTCCGCCAGCAAATACTCAAGCTAAACAACCTAGCTTACTGTACAAACATACACGCCGGTATAATGAATGTCACAAACCTATGTAAGTCGATAAACGGTTTTTATGGCAATTCAAGAACCGGACCTCAATTAAAAACTAAATGTTTATGGTTGCGTCATTTTCCCTTGTTACAAAACGAGGCGGTTCGCACGCCATGCGGTGAGCTTTTATATCTTCAAGTCTCTCATTTATGATACCATTTTGTAGCCGAATACAGCAGTTATATACGAACGCGCACTGCGGGAGATGCAGCACAAATATGACCGTTAATGTTCAGTGATGATACAGAATGATGCTCAGCGACTCCAAAAAAATAAGTCACTTAGACCGGCGAATCTGTGCAGTAAACATCTAGAGCAGGCCGTGGCGCTAACACCATGCTGGACAGCTCTGTTGCATGTCAAGGGAGGTTCACATGTCAAGCCAGCGTTGTTTGATGACGTCAATTTTCGCGAAAATTGGTGTCCCAAGGGTCGAAGACGCATAGCTAAAACGAGTTGTACATACAAGTTAATGGCAAGCCTTTTAGAACGCCAGCCACAGAATCGACCGCAAACAGTCAAACCTTGCAGCATGTACGGCCTTTCTCAAAGATATGGAAACACTTTGTTACGAAAGGGCCGCGTTTGACTTTGGGTGTGAGATAACTTGACCTGCCTAGACTTGCACATATAGGAGTCCTCGGAATGCTGGATCACATCAAATATATTCCACAATTAAATCAGAGTATCATATATCGAATAAACGTCAGGTTACTGGAAGTAGCGCACTCGGTGAAAATAAGCAACACGATCTCGTGAAAAGTTACACAACGTCTGCGAAATTGGCAGACCTAACGTATGTTATAGTTATATTTTAATGTTAAATATGTTTTTAAAAAAAGTTAAATTTATGCACATATGAACTTTGAAGAAAGGTGCTTTATCTTGGCTTGACTTACATCATCAACTCGAGTACTCCGTATGGCAAAGGTATGTCTAGAGATACAACAGCAGCAATTATATCTTGGCGAAGCAATACCCATGCAAAAAAAATGACAAACGTAAAATTAATAGAAAAAGCGCAAATATGTTAGTAAATTTACGCACTTTTGTATAACATTGACAGCGTATAAGTTTGATGTCCATCTTTAATACACAAATATTAATTCGAAAAGCATCTCTAGCAGCATGGTCGGATCCTGCCGTGCCGGTGTCAGAACAGCGTCAGCTACTGGCGGATTGGCGATAGAGGAATTTAGGCTATTCAGCCACGCCGCATGGTAACAGCAAAAACGTAATCAAGGGCCGGCCGGCGCTCCCGAAGGATAGTCAGCGAGGACTTGCCAATCACCAGGGTCGATTTAGGAGTGCTCCAGAAAGGTCGCCGGGCCACCACTGATATACGCCAGTGGCAGAAACACCTAAAATCTGAGGCTATTCGGCCGTGGTTCTAGCGAAAACACGGTGACACTGACTATTCTGGCTACCTGGTGTACGCGCTCGGCGGTCATGGGTGCTTCCATCAGTTTATCACAAGAACGAAGCCACTGTAAGCCGCTTCAGCAGGCCGCACCAGTGGGTCGAGCCCGGTGGCGTGGTGGCTTAAGTCTGCGCCTCACAACCAGAAGAGACACATAGGTGCGCGGGTTCGAGCCCCATCGTTACACATTTGTATTTATTTGGGGGTCCGTCTACGGAGCATTGTGAAAAACAGTTCCGTGGACGTTAAATCTTGGCTGAGGGTCAGCCCAAAAACTATACTTAGACCGCACCAGTAAACTTCAAAAAGATGGCTGAGGCTAGGCTTTCATCTGAGGGAAAGCTGGTCCATGACTGCCAATTACAGTCGGTGTATATGATAACAATTAAGGAAAAGATGGAGCGCACAACATGCGGTGGCAACCCGGCCATAACCAGCCCACACCTAGAATAAAAAATGTTTTTTAAGGAGGTTGTTTTTAATTCTAGACCTTCATCCGACCCCTACGGACTTGGAACTTAACCTGAGGTATATCTTCAATGCACAGAGGGCCGGACATGTCAATATATCTAGGGTTTCGCCAACAGTTCTAGTCCACACACCTGCAGATGTTATACTGTTACGTTACCTCTTGAAGGAATGGCCACAGTCGTGCTGAAGAGAGTTACACAGGGGCAGAAGCTGACATGTTTTAGCTCTGTGAGAAACCGAGTGACTAGATCGTATAGAAGCTAGCTAGAAGAACTGAGGTGCCAACAGTTCTGGAAACATACGGCATATTTTTGGCAAGAGCCTGTGTACATTAAATGATGAAGTGTGCGAGCATCCCTACTGGGTAAACCAAAAAAATCACAATATTAACGAGACGCTATACCTAATAGCCATATCATTATTTATCCTAAAGATCTTTGCAGGGATTGCGAGGTATTGCTTTTTCTTTTTCACTTGCTGTAGGAGAACTTGTCGCCTTAATCCAAAACGCTCAAATCAGTCTATAGCAAACTATATTTTTCAAGAAAGATATCCTAAAAGGTGCTGATGAACGCTGCTGAATTAATCAAACTCGACTTCTACAAAATCGAAGCCATGCCAAGCAGAAAATAGGCCTTGCTGAAGTACCAGAGAAGATATTTGACACTTCACTACGCAAGGCACAAGACTTTGTTATTGATTTAATATATTATTTATTTGTAATTATTATGTTTTACTAAATTATTTTCTTATTATTGTACCTACTGGTACTATATATATATATATATATATATATATATATATATACATTTATATGTTATTTGGATTGCTCCTTGAGGTGCAACTTTAAGTCTCCAGCACTCGTTTTTCAGCATCTCTTTCTCGCTCTCTTCGAATATCTTTCTTCGAGACGCTCCTGTGTGCTGCCACACGGTGTGCAGACTAACTAAAACGGATGAACGACAAAGTCGTTATCTAGAGCGATGGTTTGCCACTGTTGAAGGATTGGCTTTTCGAAGAGCTAGATTGATGCCTTTGCGCCCGTCTGTGGGTGATTTTCAGAAATCGCTTGGGGCCCGTTGCACGAACGTGGTGGTGTACGAGTAAATCTAATCGTATCTAACCGGCTGAGTGGATGATGATGATGATGATCCCATTTGTTGCTACTGTTGCCCCATCACCGCATCACTAGCGTCGACTGTCAGCGGCGACCACCGCTCGCAGAGAAGAGTTGTTTGCTGATAGCGTCTCTTGTTGTTGCGGCATTTTACGGCGTATTTTATTCTCGAACGCCTTTCTCTTTATTTACTAGACAACAGCAGCAGCAGCAGCAGCGGCGGCAGCATCACCACCACCACCACCACCACCACCAACCCCCACGCATGGCGGCAGCAACACCAATAACAACCCCCCACAAATAGCAGAAACAACTACAACCGGGGCAGCAACAACAACAACAACCGCGCTAACAACAATAACAACACCATCACCACCACCAACAACCGCGGTAACAACAATAACAACACCATCACCACCACCACTAACAACAACAACAACAACAACCCCAGCAACAATTACAAGAGGCATAAGTCCGCTGCCACCCCCGACGACAACGACTTCGACCTGCTGCAAACAGCGTACGCTGTATGCTAGGCGTATACGGCGGTACGATGCTTACGCGTACATATCGCAACAACCCCCAACGACTATGTATGTATGTATGTATGTCGGATGCATGTAGAATATTTTTAGATAAGCACGACGGGCCAACCGGCCAGCCAGCCAGCCGGCCGGGGGTTGGATGTCATCCAACAGATCCAATGACCCACCCACTAACCCACCAACTCACCGACAACGACGACGATGACGATGACGACGACGACGACGACGACGACAACATGCCGAATAGTGCAAATCGGCTTCGGCGCCGCCGGGGGTGATCTGATGACTACTGGCTGGCTGACATGTCACATCATACGTACAGCAGCACACCGATATGAATTGTTGTTGGCCATTGTTGCGTTGTTGTTGCAACATCTTGGTGTTGGCGGCACGTCGCGGCCCTGGCCGGTTGGTTGGGTAGTTGGTAGCTGTCTTCGTTGTCTGGGTGGCTGCCTGTTTGCAGCCTGGCTAACGGGCTCTCTATGTAGCAATAATAACTACTGTATCATCGGCGCCGTATCAGGTCGAGACAGACCGATATAGACTAAGGTGCGAGGCCGGCGGTAGACAGTGGGGTGCGGCTGGACATACGGAACGGCGCGAAAAGTGGATCGGGAGATAGAAAGGAGAGCTGGAGAGAGAGAGAGAGAGACATGAAGGGGAGTGAGGATAGAAAGCGTGAGAAGACATTTATATGTGTATATATATATATATATATATATATATATATATATATATATATATATATATATATATATATATATAGCGAGAGAGCGGTATATATTGGTGTTCCCAGCGCTAAGAGCGTTATTCCGGCGTGCCCGCTCGATATGGAGCATATGCTGCTACTGCTGCTGCTGCTGTTGTTGTTACAGCTGCTATTTCTGCACTGTGTGTGGTTGACGATACCTCCACCACCACCACTACCACCTCCATAGATTGCAAATACGCTGCTACAAGAATAATATGCTGGCTGGCTAATCACTGGTTTGTCTTCATAATACAGGTCGTCGTCGAATAACAAGTATGTCAGTGTTGGGGGTGACGATGAAGATGGTAATGATGATAATGGCCATGATGATAGCACCGCTGCGGCGACAGCAGTTATGACATCGATAGGTAACGCTATTCCAATCTTAATAATAATATTAAATATTATTATTATTGATTATTAAGATTGATGACAACAACAACATAAACAACAACAATAGTGGCAACAATAACAGCAACAACAACAACACCGGCAATAACGACCCCAACGGTAATATACGAACGAATGATAATCTTATTCGTGTTGTTATTATTACGACTATTACAATGGTGATACGGCGAACAGTGGTGGTGGTGGTGGTGATGATGACAATGATGATGCACCGGTGGCCGGCGGTAGATATCACCACCCCAGTGTAGAAATCGCAGTAGTAGAAGTCGTAGTAGATGTAGTCTGATGCTAGATGCCCGGGTATTATCAATGACATTATCATTATTATTATTGACACAGAGCCGGCACGATGACGTAAGGTGGCTGCATGCTTTGAAGGTGCAGCATTTATACTGAGACAACGGCACTTCGTTCTCACATCTACAACAAAAATCTGCTCGTACTCACGGCACAAATCAACACCGGTAGCCGCAGTAACCGGAGAAGCAACTGCAGAAACAATGGCAGTCACAGCTGCAACAGCAGCAGCGGCGGTGGCGAAGCGATCGGAGGGTGGGCAAATAAACCGGCGGCAATAATAATGAGCGAGTGAGGGCCTATGACAATTGGCGTGTGAATGGCAGAAGCTTGCTAATGAGCTGACGAAGGACTTCAGCATCATCATCAGCAGCAGCAGCAGCAGTACCACGATGTCGACGATGACACCGCCGGCGAGGACACCAACCAAGAAGACGACGAATTAGAACAAAAATGAAAATTAACACGTGAAACAGGTACGACGGAGGTAGTTGAACGTAGATGAAGATAGTTGTTCACTATCTTTATTATCAGGACTACAAGACAGAAAGAGAGCGAGAGGGAGATAGAGAGAGAGATGGGGGGGGGAGAGAGCGGGGGGAGGGTGATAGGTGGACGGTGAGTTTATTTGAGCGAGGGATGGTTACCTAGCGCACCCTAGCTAATACGTACCACATAGGCCCGCTGCGATGATTTATACATGTTGCACGCGCGTATCGGCGACTTTTGTTCAGAAGGATCACTAGCACGGTCGTGCTCGGGTAGTCGATTTAGTTTGTGCGTCAGCTCCTTAGCTGACACATTGACTGTCCTGGTTCGTTGGTTGGTTGATTGGTCGCATACGTCGGACTGTGGCGAGCGCTAGCCACAACTAACAAGTGCGAGCGCCTCAGCACTTGTTAACCATTTGACTATTGGTTGCTGTAACGGCTAAAATTTTTGCTGCCGTTGTTGTTGCTGCTGTTGCTGTTGCTGTTGCCATAGCTCTTGTTATTCTAGTAGTAGTAGTAGTAGTAAACGGAGTAGTAACAAGAGCCTTTCAATCTCATCGCTGTGTGGTGCTATGACCTCTGCGCGAGTGCTCGGCTAATACTGCTAGGCATGAGGCTGCTGGTTGGTGACGTGCCGAGGTCGGCGTCGTCGTGAAAATACAGTCATTTCGCAGCTGTTCGGCACACGCGAGGAGTCACAATTATTCGGTCAGTGAGTCTGCCTGTGAGCCTGCGAGCGAGTGAATGAATGCGTGGGTGTTAAGAACGTAAGAAAATCGCGCATCATCTCTATAAGAAACCGTCTCTGTCCAGCCGCCTCATCGCCGGACAACTTCTCAACATCAACAACAACAACAACAACAACAACGACGACGACGACGAGAACCCCCAGATGAAGCCTTGAGGCTAAACAGAGCCAGGCCAAGGAGTACCCAAATCTTCTAGCAGCAGTAGAATTAGTAGTTGTTGCCGTAGGCTCTGGGTAGCGCACAACGACCGCTCAAGGCCACTGGTGATCAACGGCGAGATGGTCAAGGGAAAATAACAACAGCGTCTTGGCGTTGTGGCAAGACGACGAGGCCCCTGCCCGCACAGGCCAATGGTGTATTAGGTAACGGGCTCTTCGCACGGTTCGGGTTTAGGTTCGGACGACCGCGTTCGCCGATCGATTCGCTCTACTGCGGCTCGGACCGATCAGCCAGGCCATCAGTAAGCTCCTCCAGAGGACCACCACTACGGAATCAAACAGGTGCAGTGTTTCGTTGATACGAGCTTCGTCTTGCGACGAAGTCGTCCTATTGAACTATTTTCTGAAAATTATGATAGAAAATAACGAAAGAAACGCCTACACGCCGCACGTGTAGCGCACTCGGTCACAATACGTCCTCATGCAGATAATGCACACTCATGGTATTCGCCCTGTCTCGATTGACACCCGTCGACTGCTCAATGAAGGATACATCTGAAATTTGTTGGTATTTAGTAATCGTGTTTAATTGTGTTATTTTCCAGTGAGCCACCTTGTTTAGCGTGTATATATATATATATTCATGTATGTATATATATATATATATATATTCATGTATGTATGTATGTATATATATATATATATATATATATATACATATGCTACCGACTGACTGCAGTAATATTTAGTACTAAAATAACAATAATGATGTGTCACTAAGGCTTTACTCTCTTTCCCGCTCTTCGAAACATTTTTAGCGCCCATTTCAGAATTGAGTTGAGTTGCTTTTGCGTTTTTTGATATCTCTTTTAAAGTCTCGAGACGTTGTCTGCGCTAATATTTATTTCCGCAAGTACAGAGAAAAGTCGCCCGGCGAATAGGGCGGTTGAGGAATATAGAAATCGACTTTTTCATTTTGAAAAATAGAAATTGAAATTTGGTCTGTGCGTAGCTGGTGGTTGGCGCTTCTAGGCAAAACAAACCGGAATAAAGGCTTCACAAAATAAAGGCTGAAGTGAAATAAACCATGTTAGGCATGAAATAATCATGTAATAGGATAATAAGATGTGTATACAATATTTGCCAATATTATTCATATGTGTGCACATTATTGGCAAACGCCAGTCTGATTGACTCTTAAAAACTTAATCGTAGGCTTTTGGCTGTAGTAGTTGTGTTTGAGAAACGTATTCAATGTACGTTGTGCCGAAGGATTTATCGAAAACTTATAGCTTCGATAGTTGCCTAGAAGAACACATAACGCATATGAGTTACATAGAGAAATCTCACTAAATAGTAATTTCTAATTTTCTTCTTATGCTACCTTGTTTGCGTTGGAACATCAGATGCTTTACGTACTTAAGTTGACATATATTTAGATAGTACTATATATGCGATTTCACACTTATAGCTGGTTTATATAGACATGTTCTGAAAAAAACATTCTAGTACAGCATCGTGACCTGCGGCAATTCCTTCAACCAATATCGGAGGGAATGTGCAATACAGAGTTGACTATACATATTACTGTGTACTGCGGTGCAATTTTGTGAAAATCCTCACTGTAGCGTACATTCCCAATACTAAGGCAGCAAAGTACATCAAATTGCGACGGGTTCGAGGTGTGTTTATTGTCTGCATATATAAAGGAGCTCCGGTTTCAAGCGTGGTGAATAATACACAAGGGATATGATTGAACCTCGCTTAATCAGGGCTGCATATGGTCAGGTTTAGGATTAGATTTATTTTTCAAAACGAGTTAGAGATACGTTCAGTCAATACTAAATGTGTTTGTAAGGACTCTCAAACAGATACGGTCTAGAATTGAATGTTTATTTCAATTTAAATTATTGAATTTAAATTGTCGGCGAAATGGTGCGATGGAGATAGTGATGTGAGTTCATTCTATACACAATCTATAGTGAGGAAAATGTCGAAGATTCACCCCTGCGTAACTCAGCAACATTTTCTAATGAAACTTAGTTGTTGATATGGCTTAATAGTTATTCTTAAGAAGACCTTGCGGTAAAAATACGTTTTTAACGCTCCGACAACTTCGCACCCGTCACATTGTAGACGCATGTAGTAGGCTAAAGCTGGTTTTATCAGAGCATTATTTAAACTAGATAAAAAATTTTCTGGCATACAAGCATGCCCCAAACGAACGGTATTTCATCGAGAATTGTGTCCGCTGTGCGCTTTTTATTCGTCTATAATAGGCACATACCTATTGGCAAGGCAACGTCGCACGGAACACAATAGAGAAGAATGCCTGAAGTCCACTTCGACAATAAAACATTTTGGATAACGTCATCTATTTTTCGATCATGTCTTATATAAAATTAATGTTGCATTATTATCAAGTCTCACTTCATCGAGTCTATTTTTGCCTTTAAGATCTAGCGGAAAATGCGTGTACAGCGTGAGAGGCCTGTCGATGAAATCCTTGCGTGCTGGTTTTGTGCGGATTCGTTAGTGCACACTGGCATCGACTTCAGATGTTTGGTGAATGATTGTACTTTTCACTTGTGTAGGGATTGCCTAGGCATTCTGATGAATCTTTAAGACTAGCATCTTGGAAGACACACCGTTAAATACGTTGCATTTACCAAGCATAGCATACTTTAGCTATTAAATAGCAATTACTGAACCAAAAAGTCGGTCAATTTTGGGCGTCTCACAGTCAAACCGTATACGATACTTAGATTCGTTACCAGATAGCTATAGAGCCTTTAGTGCAATGTGAACAATAATAGCTTGATGAAGCATTGTATAATGATAATAATGAAATGTACTGCCTCTGGTAATCTAGACAAGATGCCTAAAGTAGAGATCTGTCGGGCTAAAGCCTCAACTCCTATACACGTCGTTGAGGCGGCGTATAGTCGTAGCGGAAAGATTCGTCAGGAGAGAGTTTACGGCATAACCGAGCTCATCTGTCCTCCACGTAGTAGGTTAGATAGATACTTTTACATGTTATCGCTTGGTCTCTACTGTTAGTCAGGCCAAATTCTCACACTTCCTCTAGCGCGCCGATGCAGCGGCAGCGTATCGCCCGACCCAACCTAACAGGCCGAAGAAAGAAAGACGAATCCAAGTCTAGTTTGAGATCACGCTGGTCCATTGTTCGTTGATACCATGGTAATGGCCTGTCACAGATGGCCAATTGATCACAAGCTTACCAAGGTCACCAAAGTGACAGCTGTTGAGAGTGTAGTGGCAACAACAACAACGTAAAACTACACCGTACAGCGTTGGGTTGCTTGAGGACCAGCCGCTCGATGTCATGCTGACTCGGTACATTTTGAAGTAAGTGACTTACGTTGGCATAATATTGAATAGCTGTGCCGGCCCCGAAGTCTCTGAAATAGTCTATTTCCGTAACAACAAAATGGTCAAAGCGTTGCACGGACACACACACAATGTTTCTAAAAAAAAGCCTTTTGCTAAACTTTACCCACCCTGGGTAGGGTTTGGGGGCATCCCTCAGTGGCAAATTTTGCACAACTCGAGAAACACTTTTCAGTATACACACAGCGGGGGGTCTCGGCTTTAGGCGTTATGCGTACGTTCAGCATGGAACCGATGCACCACCTTACCTTGCTATTCCCGCAATTCTAGCAGGAATGGCAGGGTAAGGTGGTGGAGGAGACCATCGAAGAGGCTGCTCATGCAATCTGTGTCTCTCGCACAGGCACCCATGTAAGGGGAGGAGGACATGCACTGCGCATTGTGCACGGTTACCACCATCTAGTATGCTTCAATCGTGGGTTTCGTCAGGTAGGGGACGAATGCTGCTGCAAGTTCTGCTCGCAACTCGATTGAGCGACGAGCCGTCACGCGACGAGCTGCCAGACGCATCAGGCCTTTGCATTTTCTTTCGCCCAGTGGGACGTTAAGGAGCCTCAAGAAAAGAGATCGTTGCAACAAATATACACACGTGTACATATGCTAAACATCTTGTCTGTGCAAACCACTTGCGAAATAAACCACTATAATGCAAGCGATCGACACGTAATTGACGTCACGCACCCATCTCAAGTATCGCCACACCTATGGGAATATAAATTGCCTCAGGAAAAGAGATCGTTGCTTTGACTTTATGTTATATGCAGTTGTCTAAACCATCTTGTATAAAAGAAAACGATTTATGAAATAATCATATTTTATAGTTAAAAAAAAAGCTTGCAAAATGTTATCGTATTAATTAATCAGTGACAGCAGCCTCTTTGGAAAACACATTTGTTTTTTTTTTAAGAACGTGAGTACTAACCAGATGTTTCTATTTTTGCTCCGCGTGTACTCAACTATCATACTTTAAATCACCAGCTGCGAGCCAGCAGGCACTCATAAAACTTTTAGGTTGACATTTTTTACAATTTGGTTGACAATTCATATACATATATTCAAGTTTGATGGGATCGACTTGTATAATTTGCATGCACCTATATTACAAACGACCTCTTGTATGATACTGATCACAGGAGCGATAGACCGTGTATATTTATATATACAATGGCTAAGACGCAGCGCGTAACTCGTGAATCGTCGTATAGACCCTACAGTTTCTAAACAGCAGTCTGATTCCGGCAGAGTCCAGCGCATAGCATTTGGGCGACCGGGAGCTTAACGAGGAGAAAAACTTGATAGATGACCGACGGTTTATTTTGGGAAGAAAGGGCGTTACAAACCGTTATGTTACACTTAATCAACCAACTTTGTTGACCGTTTCTATCTCAGAGTCATCGAGACATTGGTTGGCGAGAAAGCTCCAGGTGACCTTCGTCTACCTGAGCGCAAATCTTCAGCCGTTATCGGGGTCGTCGTTGTCGTCGGAACCCGTCGTTCAAGCGAAACCCGTCACCGGCTGTCGTTGACTCGTCACAACCTGTTTTCCTTCACGTCGCCGAAGTGAAGCACAGGCGAGCTTTGTTTTCATTGCGCTCGTCTAATTCGTTGATTGCAGCATTCGTCGGACACTCACTCCCTCAGTGAAGTCTCCGTTGCAGTAGTACACGCACGCAGCCGAAATCGGGTCAACCATGAGGCCGCCGCCGCCGCCGACGACGATCGTCCTCAGCGATTTTGTGACGCTGCTCACGGCAGTAACGCTGGTAGTGATCGCCGCTAACATCGATGGTGCCGACGCCCGTCAGTACACCAAGTGCGAGTTCGCCCAGCTGATGAGCAACTACTTCCCTGACGAAGAAGTCGCTGCGTGTACGTATTAATACTCACTGGAGGTTCGCGTGCATGGGCCATATATGCATGTGCTTATACTCAATTCGATTCTAACGCATCTTTATTTTTAACATATATTTTTATTAAGTTCAATATGTTTATACATATATATATATATATATATATATATATATATATATATATATATACTGTAGACTTACCTGGCATGGCTACAATCAATATATATGCCTACAATGCTTTGAAATTTATAACTGTGTATGTATATATTGTGGCACATGTAATATTGACCGATACCACATACTTCAATGCAAGGAAATTGAGGCCGGTTCGACGCATGCAGTAGTGAAAGACGTTATCAGCCGACATTAATTTTTGGTAATATCTACCAGTTTTTACCTAATAGACTTGTATATATATATATATATATATATATATATATATATTAAAGGAAGGTTGATATCGATGGTCACCTACGATCGAATTTGTTTTGTATAACTGTAGAGCATATATAAACTCAAGCGTTTGAAACGACCGTGCAGGGAATAACGCACGCAAATACAGCAATAATCGCGGAAGCTCTCGCCCAGCTCCGGTTCGAGTCGGTGTGCTCTCATTGGAGAAGCCATACATGCCTAAATATTTAAACATGCCGAGTGCGGCGTGGTAGGGGCCCCGAGCCAGCATAAGGCACGTCCTGCATCCACCACTAGCTGGATATCATTTGTTCCGATTACTGAATCTCACAGAAGACTCAGCCGCGTCAGCCGCATTTAGGAGACGAAAACAATTTGGATGCTTTGAGAAAACCAAACCCGACATATAATTTGAGTTCATTGATAGCTGGTACTTAGTGACAGCACTAGCTGAATCTGTTACCACTTAGTGCCCAATAATATTAGTACATATATATCAGAGAGCCAGCTGAATATGAAACTGGTTTCAGAGCTCCGAGGACGGCTGACAAATATACACAAGTCGTCGGGCGCAATGCCTACATTTTGTACAGGTGTACAAATTGTACATTGGTAATACGATGCCCGAGTTGCCGGTAATTCACTGCAGAAACAAGAAAAATCACCATAGACCATTTCATACACATTGTGAACTCACCACGCTAAGTTGACAACTTATACCCCGGGTTTGACGATTGCCTTATTGCATGCGTACTGCTATTCCCTTAGACGCGTGTGAGGCTGAGTCTGACCTAACGGTGATATAATTTATACTGCTTTTCCACAGGGACCTGTATCGCCCAATTTGAAAGCGAGTTCAAGACGGATGCTATCAACCCAACGAACGCCGATGGGTCCGCTGACCATGGCATATTTCAGGTAAAACCATTCACATATTACGCTGCAATATATATATATATATATATATATATATATACTATATATATTATATATATATATATATATATATATATATATATATATATATATATATATATATAATATATACTATATATATATACCTGTATATATAATTTGTATTCAACACAGTAAGCCATATTAGAAACGACTACGCAATTTAAAGGACAAATTAATCAGCTTTAAAATGCGACAAAATGTTGCGTTAGGATTTGTGTTTTTTATTGTTCAAATAATCAAGTGAAAAATCACACCAACGAGATATATCACAATGAAAACTAATTTTGTTTTAAGAAAAATGTATGGTTGAATTAATTTAAATACTACATAAAGCGCTTGAAACGTATCTAATCTTCTTTATTATGGCTTGGGTAGTTGTAGGTTTGTTGACATTCACTTTTGACATCAAGAAATTCGAAAACAACTATTCTAAAGGCGTTAACTCGCACAATCTAGACGGCCCAGTTCTAATTGCCCGAACAAGATATTACACGACCAGGAAATATTCGTTCAATAATGCAATTATTTCATGTATTGTGTGTGGCAAGTGGCGCCGTCTTATTAGAACCACAGCCTTGGAGATCCATACCATACAGCTGAGGGACAAAAAACTAGATGATCATGACCCGATTTCGCTAGCTATTGATTGTTCCTTTAACCCAGAGTACGTACCAAACAGTGACACGCTTGGGGTGCATTTTCTTCTCGCTTGACACTCATATCGATTTTCGTCGCACTGAATGCGACAATTTTGGCTGTTTACGAAACCATTCCCATGCAAATGGATCTCATCGGTGAAGTTGTTTAATTACCCAATTGACGAACTCTCTTCGCTGTGTATGGTCTATAGGCAAGAGCTGTCGAGACACCCTTGATTTAGTTCGTTTGATGGCGCTAATCTTTCGTGGCATTATGCCGCATAGTGTTTCTTGAAAGTCCCCTAGACCACGCCGCAACTTGGATTCCGCAACTCGCCACTAACGACACATTTAAATAAGAGAGGCCATGCACGCTCCGGGGGGAGGCTGCGTGTGGGGTTTTATACACTCGCGCCAAAGTGTCACTCTTTCCTGCAGCACTCCGTGATAGGCTGAGAAAAGCACGTACACCGAGAACGGAGAATCAGTATTCGTGATCTCGCGCAAGTCGGCAGCATGCTTATCGGTGGGCTCTGATTAGTTGTGAACATACAGCGCGCCTGTGGGGTCTAACATTCATGTTACGCAGTCTTCGCCTCAGAGAACACGCACTAAAAACTGCTCGGATAACAACTAATACAACTGTTGGCTAAACTGGATAGCAGTAAGTCGGCGAATTTGCACACTATTTGTTTAAAGGACGCGAAGCAGTCGTGTTGATTACTTGTAGCTTGAAGCCTGCTCGCACACGCGTTCCAATGGAACTGCCCGCGAGGAGATGATGCTATTGATGGACTCTGTAACCGGTGAATTGGTTTATATATTGCTACTTGGTACTCGTCGGTAAGTGGACCGGCAGTGGACCAAATCAGAGTCACCGGTTATCAAAAAAATTCAGCACTTACCAAACTGGAATTGTGTTCAATTGACGAGCTAGAGCACGTTGACTACTTCAGCCAGACTTAATCAAAACAACTATCTGCGCGGTTCCTTCTGGTATGGCATCCGCGAAATACATGACCAGCCTGCCAAGTGACTCATTGCCAACAGTCAATGAGTGGTGGCGTCGAACAAGCTCAGGGTCTAAAATTAACTGAACAACAATATATTGATCGTTGAGAGGAAGGAGACCTGAAGTTCTAACTGTTTCTCATGTTTTCAATTTCGCTTCCAGATTAACGATCGGTACTGGTGTGGTAGTCGATCAGGGACAAACACCTGCCAGGTAGAATGCGATGGTATGTGTACATTTCTGTCTATCTACAAATATTTTAAATAAATTAATTGATTCATATGAGTTGAGCATTTTGTCTCCGCTGCCTTTGTTGCTATGCACTCTTCTTGATACCATGACAAGTTAAATTCGTTCACGTTAGTCGTGTTTTATTCCAACGGGCATAAGTCAGATTAAAAGGACGTCATGGACAAATGCCTTGCTTCGTATGTATGCAATGATACCTCTGCATTGTAGCCCTGCAGGCTTATGAGTATGCAAATATATGACCAATCAGCTATATTAAGTTGTTATTATATTATATCGAGTGTTATTATATTACCAATAATAAATAACACTCGATTTTAGCCGATATTTATTTACCCACTAAATTCAATCAAATTGTCAATTAGGCCTGTGACAGTTTATAATGTCGTACTACAATTGTCTGCAATCGTTCTGTCCTAAGAAAGCGAACTCTTTTTGGAACAAACAATTGTTCATAATATCAACGGGAGAACTAAAGCGGTACCCGTTAACAATTCTAGTTCTTCGCCGCGAAGATCTTGGCCCATCAGTACGCTGTGCACAGATCGTCAAAGATAAGCAAGGTTTCACTGCTTGGTAAGTTCGATATTTCCACAACAGAGCTATATCTATAATCCGAATAATCGCCCTTTCTGAATTGTGCATGCCTTCAGCTACAACCGACCGTTCAGTTATGGTTGCGCCATTTCCTGTGCCAATCTCTAAGTGCTAATCGTCAAATGCCCACCGCCGCCCCTTTAGGCAATCAGCAAGAATTTACGCCAATAGATCCAGATAAGTCACCAGGCCTCATGTTCCTTGTATGCATGCGTATTTTTGTGAGGGCCGCTGCGTTGCCATCTACGAACGCAAAATTGATAACAGAAGCTGCATAACTCGAACTCGACTAAGCGTTCCCTACGATTCGATTCGTTTCACTTTCTGGCATACGCACTTTAATGTCGGCGCCCCAAAGTACTAATGCTTCTCAAGTTTCCAGGCCATCTGCTAGCTGGAATATGTCGCGCAACAATAACGTTTTTTTTTGTTTTGGTAAGAGGGAAAAATGCTTTTACGCACACCCAAAGCGGGTAGTGTGGGACTCGATGCCGATGTTGTTGGCATAATACTACCCATCAAAAACCTCTCACCTAAATGGCCTCAGGAAGAGGCGAGGAGCTGGAATCATTCTTTAATACTACTTCAACGATTACATTGCCACAGAAGTAGATACATGTATGCATTACGCTACAACTATTATGATAATGATGATAATAGGTATAGCACTCATATCGATCATAAAAATTCCACGCTAAGGATTTATGTTCGAGTAACAAGTGGTAAAGAACCTCTTGGCCAATCCCATATTACAGTAATATGCAAGAACGTCTAAAATAGTAACTTTTGCTATGCTAACAGGGCTGTGTGGCCGAAGTGCAAAGGACAGACGGCGTCTTACCTCGACGGATGTGACAAAACCATTCTGAAATCGACGCCCGCTATATTTGATATACAGGTAAAATGTTTATATTGACATAAATAAGGCAATAACTACAATCAGTAATTAACAGATTACGTCTTAAAAAATATATATATATATATATATATATATATATATATATATCCTTTTTATAGCATTTATATCCTGAAAAAAATGCATGCATTGTACATCGCGTTGACTGTATGTGTAATTAAAGCTAGCTCTGATTTTGTTTATGTATTGTAATAGCCTCTAAAGACTTACAAACAGTTCAGTAGAGAAGTCGAAAGCATTGTTTTCTATTGTAGCCGCAAAGACCGCTTGACGCTCTTCTGACAGAATCTGTTTCCACGTTACCCCACGAATAGGTTCGTCCAGCCAACCGAGGACCCGGCTTCAACCAGACCCGAATTACGAGCGCGTTAAGAGCCTTCCAAGTAAAGGATGCTCGTGGGCCAGCGTACGATGCCATTGGATCCTCGTTCCGCCTTAATGACACCCGCAGCTTTAACTTGACCTCGATTGGCGCTATGGGATTTCTTGGCGCGCGCCAATCGAGAAGTTTCGTGGCGGGGCGATTGCAAAATGCAACCTATCTTGTGAATAAGCCTTTTGGTGGTTTTGGCAAAGAAGTTAATATCACTTCAGTACAAGAAGAACCCATCAAATTTGTGACACCGAAGAAGTACCAGACCTCGCTTGTTCATCTGGGCGGAATGAATTTCTTAGGTGGAACAGCGTATCGCAGTAGCGTAGTTGGCCCTAGCCAAATTAGAAGTCCCAAGTACACAACATCGTTGCTAAGCCGATCAGGCGGTATGGGCTTCTTAGGTGTAAACACTTTAGCTACGGGAAGACAGGCAGCGCTACCTAGCCGAACCTACAGCAGCGGAACGTTGCGTAACGCTGGCGGAATGGGCTTCCTAGGAGTGTACCAGGTAAAGCCTATTTCACTCACCTTTACGTTTGGATCTAAGGGTCCCGTTCAGCACACGGGCGCACCGCTAGGTCTACAAAAACTTCCATACCAGACTGACAATAGGCGGTCATCGGGGGTGCTGAACGCAATGGGAATATTTGGAGCTGAATACGGTGCTCCTGTAGCACCGGTTAAGGGAATCTATTTTAGAACCGGTCCTGGGTATCCTGTTCCTCAAGGTGCTATGGACTTTCTTGGTGGCGTTAGTGGGGTATCATACCTATCTAGGGCAGTCCCACCTTCTCGCACTCAGCCCCTTCATCACTTCAAGGCAGGATCCGTGCTCCAACAAATACCGGTCAGGAGCACGGTCGGTGCACTTGGTTCCACTAGATTTGGTGGTAGCGGTTTAGCGTCGACCTTCAGCGTGGGTGGTCGGACCGCGTTTCCAAGTGTTACCGAGGCTTCCTTCCCGGTCGCAGGAGATTTGCTGCGAACGCGTAATGCCAAACCCGAAAAGCGTGTCCTGCCAGCTCTACCGACACCAATTGTACCTGCAGGCCTTACCACAGTATCCGCTCAAAGGAACGCCATAGTATCAACGCGACGGAATGTTCTAGATTACAAGCCGTTGCCACTTAATGTGCAGACCGTGTCGGCAGGTTTTGGAAGTCGCCGAAAAGCGTCGTCACCGGCTAAGCGAATACTCCACCAGCAGGCCCGCAACTAGTGTGCAGATTACAGGTCCTGCAATGTCATACTCCACTGGGACAACGTTCTTTAGGATTGGTTCTGCTGGCTCTCCAAACGTGCGCAGTAGTGGCGTGGTAGCCACGACGACCCGAGCTTACCCTGAGCTCACAACGCCTCGAAGCCCACCGCGGTTGCTTCCATCGACTCCGTCCTATAGCGTCCTGCAATCCCTTCACGACGCAGAGATCCACCAATCCGAACCCCGTTGTACGCTTTCTGGCAGAAGTTGAGCAGTCCCGCCCTGCAAAACTGAAGACGGGCCGTAAACCTAAGCCGGTAAACAAAAATTCGCGCAAAAGGGTGTCGTACGGCTATCACCCATCCGAAGCCGTTAGTGCTCCCGCAAACCTTCCGGCCTTAGGCGAATTTAACCAAAGAGGATTACAATTCGCCAGCCAAATTTCCTTCGCGACACCGCAGACGCAGTTTAAGATTGGAAAACTAGCTCTGGATTCTGTCACTCCAGACCGCCAACAATTTGTGTCCAGGTAAGGAACCCGTTTATGAGCCGTTTTGATATGTGTATACATATCAAGCGAAGCAACCCATTCATTCATAAGATGTCTACCGTAAAGTATATATATATAGCCCTACGGGGCCTTGTCAACTCAAAGCGATCATTTTCTTATTTTAGTAATGCTTTCGATTTACGAGCGACTGAGTAAAAGCGTATTTGGAGTTGGTAAGCTTTCTAGCATGCTCATGCTCAGACAGTGTGGGACTTAGCCACCTAATAGCAAGTCTCGCAGACAAGTACTGGCGCCTGACAAAAGTCGAAACGAAGGGTTGAGGAAGTACTCCCTAAAACTCTACTAAAGATGGCAGTGCCTTCATAAATGTATTTTTTTAAAGATGACCCTCCAACGTTCGGGATCCTCAACATATCAAAAGAGTAACTACACACAGGCGACGGGGAAGTCTCGAAAGTTTTAAATCGTTAGATCTTGTTTGTCGAGTCGCCCATTGGCAACAACTCTTGGACGCTTTCCACCATTTTTTTCTTCCTGCTTCCTCTTTTACCTTCCTGATACGTTGATTAGACTTTGCAGCCGCATCTCAGTTTTTGCCCTATATAAGCATGTACGTGACTAGATTTCCCAGCGTACCCTTTCTGGACAAGCCTCGTCTGGTCTCGGCCCATACGACGCGTCGCAAGACCGTATGTTTCGAAGAGTCCATCTTGTCGCAGTATAAACACTGCGTTGAATCCACTTTTGTGCCATCGGTTTTAATACACCTGGAAATCGTCGTGACCCGTCTGGATCTGGGTGAAGTGGTATGCAGGACGACCCCCGGAACGATTCATCCATCAGCGGATGTTTTGGAATGAGGTTCCTCATGAGCGCCTTTAGCTGCCCGTCCGGAATGCTATCCCACTTCTGGGCTAAACCACAGGCGCCGACGTTCAACTGCCTTTAAGTGCTAGGGCACTGTATCCGCCAGCACGAGCAAAACCGCCGTGCTGATGATGCGACACCCCCGAATGATACGTAATGCCATGCATGTTTTATTGCCCAGACTCAACAATGCAATGATGCTCTATTGAACTCACAGTTCAGAATCATTGCAGGCTGAGTTTTCTAGTTATTTATTCATTTCGTTCTTTTTTTATTTAGGGTCCTCTCACTAGTCTATATCAGGGCAGCTTGTTAGGTATACATCACCTAATGCAAGTAACTCGACAGTATTCGCTCTCTTTGCATTTTTACAATTGCTAATGTATCTTTTTCTTCTTTACGTACTCTACACAGAAACGCAGCTGTCTCTGCAGTGACGTCGTCATCGGTCGGTGTTACCCACCAGCCACCTTCTAGCAGTCGCAAACCCTTCCAGTTACCCGTCGTGGCCGGGGACGGACGATCCACGAAACTCTACGCCGGACTTCCCGAATCGGTGAGGCAGCATATGCCGTCAGGATACGGCGGAGTCAGCTACGTGTTGTCCAACGGAGTCATGACTATGATCAAGCACTACGGTTGATGCGCGAGTCAGTAGTTTTAATCTAACCGCACCTGAGCTAAGCGTTGACTCCCCCGAATTGCTAGGGATGGATTCGATGCAACCGAACAACAAGTTATACAGGTGCTGTACAGCTGCACGCATCACACCTCGGGCGTGATGAAAGTGTGCCAAGGCAGGTGTGGCCTGCTCAGGCGTTCACTCGACCTTGATTTGACCCAGGACCCTCGATGACGTTCGATCAAGCATGCACGAGCAGTGGAGGCAAGCGAGACGCAGTCTAGTGAGAAAGCATCGAATAGCTGATGCCACCTAAGGGCCACACAAGCCATGGCTCAATCGCTCAATCGTTCTCCTTCGATGCTTTGAACTCGTAGTCACTATCTTAAACTTGGTCTTAAACTACGAAGGCGTCATTTTGAAGCAACGCAAGCAACAAACGACTGTCATGCCAGGATGCCATGTCCTATAGCAGGCACCCTTCAGTTCAACGCAGAGGGCACAGCTGTAACTACCGCTGCACCGACAAAGAATTACTAAATTCCCTCCTGTTGCTGCAGATAGTCACTAACGCCTGATGAAATGATTGATATTATATTGTCTCAGACAACTTTTGAAAATCACACAGCAGGATGTAAAGAGTTACCAAACGAATGCCGAAGACGTTCGCTCCGTAGTGAGAAATTAAAGGAGCTAGTAGTACAGGCGAACAGCGGCTGAATGTACTAAGCAAACAAATCAAAAACGACTCAGCTGTAGGGCAAACATAGTCAGAAGAGTGTATTATCGTAATTTGTTTCGTGGCGTTTGCAACTTTTGTAATGTACCAACATTGGTAAAAGACTCTTGTTGTTGTTGCCATTATTATTTGCATTGTTTTATATCAGTGTAAAACGGTTCGACGAAATCACAACTAAAGAGGCCAATGAGAGTTGTGAAAAGCAAGTGAGACTTATACGAAGTATTGTTGAGGGACCATGCACCTAAGTTAATTTTAAAAAACAGAAGAAAAATACATACAAAATAAAGTCTATGACTGTGATGGTTCAGGTAGATGTTTTCATTGGCAATTTAATGTGTACGGCCACGGCCATCTGGTGTAATTTTTTAAAAAGCTTTAAATCATTTAGCGTGCGTAGGCTATGCCAGGCATACTTAGTTCTGTCCGATACTAGACTGGTGCACATCGCGATCGATTTTGTGCACAGCTGATACAATTAAGAAAAGTACAACATATCTTACTCGATATGACATGTACTATCGAATTAAGATGCGTCGTGGGATCAAACGCATGTTACCGCATTATCTTTGCCGGTACCTTAGCCAAGTTTCGATCCACAGGCCAGCATATGATGCGTTATACCGGTAGACCGCCACTAGGCGAGATTACGATGTCTCCAAAGTTGACGAGCCCGACACCCGCTAGATTGGAGTAAGTTCTTGCCCTGCGAACAAGGCAGTAAGTACCGACAAAAAAATCCGATCCGACTCTGCTGTCGCCTGCGAGCCTCCGAATGTACGGACCCGACGTGCCACTACGGATTGAGTCCGCGTTGTGCCACGTTGAAGGCTGAAAAGACGCCGGACGATTTCGTTCATGGCGTTGTGATCTTAACGTTTCACTTGACCGAACAGACTTCTTATAAATTAAACGACGTTTATCGACCCTTAGTCGTGAACTTTGTGAGCAGCAGGCATAGTAACACCAGGTAGTAGAAACAGAGATAGTAGTTCAAGGACTGAATCAGTTTTACAGACAGCATCAATCATGCTTTATCCGGCTCGGTTTCACGAGCGGCGATTAAGATTATCCCCAGCTAATAATGGTTTAACTTCAGAAAGGCCAGTGATAAAGTCAGAGTGGCCAACCGATGCGACGTGCGGGTTGTTGTTCTTTAGCCTTCATCGGCTCATGACGGTCACGTCATCATAAATGTTCTGAGCAAGAATACATGTGTTACAGTCTGTGTGTGTATGTGCTTTTGAACTGCATACGTTTTGCCTATCACGATTAGTAAAGCATATTTCAACTCAAAACAAATCATACGATTTTTTTTTCGTTATATTTTTGTTTACAAATTGCAGATCTATATAAAACTTCCTGTATGACACACTCTTGAGCTTCCAGAAATCAAAATTCCTATTATATGAACGATAAAAGCCGCCTATTCTTCTTCTAAGGCTTCAATTAATTCGCTTCCCGAGTGACGATGGCATAATGATAGCTCTATATTTTGTATAAGCTTTATTAACCAAACCAAAATTGGTAGATTTCATTTGCGTACATCGTATTACCTTGCTCCTGAAGTGCTCCGTCTGTTTAGGTCTTCTATAGGGGGGACCGGACAGACCGCGGTGTCGTATCTGTCACAGTCACTCAGACAACTCATACATCTTTTATCGCGTTGGTCAAAGCCCTCCCTACAGCACAGCACATGATGAAATGCAGGCGCTGTCAGTGAGGTTGTAAATATCAACCTGTCATCCCTGCTAATCGCTAAACTGTACTGCGTAATGTTGAGGTACTCGCTATACGCATATACGTATATAGCTATAAAAACCTTATTATCAGGCCTTTCTGCATATGTATATCAGCTGAGAGGAGTACTCCCCCCCTTCAAGCAGACTAAGGATTCCATTTCTGCACGAATTCAGCAGTCTCAAGACTTTTTTCAGAAAAAATAAACTTTGTCTCTGTGATTATCAGCTTCCTTTTGCCCGGTTTATACCAAATATGTGGTTCCGTATGTAATTATCAGTCGTATGTGAAGTTTAAAAAAGCTACAATCGCTTGCATGAATAGCATCTGAGGGCTTTTTATTGCCGCTGCAGCTTCAACTGACGGCTTTCTTCTATTTCGATTAAAATGGTTTCTAAAGCTATTATCGTTTACGTATATAGTGATTCTCAGGTAATTAAATTTATAAGTAAAATCTATTACGTTTTTCTAATGCGGATTTTCTCGTCTTTTACATCCCCTATCTAAATGCGGACGCAATTCAATATATATATATATATATATATATATATATATATATATATTATGGTTTATTAACACCCAGGTTGGGTAAAATTATAAACATATACATCAGACAGAACTAGTGCTTTCTTCACGTCGTTGGGTCTTCTCTCATCTTGCTAGTTCAGCTATTGACTGAACTGCTGGACATGCTGCGGCGTGGTATCTATCGCACTGGGCAGAGCACCTTGTGCACCTGCAACACTCCTGAGGAATTTGGAAATCTTCTGTGCTACATAACACGTGATGAAACCCGTGGGCTGCAAACGCCGTAGTTAAATGTTTGCTCTTGTATCCGGCTGCTCGCCAGGCCGTGCTTGTCGTCGCTACCGTTTTATATATTCCTAAATCGATTTCCTTTAATTTGTCCGTCCACTTCAAAGTATAGGCCTCAAATGCTCTCGTTCTAGGTAAACCCCATCGAAGTTGTAATTCCTGTGTCATTAAACACCCCCCTCTAAGATATGAACTATTCTGTTCCTACAAGAATTGGCTAACCCCAAAACCCGTTTCATAAAGAAAAATCTGGCTCTATCTAGTAACTGCAGATCTGCTTCTCCCAGTTTTTCCCATATAAGTAATATACCGAATATTGCTATTGGTTCTATTTTAATTTTAAAAAGGGCGGACGCGGTATGTATTGACAACATTTGCGGGTTCTTAATTGCTGCTGCTGCTCGAATTGCTTTTCCCACTCTACTTTCTATATGCCTTCGGAAACTGCTTCTATTCGACGTTATAGTGACTCCCAGATAAGTAAATTTATTTACGAAATGTACCTCATTGCCTCTGGCTCGAAGAATGTCGTCTTTTACTAATCGACCCCCTCGTCGAAACTTAACTGCTACTGTCTTTTGCCAGTTTATGCTGAGCCCCATCTCGTCCATATAATCAATTATTCGTTCCAGTCCCTGTTTTACCCTAAATAGACTCCTACCATATATTGCAATGTCATCTGCGTACATTAAAGTACTTGCCCACTCTCGAGTCCATCCCTGTCTCACGCGGTTAGGTAGCCCTCCCAATAGTACCGAAAAAAGCAACGGACTAAGTCCGTCACCTTGAGCCACGCCTGTTATCCATAATTATGTTTCTCGGCGCTAGGTAAAAGGCGGCCTTAAGATCTATAAATACCGCATATAACGGTCTTCTTGGCTCGGCTAGAGTTGCCCAAATCTCCGTTAACAATTGGTGCAGGGCCGTATGGGTCGACTTTGATCTTCTAAATCCATGTTGTTCTTCTGGTACTGCGTTTCTGGCTTCTAGAAAGTACCCAAGTCTATCTGATATTATCCCCGAGAAGATCTTATAGGGGCAACTTTTAAGTGTTATACCCCTCCAAGCTTCCGGTTCTGTTTCTATGTCCTTCCCTTTAGGTATAACAATAACGGTATCCTCCTTCCACGCTTTAGGCATTTTCCCGGACTTTAGGCATTCCTCAAATAGAGCTTTCCAGCATGGTGCTAGTGCCAACGTTTGCTTCAAGTGCTCATTTCTTATCATATCGTTCCCAGCCGCTTTGCCTCTAGGCGCCCTTTCAATTGCCCTGACAACTTCTTCGATTGTGACCTCGCGAACTACTCATTCCCGCGCAAACTCTGTATCTTTGTCCCAAGGCCCATTGTAAACAATTATTTCTTTTGGAGTGGTGTCGGCTCCCTGTAACATACCAGCAAAGTGCTCTTTTATGTTTTAGCCACTTGTGAGGATGTTCCTCTGCCTCTTGTAACAACTTCCACTCTTGGCTTTCCCAATACTTCTGTTTTTCTTCCTTGTATGCCCTTTGCGTCATTTTTTTACCATAATAGCAAACGGCCTTATTACCGGAAAAATCTTTACGTAGTCCCTAGTTAGCCTGTTGGCAATTTTTGCTGCTCTACAACGCTCGTTGAACCAGGGCCTTCCTTTTCGTTCGTGACGCGGAACTATTGCACTTTTGCTTAGATTTACCAGTTTACGTTCATAGGACTCTATGTGGATTTCCCCTGGTGGACATACCTCCCCAACTCCCTTTAAGAAAATCCCACTATCCAGTTTTGTTCCGGACCCTAGCCTACGGCTACTCTCCTCCCCACTGATGCTAACCTTGAATGCCATCCCCATGGGTATGTGCCTTCTGAGCCCCGCTCCTTCCCTAAATGATGTATTTTCTCCTAAAAATGTTATATCAATTGCGTTTCCGTCTGTGGCAAAAACGTCGATGACTGATGCTCTAGTGCTACATTCAAATGTGTTTAAACCTGGTTCGCTGACCAACCAACAACCTATCTCCGTTATAATCTCCAAAAATGCTTCAGTTCGTTCAGAGTTTCCCTTGTCCAACCTCGCATTGAAATCCCCCGCTAGAATCATAGCTGCTTTTCTCGGCATAGCTTCGACCCCGAGCATAATACGTTCTGTCATGGTCTCAGTAGACTCTACACCCGCCGGTTTTACGTAAGCTGCCACAATCTCAATCCCCCTTGACGCTATTGCTACTAAATTTTCCGCTATTATTCCTATTTTCATTTCTCCAATTTCTGCTCTCGTAAACACTGAAACCCCCTCACTTGGCCTACCCCGTCCCTCGCCTTTATGTGCAAGTGCGTGATACCCGTAGAAGCCCCCCAAAGTAAACGGTTTTAACAGCCCAGGTTTCCGTCAAAATGATAATATCCACTCCTCGGAGTGCTTCCGCGCCTAATAGTTCTAATACGCCATGCCCTTCGCAGTTCCATAGCACTACCTTAATAACTTGCGTAAGCTTTCCTTGAATGCGATTTCTAGATTTCCGTACGTTTTCTTGTGGAGTCCTAAATGTTTGTATTCGGCGCACACATGGAAACGCTTTGGTCCTTGAGTTGAGTCTTTGCCGAGCGTCACTGGGTCTTCGATCCAAAAGCCGTAATTCTGTTGTCATCGCAGTCATCTGGATTCACGGGGGGTGTCGCAGTTTCTTTGGCATTGCTACAGAAAGCTTGCTGGATCAACTCAGCCAGCGAGGTAGCGTTTATTATGCTCTTCTCCGGCTGTGGCATTGCCCCGCTAACTGCGCGTATGACAACTGGCAGTACGGATTCCAAAACTTTTGAGATAACGTTCGTTATAGTTTCTTTTATGATTGGAGACAGTCTGCGGAGCACTTCTTCTACAATACTGTCCGTTGATGGTTGTGCCAATATATCTGGCTGTTGTGACGGAGCTGCCGACTTTATTGCGACACGGTCAGTGTTCTTTATGCGTGTCGTGTCCGTGGGGATACGACTTCCACCGTCAACTTCTTTTACCCCATTCTTCACAACCGAAGACCAGCTTCGTTTCGCAAAATTGTCGGATGCTTGAATGTTAGATACTGGCACGCAGATTGGGACTGACGGAGCGTCCTGCTGCTTCTGTACCATGCTTCGCGAGGCCCTCTTTAGTTGTTCCATACGTAGCAATCTTTGCGGACATGCTCCCCACGTAGCCTCATGCTCTCCGTTGCATAAACAACAGCGGGCCCGAGCGTTGCAATCTTTTCTGAGATGCTCCATAGAACCGCATTTTCGACACCTGGGTTTTGGAGCCTTACAGTTGGCGGCGAAATGGTCCAAACTATAACACTTGTAGCACTGCGAGGGTTCATGATATAGTATGACTCCATGCCGTATAATATATATAATATATATATATACAGGTAGTTCAATAAGTTTTTAGAATGAAAACCGAGAATTTTCCAAATCATGTTTTTAAATTTTTCTTATTTTATATACTCCCCGAGAAGCTCAATACACTTTTCCCACCGAGATTTTAGAGCTTTCATACCTCTTGAGTAGAATTCCGCGTCGTTAGACTGAAAATAGGCATTGACAGCAGCCTTAACCCCTTCATTGCTGGAAAAACGCTTTCCACCGAGACTATTCTTCAAATGTCCGAAGAGGAAAATAATCAGAGGGGGCCAGGTCTGGAGAATAGGAGGGTTGTTCAATAAGTTCGAACCTCAGTTGGGCCAGTTTTGCCGATGCTTGCCGGGACTTGTGTGCAGGAGCATTGCCCTGGTGAAACGGGACAACCTTCTTCTGTAAAGCGAACCGTTTCACGATGAGTTCTTGCTAACGGCAGTCCAACAGTCTTGCATAATATTCTCCTGTGATCGTTTTACAGCTCCCAAGGTAGTCGACCAGATTTATTCTACGTTGGTCTTAAAAAACTGTAGCCATTACCTTTCCGGTCAATGCCGTTGTCCGCACCCTCTTCGGAGGTCCTTCATCAGGTGCACACCATTGGCAAGATGCTTCTTGGGTCTCGGGAGTGTAGTGATGAACCCGGCTTTCATCGACGGTCATGAATCTGCACCAAAAATCCGACAGATTGTTCGACATCTTGGCCAAATTTCGCTGTAAAGCCAAAACAGGCGCGTCTTTTTGGCCTTGGTTGAGCAAATGCGGCAGCCATTTTGCTCTAAGCTCTTTCATCTTCAAGTTTTCGTGTAGGATAAAATGCACACTGCCTAAACTAATCCCTAATGCCCCCGCTATTTCCTTAATGTTCATTCGCTTATCTGTGCCAAGAATTTTTCGCACTTTCTCTACGTTTTCCTCATCAGTTGCCGTTTTTTGGCCTTCTGGACGTAGTTCATCATCGGTGCTCCTGCGACCTCTTTTTAACACATTAATCCAGTTGGAAACAGTGGCAAAACATGGCGCAGAGTCACTGTACGTCTCGTCTAACTCAATTTTTACTTGGGTCGCATTCCAACCTTTGAAATAAAAATGCTTGATAACCACTCGAAACTCTTTTTTCTCCTTTTTTAAAAATCACGCCGATACGTTGCACGAAAAAAGCTATCAAACGAAATCGCAACGGCCAATCACCATAATATATTGAGTGCTCGCAGTCGTAAAGTTGCAGTTCCTATTAGCGGTGAAAGCGTGCCAAAATTCGAATTCTAAAAAGCTCATTCTAAGAACTTATTGAACTACCTGTATATATATATATATATATATATATATATATATATGAAAAATTACTAGCTTTAGGCTTATATCGGCATCATCTTGGACGCACGCTCGCTCCCCCTTGAGCCACAAATTGCCACCTTGGATGCCAGTTGTTTATTTTCCTTTAGAGTTTAAGTCGGACCAATAGTCATCATCATCATCATAATCACCATAATCATGTATATATAGCACTTCGACATAGTATATTAAAGTATAGATCATTTCAGTTATGATACAATATGATGAACAGTTGGCTCCGGTTCCCTGCCTTGCCAAGCGGGAGTGAAAGAGTAGCTACCTCCTCCCAAACACCGGATAGTTGACTGGGTGATATTTGGCGCAATTCTGCGAGCAGAGCCGTCAAGTATTTTGAGACAAGTACTTCTCGTGAAATTCATTGGACAAACACAATGTGGTGTGTTAGCCATGCACGAGGCACCTGGTGTATTTGCGGCGATCGTCGCAGGCCGGCTCACAATCGAGGTGAAAGATGGACGTCTAGTTTCTCGAGCTCCGCTACTGCCTATGTTTTATTTGACCCCCACTTCAGCACGAATTGGTTGGGCGGGAGGCGTGCGCAGCCTCGGCCGTGTAGTGCCGGCGTATATATCGTCGGCGCACAGCCAGACAGAGCAAACACGAGATGACTTCTAGCCCTGATGTATGTAGAGGCAGAGTACTCGACCGGCGTGGACGGCGTGAAGCACCTCTCGAGGGAACGAAAGTTGACCTCTGTCAGGTGACTCTGTCAGAGACGCACAGCTGCGTCAACGGAAAGTCGTTTGTCACTTTCGACATCCACGTAAATATCAGACAAGGCTAAGCATACGACACGATCAGCGTGTGCCGTAAAAAACACGCGTTCCCATATAGTGAAGCCGAACACCTTCCGGAATAATACGGAAATGTGTTCACTGACTGAAGGAGTTTGCCATAGCAACGGATCGTATTATTCCTCTCGCTAATCGCCCTCTCGTCGGAATTTGAAGCCTTAATTTACCGGGTGTCTACCTGCAACAACCTCAGCACCAAGGTATGACTCAACAGGTGATGCGCTTGACTGCGCCGATGTCTTTATGAGTGGCAACGATGCCGTACGATGAGCTTACATCACCACTATGGCATTTCTGTACAATCGCTGCAAATGACTAGGGAGATCCGAACAGAGCTGGGGAAAAAATGCAGATCAGTGGGTCGCCCTGGAAGTCTCCACGTTGCGCTTTAATTCAATATAGATACACAGTCCATTTTGTAAAAGAAGGACATCATTTCCAAAATTTACGTTTCACAAAACTGTTACCTAAAGATATACAACAGCCCACATTTCCGACGTTAGCGGTTTGAGTTCTCAGTGCCCGGGCCATGCATCAAGATAACATGTTGTTACTATACTACCATATCATGTTGTTACATGATTTGTCTTGGCAACTCGTTTTGGCTACATCGTGTTACTGTTTTTAGGATTTAATAAGCGAATGGTAAAATGACTCAACACATTTTATGATGAATACACACAACATTGCGATAATCAGTCTGGACTGCAGTGCCCAAATAGGGCTTATCTCAATAGAACTACAATTGGCAATGTTACACCTTAGTGAGACACAACAAAAGAATTTCCTCTCTACACTTTGAATGGCTTCCGTATGTTTGTTTAAATAGGGCCGCCACACATCGCAAGAATAGGCACACTTGAAAACAACCAAACAATTATAAAGTTTCATGTTAAAATTGTAATTATTTATTTGATCAACAACGAAATATGGTATTGCATGTTAGACGGATTGCAAGTTGATCGGATGACTTGTGTGATACAAGTGCTAAAATCCAGTTCCGGTATCATCGTAACCCCGATGCCCCGGTCCCTAAGGCTTTTTGCAATAGGGATATCCTCCCGATGTCCTATAGCATGTAGTTATGGTCCTATTTTTAACACAATACTGCAATATTGCTGACACGAACGCAGATCTCTCTACAGATAAGATAACTAGGAACCCATAACACAGAGTGAGCATTAGCACAGAGTGGCTTGAAGCCACTTGCTGGCTCCTTTCTGGACGACTGAATTCGTCCAGTCGGGCATTGTCTGGCGTGATTATTGCGTTAAAAAGTAAACGCTAGTAATTGTAGAAACGATGAGGTCGTTGTATACATAATAGCTTTATTAACCGATGGTTGGTTTACAATAGTGCGCGTACAGAGAAAGCACACATTCACATATACATATATTCATCACGGTTCTAAAAGTCGAGTCAACGGAACTGCTCGACCGCATTGCTGAAGGTGATATAAGTCACACTGTCTCCCGCAGAGTTTGCACAAGCATAACGAGGTAATTTCATGGAACTTCTCTCAAATACAGATCTTCATGTGGAAGCCATGTACAGCAAATCGTGCAATTAGGTGTCTATTCTCAAAGTTGCAGCGCTTCCACGAACTACACGTCATTGCCTGGGTTTCATAAAAGAGCGGGTCAATGTCTACCATTTTATTCTCCCATTCAGATATGTACTCGTTGAAAGCTGCCGTTTTCGGTAACATGTGTATTTTTGTAAATGCTCAACAAATAGCGGAGTCGACGCCAGTAAATAGACTAATCGGTTGAGACTAGTGCGGTGGACTCTAAGCGCCTTTTTTTAGAAAAGCGGCCTTGATTTGGTCAAGCGCCTTAAAGTTTAACTTCGATAGGTGTGGCCATATCACCTGTATACCGTAAGAAGCAGTGGGCGCAATCTTCAGGTTAAAAAGGTGAACGGCAACGTCCATTGATAGTTTTTGAGGGTCTCGGATACTATGAAAGGACTGTAGTCCTTTCCGAACTCGTTCATCAATGTGCCTCGAGAAGTTCGTACCTCGAAACGAGAACATAACCCCTAGGTATGAGAAGTTTGAGACAAATTCTATAGGTTTTGAACCTAACCGTAGTTCGTCGATTCCAGCCAATTTCCCTCAACGTCTAAATTTGTTTGCCTTTGTTTTATTTACATTTATTTCCAACCGGTTTCAATAAACGTAATGCTGCAAGGTCGCAAGGGATTGTTGCAAATGGAATCGACTGCGAGAATATAGCACCAAGTCTTCCGCATACATAAGGACATCTACCTGCGAGTGCCGACTCCGTATCTGTGCAGGAAAATCTCTCACCAGCACCGAAAACAGCAGGGGGGCTAAGGTTATCTCCTTGGGCAACACCAGTGGTCTGTAAAATCGCCATGTGTTTATCGGCTCCGTCATCTATAATAACTTTTCCTTCCTGTAAAATGCCTTTAATGAGCCCCAATATATTTAATGAGATTCCGCAAAAAGCCAGCTTGTCAAGTATAATCGTTCGTGCGGCCGTATCAAAGGCCGCTTTAAAGTCTACAAATACAGCAAATAGATAAGCCCCTTTAGTTCGAAGTGCCCGTTGTATCAAATTTAGAAGTAGCAGCACATGCTGTCATTGTTGACCGGCCCCTTCTGAAGCCATGTTGTTGCTCCGGCAGCTTTCTGTTAACCTCAAGAAAATGTTCTAATCGGCGAGCTAGGATAGCCGATAGAAGTTTGTAGATTGCGCTCTTCTTTGCGATACCTCGGTAAGACGATGGTGCCAACGGATCCCCTTTTCCTTTAGGGATAATGCTAAGCAGGCTGGTTTTCCATTCCAAAGGTAGTTGGGCCATTTTCATCACCTCGTTAAAAAGTCTGAGAAAGACGGTTATGGCACTGGCAAACATTTGCCGGAAATGAGCATTTAGTATATCATGTGGGATAGGACACGCAGTAACGCGCCTGTCTGTCTGCAGCCACTTATGAGGTCGTTGTTGCGCTTCTAGGAGCAGCTTGTATTGTTTTCGTTCTTCATATTTTTTATGGCGCTTTTTACAACTTTTTTATAGTCACGACTTAATCTAGTATAAAAATAAGTCATCTCCGGGCGGATTTTTGCTAAAATGTATGCTTGAATTATATCATGTTTGCAAGAAGCGCACTCCTGATTGTACCATGGAGCGTGCTTTCTGTTTGTTCGCTTGCTTTCCGTTTGTTGCTTTAGCCGAGCGCTACCAGTAATGGCACTTCGAATGCTGGGGGCATAAGATTCCACGTTGATCACGGTTGGCACTGGGAATATGTTTCGCGAGGTAACCGTCAAAAGGCTGAGATCCGGATTGCGACTTAGACAAGGCCGCCCGCGATCTGTAGATTGAGGTTCAATTGTTATTTCCAATGCGACAGGTAGGTGCCACCTTGCACCGAACGACCAGTCTTCTCCTGCACCCCCTGTACTTGACATTACATGGGTTAGCATTTGTGGCGAAAATGACAATCGTAGATTGTCCGTGAGGCGCGACGAAGGTCGAATCTTCAGCTGTAGATATAACCCACATACTGCGAGATGCCAAGGCGTTGAGTAGAGATACCGTTCTTAAACATCTTGGTTTGTCAAGCCGACAGTTGAGATCACCACATAGTACAGTCACTTTGTGTAAGTCCACCATGTCGAGGCATAGTACTAATTTCTCCAGCAGTGTTGAAATAGCTTCTGAGGGACTTGAATATATTGCAATGACGTTGATGGCGGTTCCTGTTAGGACTACGCAATGATCCTCTTTGTAGCACGTTTTTGCGCCAGCGAGCTTGCTGTTAAACAACACTGCAACCCCCCACTTGTTCTGCCCGGTCCCTCTGTTTGTAAACCCAGACATTCCGTTATACACCAACTTGGGACGACTGTAGGTTTGATGGCCCATGTCTCAGTAAGGACCAACACGTCATACTGCTCAGCTAAAGGAGGAAGTGGGTAACTTGATTTAATGCCTTTACAGTTCCATTGAAAAAATGTATGAAGCGATCTCTTGTCTTAAGTATGTTGCGAGAGTAAGCCTACGGAGTCTTCGAATCTCGTATCAGCAAGCTCTTTGGCATCCTGGTTAGCCTGCGGGGTCATAACATGGCGTGTAACAACGTAACGTGGCTGCCAGGTCTTCTGTAGAGCGAATTCCAAGAGTTCCGAGTGGAAGTGCAATAGTGGCTTAAACCCAGTTACTGTCGGCCATTGAGGGGAGATTGAGGGGGCCCTTGAGGCTGGTCTTACAACTTTCGTCCAAATCGCGCAGTGGATATTGGTTTGTTTCGATGTCCGTGCTGCGGAGGATGTGAGCGATCCTTGTCAGGAATGATCTCAATAGGTGATGGGCGCTGTGTGGACTAGGAAGGTTTAGCCAAGTCAGGAGGGAGCGAAGGCTCTCTATCGTACCTGCGACGAATGGCGGCCGATCCCACAGGTATCCCAAGCAGCGTCATTTCAGCTGCCTCGACGAGTTTGCACCGAAGAAGGAATGCCTCAAAGGCGGTTATGTTAGACTGGCCTATTTAAAAGTGTTCGCACTTCTAGAAGTTGAGCTCAAGCCTACGCTGCAGGTTGAAGTCAATAACAGCCTTGATGTCTTCCTGCATCACTCATGCTTCTCCCCCAAATGATGCCAGCGTCTAGGTTCCAGAGGTTCAGGTGAGATAGGCTAGAATCGACCAGTTCTTCATTGGCTGCGCAAAACAGCGGCAGACCAAAGGATCGCCCTACTGCATGCCGCTTTATAAAAAAATCGTTCTACCATTAGGTGAAAGTTTCGATCTAGATTCACCGCCTTTGGTCGCTCTACTAATACGTTTTAGTATATGGTCTGAACGAACCCCGTTAAAGGCGTGTTTGAAATCGAGTTTGGCGACGACAAAGTTTTTGGGTGCGCTGGTAGTGAAGGCTCCTATTGTGTGAACCGGGGCTTTGACGCCATTAGATGCAAGATGATGAGCCCCAAACTTCTCGCGTATGAGAGCTGCTAAAGAAAGGGGTTTAGTTATCACAGACGCTACCTTTTTATCAAATATGAGTTAGAATTAGTCAGGAGTAGAACTGTACTTAGTAGAATTACCTACCGTGACAAACAAGTTATCTATTTCATCGCTGGAACTGCCCTCCGTGGCCTCAGTACCATGGCGATACAGTCGACGACAAATTACCTCATTAATTTTTGGAGTGGTGGAGCCGTTAATGATGCAGGCTTTAACAAAGGGAGACTCTATGCTTTGTGAATCCAAAATAGTGACATTCTTTCAGTGTATTTTAGAAAAATCATTTTTTTTAAATTAGACTAGTTGTATCACATATTTATTCACTTAAGTCACATATACTTTTTACGAGTTTCTTGCGCTCAGCAGGGTTGCGTGTGTTTGTCGCATAACAGCAGGCAACCCTGATAAAACTAAATTTGGAATATACGTCCAAAGCTACAACCTCAGTGCCAGTCTCTTGCTTTAATTCGCAAACTTTCATCGTGTTTTTCATTCATATATAATGCCCCCTCCCTCCTCGGGAGCCACAATCGCGCCGGAATGCTAAATACCTATAATGACACGACAGTTAACTATCAGTTACATGTTTGCCACTTCCATTTAGTCACGTTTCGGTATAAACACCATATTAATATAATTAACGGCGAAAGAATGAGTTAAGCAATTGGGAACCATCATCCTCACCAATCGAACGTGCATTAAAATATAAACATTGTACCGCGGTGTCCACCACGGAGGTAACAGGAGCACGGAGAAGGGCCGGATTGAATGAAGCCACGAATTCTATAGGACGCGGAAGGAAGTGATGCCAACTTTTGGGCAGAGACACTGGCCGAATACCTTCACCTCAAGAAAACGGCTCGTCTACAGTTAACAAAAAAAAGAGTATTATAATAAAAAAACAACTTAAAGTCACACTTAACAGACTGTGACCTTAAATTGTTGCTGTTTATATTTTTCATTAACACCCGCCTACCATAAACGCATCGACCAGAAAGTGGCGAGGAGTCTAGTCGTTAATAGGCCCTGACACGGCTTATGAATACTGCATACAAGTAGCCTGCTGGTTTTGCCACAGCTTGCTTAATCGGCGATTAGAGAACACGCATGTCGTTCATCATATACAACACATATGCTGTAAGAACATCAGTACCGGCTGGTTTACGTTCGACCCTAGAGCACCTTAATCGAGAACGACCAATAAGGTAGGCTGCTTCATGCGTTCGGCGACTTGCATCGCCTGCCCTAGTGCGCCATAGTTGCCTAACAGACAGCTCGCACAGGTAGATGTTTACGGACCACAATCTTCAGCACGTCTAAGCACGTTTGAGCAGAGCATTAAATACAACGTTGTATAGTGTTACATTACACAGGGTCAAATACTACCTTTGCGCAGACTTTCTTAGTGGAGCGGCACAATCTGCGGGTCCATTGACATTAACGACTGCCTATCGTAAATACTTAATATAAGAGGATTTTAATTACATTTCAATAATGTGGTTTGCGGAAATATCTGCATTTTACCCAAATATCTTATACTATCAAATCAGGTTCTGCAGACTAGTAGTAACTAGGTACACAAACATGTGTAACTCTGCTGTTTGAAATTTCTTTAATAAACGAGACTGTGGGCGGTATTCGTTTAGACCAACGGGCCTAACCATACAGCTCGCTGTTTTCTTTCTAATTTCAATAAAGCTCTTTTCTATTTTGGGCACTCACCTAGTTTAGACTATTCATTAGCCGCCTTTGTGACGTCGTTCGAATACAAATTTGCCTTGGTTTACTTAGGTGTCAGTTTGATTATAAGTTATTTAATTTCTCATTAAGTCAACAAGTGTGGCAAGCATTCCTGGAGCGGTTCTCACGGCTCACGGCATCCTGGAACATGCTCACGGGTTACAGAATATTAGTGCATGCTTTGAAAAACGTAATTATTTTGATGCCACTTTCTCATGGTTCTTGTTCTCTTATTCCTGTTTCATCTTAGTCCGTTAGAAAGGAAATATATCCTCTTTACATATACATGCTTATACACCCCCATACACAGAGAGGTAGAAGGATCCTTAGCGACGACATGACATGAATATGCGTTTTTGAATGTTTTGTAGTCTATTACAACTACGTGGTAAACAATTTAATCACATCATTATTATTATTTCTATTATTACTATTATTATTGAGAAAAGTGTATGTAGCAGGTGGCAACCACAATAGCAAGGATTCTCCATAACGTGCACGGTCCAAGTAGAGCAGGTCGTAGGAGGCTCATCATGTAGGGCATCGAATCTATAGCGTTGTTTGGAGCACCGGTATGGTCCAAAGCGACTTAAGGGTCACAAGATGTTAAAAAAAAACACAAAGGACCGCGACCTTGCGATTTGCGTAGGCATATAGAACTATCACCATGCACTTGATTTTGCTGTCACTCCTCCCCTGAACCTAAAAGCGGAGGAAAGACAAAGACTATGGAATCGGGGCCCAGAAAGCGCTTATACGAAAATCAAAGATGCCGAAAGGGAAGGCACAACTACTGCATGGCAGAACGAATGGGCTGCCATTCCGGATAGCGCACCGGGTGCGCGCGTAGGCGACCTCATTTCTGACATAAGGAAGTGGTTGAATCGACCCGGTAGAGAAACTGATCACTTTCTGATGCAGGCCATAACGGGCCATGGCAACTTCTGGGCATATCTGTTAAAGATAGGAAAAGCCTTCTCGGACGCATGCGTACACTGTTAGTCTACCCACCCACTCTTTGCGCAGGTTAGAGTAAAGGCAAGAAGAAAAGCGTTTGACCGATTAAAGTTGGCGCGAAAACTAAGCTCTACGAACCCTCTGAGCCTACCTACTCACAAGATTTCACAATCTATGCAATTCATCTGTGAAGGCATCTCTAACTGGAATATAGCAGCTGTAGTGGTACGAGAAGTATTGGAGACAATGGGGCACCTGGAGCGACTCTGGAGAGACAGATTCACGATGGACAAACCCCGAGATAGCTTTGCCCAATTGATCCGAAGGACACTAAACACTCCACCTGTCGGCTTGCAGTACCATAAAAAAGGAAGCCGGGCTGTCAGAGAGTGAAGCTTAGGGGGGGAGATGCGTTTAGTAGGTGTGATCTTGGCGGGGGCTGTGTCTCACACTGCATTGGGCTGAGTGTCCTACACACTCTACTGCGTTAGTTTAAAGCATTTTGCTCCTTTACCATTATTTGAATTTAAAATATATATATATATATATTCTCCACGAGGGTATTTGTAATATCAATTCATATTGTTAATGTGGTGTAGTTTTGTATATAATACATATTTTAATTAAAGATCAAAGTGGCATAACTTCAGCGACGATATTTGTGAATGAGTTGTTTTGCTGTTCAGAAGCCTACGGTGTATCTTCGATGGTTCAAATCGTTTGTGCTGTCCAAACGTTTATACTGTTCACCCTTATGGCATCTACAGTTTTGTAAATACATGATTGAAGCAGTGCAAATAAGGTTCTTAAAGAGACTCCGTAGAAGGTATGATTTCGAATCGAACACTAGTGTATTACAGCCCTTAACAAACACACTAGGGAGCAATGACAAGCGGGTTCTAGCTCAACTTGTGGGTGCAAACCTTATTGCCCATTTCTTCGAAGTGCGATTGAAAAATCGCAAAAGCCAAATAATGTATGTGGCTGGATGCACTGCAAGAACGGAACGCATCAAGAATATGTACGCCTGGCACGTAGCCGGGGATATCGCCACCCCTGAGCTTGGCAAAACCATAACGAATTTCATCGCTTCACTGTTACAGCGTCAGCAGGTGGTATTTCGTAAGGATTTTGCATCAAACCTTCTTATTTTCTGAGATTTTCTGTCAACGTCAGTTCGCCACGCTGAGTCGTTTGGCAGGGTCTTTGGAAACGAAAAATGTCGTTCATATTTTGCCAGCAACTAGAAATGGTGAGGGTCAAAGAGAGAACATTGTGTCTACATTCAGAAAGTCCAATCTTTCCGTTTGATCACGATTTGCCCTTGCCATTCGTGGTAGAAGTGGTTGGTGGTCGTGGCTTGAGCAACAGTGGAAAGAGAGTCCACTAGTATGCGCGTGCAGACTTCATTGGCAGAAGTTCGGGTGCGACACCGACGCCCGTTGATGTCTTCACTAGACTTCGGCCGAGTGCACTATGTGTGAAGTGGAAGAGATTCATGCTGATAGCTGCGTCACGTTGTACCAGGCCTGTTTCGAATAGACTGCATGCCGCCGCCTCCGCGTTCGTTTCGGCCACGAAGTCGCTCACAATTGGTGGTAACGAATATAACATGCCTATGGAGCGACTTGTGTGCTATCATGTGTCACGTTGTTCATTTCGTGCTTCTCTGGATAATGTCGCAAAATTCACATGTGAGCGATGCCAAGGTATTCTCTCGTTGTGAATTTCTTTCAGAGGCAAAAAGGCACTTTCCTGCTGAGCAACTCGGTAAATGTAGTAAATGACGACGAAAACGATGATGTCTATCGGGCAGGCCCCGTCACTTGCGCATAAAAAAAAAGGAGGCTCTTCTAATAACTGCGGCAAAAACGTGACTGGCAAAAGAACGCGCTTAGTGCGTGATTAATAGCATTTTTAGAGCTAACCAGCCGTAACACTAGAGACAAACGTGACCTTTGAGATGTCTTTTACATACGTTAAGAGACGAATATATATATATATATATATATATATATAATATATATACTATATATATATATATATATATATATATATAATTTAAACGTCTTGGCTATGGTGCTTCTAGCACTTATATAGATATATATATATATATATATATATATAACACATTTATTTACTATGCATTGGTGGCATTCATTTACAACATATGATGTTATATGTTTCCTGCGTGCTTGCTTTGAAGCACAGTCTATGCCTTAAATATGTAATATAGCCTGACATTGGCTTTTCTACAATACTCACAGATACAGTCGTCTATTTCAAAGCAATATTATTTTAAACATATACGTTGGTAGTAGCCGTGTCAACCTGACACATTACATTAAGTAGTCCGTTCTTCTGAGAAGCCACTTCTCATCTTTACAAACGGAAAATTGGGCCCCTTTGTAGTTTTGCACAGCAAACTCCATAATACGGCCTTCTCTAATGTTCTTGTAAGTATTCGGTGTATATTTAACACAATTTGTAAATCCATGTCGTTTTGCCTTTTGTTTTATCGCCTCCGTGTGTCTGCTAAAGGAAAGGTGTCAAAATAACTCCTAAATACGAAAAATTGTTGATAAATTCTGGGTAGTTATCGTTCACCTTGATTTCATGGTCAGCGGCTGTATATGCGCCGCGTGGACTGAACTGCTTTCGATCTTTCACAATTTATGAGTTTGTTCTCCACATACCAGCTCGTCATTTCGCTTAGAGACAACCGCAGGGGGTCCCGCAATATTGCATAAAATCTTGATCTTGCATAAAAGGCACGTGGCGCTTTTAATTCGCGCAACGTGTCTCCTCGGGGCACTCCGTTAGCTTGCGTAACGGTGTCCATTACAAAGTGATTCCCATTTCTGATTTGCAACTTAAAGTCGGAGGAGTATCGACGCATTTTTCAAATGGGATTGCACAAATGGCTAGCGAATCTGAATTTATCGCTTCAAGAAGTCGCTCTGGAATACAATCGAGTTGGCTGTGTAGAAGTTGCCATCGTTGAACGCCCACGTAGAAACCAATACTGTTTGTCAGGCAGCAGAAAGATCGTATATTTGTATATGTTTCGACGAAAACGTTTTATAAGACACTTTTTAGTGCTATGGGCCGGTATTTTTCTGATATCGTGGCGTCAATGTATTGAGATTGTAGTTTAGGCGTTTGTACACGATATAGTCTAGCCCGGTTGATTTTTTTTCAGCAAAAACAGTGTGTCTGATGTTACGATGGTATTGACTTCGTATTTTGACTTGATGTTTTTCATATTCAACTATTGTTAATAATTGCTAGTCTAGATAGAGATTTTTAATAATCATTTGATGTTTGAATTGCTAGCACAATGCCGACTTTGCTACATCCGTTCCAGCTCAGATATGTTTCGCTTTGATAAAATTAGGCTGTCTTGTGTCGTTCCTCAGTATATCACAGTTGATTTCACAGAACAGTATCAAGTGCTTATTGGAGTAAGGACAAAATTGTGTACGTTCGCCGATATTGTTTATTCGTGTATCAGCAGCTTATTTTTTCGGTTGACTATACGTATGTAACCCACTCCTTATTATTTTCACCCATATGAAGGAAATTATAATCGTAATACTATAAAAATATAAAAATAAATAATTTAAAAAAAAAGCAAACAGCTCCATGAAACGTAGTCCATGGATGCAAGCAGAACATAGTGAAACTCGTGGACTGCGAAACGAAATACTACATGGCGGTTAGTGCGAGAAAAAAAACCCTTGCAAGTGTAGTACTTGGAAAGACGTTTCTGCTGCCAATTTGTCTTGCCAAATGCGAGTGTATTCGTTGTATGCTGGCGTTACGTGGTGCGAAGCCGGATCTCCGTTTCGAGTCCTCAATGAAGAGCGGAATATCCGGCAACAGACAGATAGGACGATTCTTGCAGGACGAGTGGAATCCAAGCATTCGTTTAGGAAAGACCGGCTTTTCCATATGCTTCTGTGACAACTGCGGCCAGACAGCCTTTGTACTGTATAACGCCATGGATGCACATTTGAGGTTAAATTGACCGAGCGTCGTCTTCAGAGAGAGAGTAGCTGTGATGTTTAGATGTGAACAGCCGCTTGCAGAGGGCTTCTTACCCTATCGGTAGTGCGGTGGTCCGTGAAGAAGCGGCCGTAGAACGAACGTACGTTTCCACAACATTTAAATCTGTTGATATATTTGAAGTCTCATGAACACAACCTGGCGGTATCGCTTGTTGCAACACGTACTCTCCTGTAAAACTTTATAGTCTCTTTTTATTTACCGCACTTGCCGAGCTGTACACCGATGTAATCAAGAGACCATTCTGCCATTTGAACTGCCATTAAGACGCCCCGCTGTGTCTATCTACCTCTTCCCTGTTGATGTTTGATAGCTAACCCGTGGGATACCCTATGATGAGAGACACCTATACGTGCCGTGTCGGTTCAGACAGTTTCTTTGAAAAATGTTGCACCATGTTCTATGAGAAGATTTTTCCCCATTCCCAGATGGCCAGGATGGCGGATTCCGATCGGTTGCAATTTCCGTGCGCTCTAATTCCACTGTATTCTGTCACGCAAAGCTGATGATTATATAATACATGGCTAAAATAATATATGATCGACATCGTAAATATTGTGCAAACGGGAAGGAATCCTAGACACGTCAATAGCCAAAGCCACGCCCTGGACAAAGACAGTGCCTGTCTAGCTACACCTATCTAAACAGCGCCACAGTACATCGCAGCTGACACGAGCGTCAGCACTAGTCAATCTACCGATACTTAGCGATGACTTCAAGGTAAATAAACCCAGCTGCACTGCGCGGCACTTGTAGAGGACCATTGTTTCAACAAATGGCACCATTTCTGAAGGATGTAGTATAGCAGTACACGCACTCATATGCCAACTCCTAAATTCCAGACCTAGCTTACGACAAATTGCTAATCGTCTGTATATGCTGCAGCCGAATACCAGCAGACCAACCAGGCTGCAGTCGCTCAAGGAAACTCCAAGCTGAATTAGCGCAAAGAGTTCTCAAGATCTCAATACGATTACTAATCGTGAACAACGCAAGTTATCGTGGCAACAACGGCACCACAAAACTGACGGCTTTGGAGAATTGGCGCCGGTATCACCGGATCACCATTATCATGTGCGAGCAGAGAATATTGAACTGTAGAAGTGAGTAAACCCTGATTCTCGCAACTGGAAATGCTCAAAATTATTTTTAGGTGATGCGGCGAGCAGCATATAAGGTAGTAGGATCTACAGCGGCAATAAAGAGCCAACTCAAACACCCGTTTACCACTAGACAGCCGAGACAACGCGCCTAAACGGCTGAGTTTAGGACGACTCAAGAACCTCGACTCGACCCCACGGGTGTGTCCACACCCAACACTTGCTGTAAGCGAAACAAAGCAAACAACACAACCAGAAAAACTGTGCACCAGGGATCCCTCAGGTGGGATAAGAAAACGTGCGATGCACTACTTTTGGAATCAACTGCCACCAACGAATTGGCGTCGGAACACATTCAAGAATGTGTGGCACGACGCATCGTCGGCACGCAGACATTAGCGTCATCAAGCTGGCCGGCCTAAATCAAACAGCTTTCACATACAAGTTAAAGCTGATAAGGGGAATGAGGTTCTGACGCTTCAGGCGTAGGCGGCCCGACCGGTGAGAACTTGGGTTAGGTAGTACGTCGTCTCCGCGTACTCGCATCGTAAAAAAAGTTCTCCATTTCCGCCCATATCGGCGATATGGGCGTATGTGTAAACTGTGAAATTTCTGTTTCGACTATTTGGCGCAAGCAAAGAGACAGACCATTTCGGATGAGAGAGCCGGGAGAAGCCGGCTCGACGATGACTATGAAATGCCCATCGAGGAAGGAAAGCACAGCGGGCCATACATGAAGTGGAAGGGAGCTGCCGAGACGATTGCCGCCGAGGCCAGTCCAGAGCAAATGCTGCGTCAGCAAGAACCAAACAACACGTCGAATGTCCTGAATCACCTATAAGAACATCGGCGGAGATCATTAGTTTTTACGAAATATATATATATATATATATAAATATATAGATTATATCATAAACCGTTTTTCTGAAACTCGTGTCCGCTGCGATGTACTGCGACGCTGTCGAGGTAGGTGTAGCTAAACACGCACCGTCTTTTTCCAGGTTGAGGCTTTGTTTATTGAGGTGTCTAGGATTACCATTTTCACAATGTTTACGATGTCGATTATATATTATTTTAGCCATGTATTATATAATCATCAGCTTTTCAACTACCGCGACGCGCATACATGCGTTTATAAATTCAAATGCGGTTATTATTATTATTATTAAGAAATAGCAAGCAAGGCATCAGTTAAGGCAGCCGACGGCTTTCACAGTGTACTCTCTCATTGTGCGGTTTCAGTTTGGTGTATGCCACAGATAGATTACCACGCAAAATTTGGCAGTTCGTCCAGGATCAAGATACACATACATAGCACTCTGTAAACTACAAATAAGTGCACAAATGTATATAGATATTTCTGCTCTGCGTTTGTAGGGGCTTGTATTGCTCGATACGAGAGCAATTTTGATACAGCGGCGATTCACACAAGCAATGAGGACAGCTCAGCAGACCACGGAATTTTCCAGGTACGCATATGTATGCTTGTTAATGGATGGAATTGTCCCTAGATAAAGGGCAATTCTATTTGCTACTTTTTTTGTATAGAGGACTAACTAATGTACGCGGTACCTACAATGCCCCCTAACAAGCCAAATTTACATATATATATATATATATATATATATATATATTCTACGTCATTAAACGTCGCATTACAAAAGGGAGCAATTTAAATGAATGATGATTTGAATCGCTCTACCGCCCCTTTGAAATGAAGTTTTCTAACTTGTGTGCAAGCTTTGAAAGGGTTTAGTAGCGAAGAGGTATCTTAAACATGGCTGTATGAGAACTGACCGTTACCTTTAAACATGCCTGTTAGACACTTTCTGCTAATGGATAGGAAATCTCAAGGACAGTTATTAGGAGAACTCTTTAGTGCGCGCGTGTCAAACGTCGCACTGTGACGTTTGTCTATGGTCAGTGATATACAACCATGGAGCTGGAAATTAGGAATTAATTCAATAAAAAGGGTAGACGGTGCATTACGTTATGCACGTTATAAGCATTTCCCTGTTCTAAATAAAGTTGCTAAGCATGCATACGTGAGCCGCTTGAAATGTAACAGCTTGTTTTGTGAAAAATTGAAAGTAGATAGATAATCGTCTACTTGTAGAGCCCGGACTAAAGCGACTTCGTCGAGTATCAGGACACTTTGGAAATAGATAACTGCTGCATGTTTTATGGCACGCATAGAAATTACAACCTTAATCAAAATTGCCGAATATATCGGCCTTCATTTGTAGTTATAAATAATAATAGTATTAATACGAATAATAATAATAAATAATAATAATAATAATAATAATAATAATAATAATAATAATAATAATAATAATAATAAATAATAATAATAATAATTTGCAGTTCAATTCAGTTAAACGTTAAACACATGCTCAGAACATCAGTTTTTTTCACTTTTCAATAATAATAATAATAATTGTGCTCAACAAATATTAAGCTCTGTCATGTAGAAGATAAATAGAGTGGTCCTATTTTATAGCATATGTTTATAGAGTAGCGGCGTGGTCTAGGACGCTAGTGTGCTAGTCATGGTTGTTAGCTACCGTGGTGTTGCCAAGCCTCTCTTGTTGGTCGATGCTCAATGAGAATAGATGATAAACACATTCCGCCGAGTTTCAACGACCTTGCTACTATAGCGACCGTATGTTACTTAAAAATGCTATCACAAGAACTGTTGGGGAAGCCCTAGATATCTCAGCAAGTCCTCGGTTGACTCTTAGCGTCCCTAATCTAAAATGGTAACATGTGACCTTAGATTTACAATTCAGTTTAGTCTGGGTAGATGTTTATCTTAGTGATATTAAATATTTCGTAATTTTAGGTATCGAGGTATAGTACACATGTAATTTAAGTACATATATCGGTAATTGGCCGTTCGACATACATCTGTCGCAAGCCGTTACTTATGATTCAATTTTGGAAACTAATAAATATATATACGAGTTTTTTTGTTTTGTTTATTTTTGGACATGCACAAGTTTGAGGCACACCCCTTAGAACAAACGTAGATGTATTCGATCGCTCTTTTACAATGCATTTTAGACAAGCGTAATTTTTGTTTGCTAGATATTTCGTCATATACATTTGCCAAAAAATATCTTTAGTCAATTTTCTATTGTATACTATTTATAAATGTGTAATGGTCGTCAATAGCAAAAGAAAACCTCGTTTCTAATTCTTCATGTACTCTCCTTGCAGATTAACGATCGATACTGGTGTACACCAGGTCCGGAAAATCTTTGTAATGTCACCTGTGAAGGTATTTCACTAGCAGATTTCTAATTCAGAATTAATTGAACATAGAGTTACATACGGTGATGGCCAAATCAAAATATCTGCTTATCCACCAAATCGAAATATGTAGCCAGATGTAGCTTTTAGTAGCATTAGACGTAGTGGCTTCTTAAACTTATAATGGTTGTTTTTTTCTTTCTTTCAGCTCTTCGGTCTGACAATATATCGGAATCAGTCGCCTGCGCGAAAACGATTTTGGCCGTTCAAGGGTTTAGCGCGTGGTGGGTACCAACGCGCTTTACAAGGATATGATCGATATCACGTCAAAAACTGGCCTGCTATGGCTTTATATAAATGCCTGTTTGATGATGACGTTTGAATGACACAAATTCCAAAGCTTGGAAGGCTTTCGTCTAAAGCTTATATTGTTTAAAGCTTACAACATAGTATACAATTAGTGAGGTTCATGTTTCCTAACGATAACAAAAACGTTAATGTTTGCCCATACAACTTGGAAACCGATAGCCTAGAAAACCTTGTGAAAAAGGAACAAAATATAAACCGACGACGAAAAGCAATCTATTTCGAAAAAAAACGCACATGTGTTTGCCTAACAACTCTGAGCGAAAAAGCATTTGCGACGTTAATTTGTACCCTACTCGAAGCCAATACAGCATCTTTACTACATTGTGTGATGCACCCTGGAGTCCATCGCTATTTTACGCGTTGCCACAATGAGGCTTTCATTTCACAGTTCGTGCCAGCGGTTTTTCTCAAGCGTAGTAGGCCTTTCAGGATGGGGGTCATTTAACAGGCAAAAGTTGCCGGGACGGTACCTGGCGAAACAACTGTAGAACGAAGTCGTTGAAATGCTGTCCCCGCTAAATACGTTTCAAATATTCGGACTGTTTCCGCAGCATAAAAGTCTTTTTTTTGGAACTCACAGAAAATTGCCGCTCGTAACTGTTTTTTTTGCGGTTCGTTGTGGCAGAACTAAAAAATCAACATATAGGATCACTTCAATTCAATCAATTCAAATTCAAGAGAGCTCGATTGTACAGTCACTCACAGAATTCTCGCTTTGTATGGTGAACATAGCAGACTACTCAGAGGCGTGGCGGGCAATTAACAAACACGTCCAACAATTCCAGTTACTTTCTGTAACTTTTAACTCGTTCGTAACTCTTAACTAACACACAAGTATTTTAACCTAACTAAATATATATATATATATATATATATATATATCGTATCTTGTAGCAGAAGTTCTGATACTGTTATGTGTATTTTACTCACAAAGGGTTTTCCTACCTGATTATTTATTTAAGAGATAATTAATGCAAGTACTCTATTATGCTTACCCTTTGTGCGACGAACCTTTTTAGTATTTAAACATCACAGCATTGTTGAATTGTAGCCCTGTAATATTAACAATTACCATACACCAAGTTTGGCCCGATAGGGATTTTGAAATACGCCTCGGAGTTGTAAGGCAACAGAGAATAGTATCTACAATTGTAAACAGTCGACACACTGCTGATGGAAAGACAGCAACGGTGGATTTTCATTCGTGAGTTGGTTGAAGTAGACTTCACAGGATATATATATATATATATATATATATATATATATTTTTTAATTTTTTAAATTTTAATTTGAGGTTTATTTACGGATATATGAATGTATATGTATATATATAATAATGTATATATATATATATATATATATATATATATATATATATATATATATACATAAATGTGAAAAGTGGCAAATAGCAACTACTATACTTAGACGGAATTTGATTGCTTATTTCAGGTCGGTGTATCCGGTCTACTGCAACAACAGCTTCGACTTTACTCAGGGCTGTTCACCATTCGGCGAGGGGTTGGCTCGAAGGTTTAGCTTCTCATTTGCGGTTCCGCCGTTACCATCCACCGAAAAGCGAGGCCATACGTCAGTGGTTCACGAGCTTAGGAAGACCACAATGGCCAGCACACCTGCTGCTACCGGCAGCAGTATTACCGAAACAACAACGCCTCTGTCGACTTCAGCACTAGTGTCTTCAACCGCCTCCTCTGCCGCCAAGTCTAGCGCCGCCGCTAAGACCACTACTGAGATCACTCCTACGTGATGATGGATGACTTCTGTCACCTATGTCAAATAGTCGGTCCAGTCTGACCTATGTCAAATAGTCATCGCATCTCACACGTCAGCCGACGTCATGTCGTTGGTAGTGCGAGTGTATATGCATATACATTTATCCATGGTGTATATGATTATATTTATATATATATATATATATATATATATATATATATATATAAATTATTATTGATTTTTTTTTATTTAAAAAAAAATGTGTATATACTCTGATTGAAAACATATATCCCTTGATAGAACAAATGGCTTTGGTAGTAGGAAGTGTTGTCAGCACACTCAGACAGTCAGAGTTACCGAGATTTGTATATACTTAGATGTTAAAATACTGCTTAAAACAACAAGATGTAACTGTGCCTGTTTTTTTGCCAGTCGTTCAAATATATGCTGCTTTGTTGTTTCCAATGGGAGAGATATTTTCTACGCGAGTTGTTGACATACTTGCTGCCTCTGGATCCTACTAATTTAAACTAATTTGTGCTTATCTCCTTCGCTGAATTGAGCTTTTGAAATACATCAAATACTTAACTAGCAACCTAAAAGCTATCATCAAGCCTGACCTCACGGCCTCATTAGAATGCTGTTAATTCTATGTACTAAACCACTTGAGGTGCCGTTTGAACTCGAGGTATGAGGTCGTACCCGCTTGGATTTCTGCGTGTAGCCAGCGGCCGTCTTCAGCTTGTCCATGTATCGACGCATTTAGAGCGATGCAATCAAAACTAGGGTTACTGTCTGCAAAAGTTCACTAATAAAAACGTTATGTCCTGTAAGATAAGAAAATCACCTTTAATTTGATTAATATGACCGCACAGTCCATGTTTTCATTTCGACGCTTGAGCGTGCTTACTGACGCATCACTTTGGTGAGCTGTGCTCTTTCCGTGATTCGCCCTGCAGCTTTATATTTGACACTTAGCCCCTGATTCATTTCGTAGAAGTATCGTGTGCCTACGAGTCCGGCATAGAGTCGGGTATGCACACAGAGACATATGCAGAGTAATTGTGGCGACCCCTACAAAGGCACAGTTTCGCATGTGGTTGCATCGCCCGGACATATCGTGTTCATGTTTTTTAGGAAATTCTGTTTGTCATCTAGGACATGAAGCAATATTCGCTCCAACCATGGTTACTGAAGACCCCACTAAGGCTTTATCGAGCTGCCTTGTCGCAGGAAGAATCTTTATTTGTTCGCCTTGAGATGCGTCAAAAGCAATCGTTGCGCCTCTGCTTGCGTTTAGGGATTGACCTCCTGGCTCTCAGAATCTCTTAACTGGGTGTATGTCCAATGCCACTACATTAGCTGGTCCACCGATAGTTGCCGATAGTAGTCCTGGTGCCAGACGTCAGGCGGTCTTGGCGTGTGAGAGAGACAGTATCTGAGATACAGACGCTAAACAATGCGACACTTAAGGGTGTCCCTGCTGAAGCTTTCTCGGTTTAGATAGGTGCCATCGTGGCCAAAGAAAACAGTGACACCTCTCTATACTATTTCCAAACCACTCGTAATACGTCTAGAATTTTTTTGCTCCACTTTCCGCACAAATAAGTCTTTGCGAACGGCGCTGAAAGCGCGGAGGTCCAATTTGACCATCATGCACATTGGTCCCAGCCTTCACCGACGCGCTCTGGCCTCATTGTGGCTACTATAATATTCGTATTTAACATCAAGACTCTCTTTGCCACCCGTCGTCTTAGAGTTAGCCCGCATGCCACAGGCCGTCTGGAGCCATCCATTTTCTGCAATGTAGTAAGCACTGCTTCGTAGAATATCCAGAGGTAAAACGGTAGTAGCATGCCATTCAACGCCTTTTCCGGTAACTGCGTAGGCATTGCTTCAAATCCATGGGAGTGGTGTTGCACCAACTCCTACATTCTACTCCAATCTGGCATCATCCATCGTCTCATGTTGGTCTCATTGGTGCAGCTCAGACGCGTCAGCCAGACCGTTATCGCCTTCCACAGCTCCGCCACCTGGGGATGCGTCGAGAGTCATAGCCTGGAGCGTCCCTGGCTGTCCCTGCCTAATCCCAAGGCTGGTTCACCTTTGCTGCCTATTTCCCCTTCTACCCTGTCACGGGTGCTCCCTCTTGACTGGATCGGGCGCTATTATTGAAACGAGCTCTCCTGGCAGTTTCCTTGGCCACCTTTAAGGACATGATAGTCTCGAAGAAGGCACAGGACTCCTTCCACGCCTTCGCCGAAGTCAGCATGTATGCTACAACCTTCTTGATCGGCTTTCCTCTCACGGTGGTCGCACTCGCGTCTCTGGCTTCTTGAAGGGCCGGATACCGCAAAACTGTGTGCTCGTCCGTCTCACCCGATCTGCATAACGCGCAGATGTCGACACTCGACTTGTTAATTCTTACCATGTACGTTTGGAACTGGCCGTGTTCGGTCAGCACCTTTGTCGTACCATAAGACAGCTCACCGTGGTTGCAGTCGTACCACGCCTTCAGGTCAGGGATGAGGTCTCTGGTCCAGCTCCCCGCGGGCGGCCTCCGAGGGTCTCCCGGCGGCTTGCGACCCATTCTTCATGCCACCGGGCGATTGTCCTCGATCTAGCCGTTGTTAATCTAGATCGCCATCCTTCCATCTTTCGGCCCGTTCACTTGCCAGCAGATCCCATGGCAGCATCTTAGACAGGACCAAGAAGGCCGCGGTCGACACCGTGCGGTAAGCCCGGCAGACACAAATGGCTACCGGCCGCTGTGACGATCGAAGCGCTCTCCTGTTTCTTTTTGTCCTCAGCGCCATGTGTGCCCACACTGGAGCCGCGTATAGCGCTACCAACTCTGCTACACTGGCCAGCAGGCGCCGCCTGCCTTCTGTGCAGCCGCCGACTTTGGGCATTAACCGCGCCAGGCCGGCCGCGACCTTGTGGGCTTTACCAGCCACATGCTGGATATGCGCCGATCCATTGAAACTTTTGTCGAGCACCACTCCGAGATACTTTGCTGTCCGAGCAAGCTTGACAGGATGACCGACGCCGGGCCCTGAAGCTGGTGCGACTGACCGCACTTCACCCAGTATAAGGAGGTCTGCCAAGTTATTATTATTATTATAATTATTATTTACAATTGTGAGATGTGAACATGTACTCCTTGTATTCTCCTAGCTCCTAAATTTCATTCCATGGAACCGACAATACAGCCGGCGCTTCCTCGGCACACTGCAAGCGACAGCAGTTGCCGTAGAAACTCGCCTTCGCGCCGATTTCCTGTGAGATCTGTAATCTGTTGGCCCAGCTCACTGATGAATCTCTTGGTTCCCTTGCTTACCGGACCCATTGTTTCCATAGATATTGGCACTATGATGTAACTTGATTTCAGTTCTTAGTTTTTTTTTCATTATCTGCGTGCTCGGGAACCCATCCCGCTTCTAGTGAACTGTGGCGTATATACGAGGGAGCCACTGTACAGGACACTGTAGCATCCCATACCAAGCATCTGCCGTTACCCCATAGCGGGATTGTTACACCGTCAGGTCTTTTGTCGTCATAAAGTCCTAATCTGGGCTCGAGCGTGCTTGGTATACCAGCTCTGCGTAAGGCATTATTATTATTAGTCTACAGTTGTGAAGTTCAAACGTGTCGCCCCGGTTTCGGCAAATGGTATTTATCGTCTCATTCCATGGCGTTGATTACAGAAGCGACATTGACTCTACACAGTCGAGAGACAGACGCTGCCTTACATATTCTCTCTCGCGCTCTGGTTCCCCATCGTTGCCGCCATTTTTCTGCCCAGATCCTGAATGAATCTTGCGCTCCGAGTCCGATTGTTGCCATAGCTACCTGTGGATGAAACGTTGCTTCGCTTACGGGAGATCCACACCGCTTTGATTTGGAGACAGACGTATTGCGACGACGTCCGGCTTTCACCACGAAGATCCAGGTGCGCTGCTATTCTTCAGCTTGCTTCTCTAACCGATCCTTCTCCGATTGAGGCGCAGTCTCGTCATATTATACCTAGACGACCTCTTGCCGTACCGACCCTGACCCGGGCGTGGTCGCAAGAGAGAGCCGCGGCTCTCTAGACCATATGGAAATCAGCTGGATTTCTCTCGGCGACGCTCTTCTGCCAGGTAATTGTGCTAGCTTCTTTTAAAACGGGACTCTCTTCTAGCTCACCAACGCGTAGCCGTTCGGAAGTAGCAGCCGCTCGTCGACGACATGCTCGTGCTCAAAAAGGAAGATAGAGACAAGCAATTGGCGTAAGGCAAAACTTTTCTGGCGCAAGTCAAATGCCGCCTTGAAGGCTCCCTAGCTGCAAACCTGGCGGTTTCCGTCCGTTTCGGCCACACGTCAAGACCGGAGAGCGGTCTTGGGTGAGAGTCGAACCGGACGACAATTTTAGCACCGTGCTGTCAAACCCGAAGTTCAGCACCACATGCATCCTCTGCCTAATGCTCGGCTAGAAACATGCACGCATGGCATCCCGGAGAGAGAAGACTATCCGAAATCTCTTCTGCTAATTTTGTGGTCATGTACCAATCCAGCGTATTACCGCAACAGGGTGGATAGTTCCCTTCACTACTTCCTCTGCCTTGTTTCTTATTCCTAAACAATCGGGTCGTTTAATGTTTTCCAGCAGAGCTTCCACGGGGGAGGCTAAACCGGTCCTTGGGGTGCCGAGACTCTACTTCTAGATGCTAAGTGCTGCTTGTGGATGCATAGCTGTCAAATGGTGATAAACCATTTGTAGAGTCTCTCTTGTAGTTGCGAGTATTTGTGATTTGACTTTGAGCCCACAAGTGTTCTTAGTTTAAGTTTCGACAGTCTGGGTCGACTTTTGTTATTCCTGGAAGGGCTTCCTTTATTACGTGTATGGCCTACTGGTGACCTTGAAGGGTGTTCTCAGTGATTAAGAATGTAGCTTGCTACAAGTTTTAAAAGCATTACTGGTCGTAGATCAGCTGCGACCCCAAACTCCTATGCATGCTACACCCACGTAATGCGGCATCATCGAGGTAACAAATATTATGACCTATCTATGTAAGTAATTTGGATATTGCGAGGCTGAAAAGAGCCGGTTTAAGTGGGTCATCGTTGTTGGGCCCCTGTTTCAGAGCTTATTGTTGCGCTCCCCTAAGACAGGGACGGGGAGATCTCTGTGCCTCTTCCAAATGAGAGTTCTAAACAAAGCAGTGTTCAGAAACCTTATTTTCTACCCAGTTCAGCTGGGACTCGCGCAGGCTTTGTGACGTTTACAAAAAAGGGGCTGCATGCAGGATTGCTTCGGCTCCTCCCTGTGCGGCGACACCAACCTGATGTGGTTGGTCTAAACGCTGTTAAAAAAGATTGCTTTTTTACTTGTGACTATGACTGTCTTTGCGGCAATTCTGCGGGAGGTTAGGCTGCCGGCAATTGTTGCCATTGTGTAATCCTTTTTTTCTAAAGCGATGAGGCTCGCGTCCTAAAAGGTAGGTAAGCAAAACGGCGTACAAATTCGTTTTAGAACTAATCCAAGAAACGTCTTTAATTGCCTAGCTCGAGATAAACCGACGACGATACAATCATAAGAAGTGTCGTGTCCGATAGCCGTATAATCCAGCTGCAAACGGGAAAGATTGGATTGCGTTTATAAGCAAAGTGTTGTCAATCGCAGCCGATCGTTTACGCTGGGGTGCTTCGAATGGTTCCAGGCGCTCGTGACGGGACACTGGAGAAGCTGTGTCTTCGTTCCTTGGCTCTGTCTCTGTGTCTTAGTCAAAGAAGGCTAGGGCATCCCAGGACAACAGTGTTCTTGCGAAAAACCATACAACAACCGCCAGCGATGTTGTACTTAGGGGATCCTGTTTTACCTAGCCAAGCCAACACCTTAGACTTTCAGGCAATCAAGTAGGTAATATTTCATAAACTGCAGGTTAACGTTATTGATTCTTTCACAAGAATGCAAACGTATTTTGGCAATGTACTATATCTACAAAAGGCTTTCAGCTTTAAAACGGCACCTTGAAGAGTAACGGCTAGTTTCACGTGATACCTGCGTTCGATCTCGGAAGACAAAGGACGAGTCTCTTGATATATATATATATATATATATACATTGCTAATACATATTTTATTAATATTTACCAGACATATCCCAATGCCAACTCAGTTAACCGCGCAATCCTAAAGCCCAATTTGATTGTTAGAGAAACAATGACATCGTTCAAGCGACCTTCCAGCTGCCGTTTAGCAAAAAAATTTAGGAAATACGCTCGTATCTCATTGCTTCTTGTAAGAGTGTGGAAGATATTCCTGCTCTTCGCCTCGTGTCTTGTGAGCCTGCAGCCTGGGCTTTTTAGGCAGCTTAACGGACGTCGACCATCAGAGTCGGCTAATTTGCTACACGACATACATAAGGCAGCGCCTCACCTAATCGCTGACACCATGCCAAAAGAGTTACGATCCACTATGGTGTTAAGCTGACAAAATGGCAGGGCTTGAAGCTATACCCCGCTAAAAGAATGCCGAGCCATTAAAAACGGCACGTTCTCTTATTGATGTACGGGCATCTACGTCGTATTTATCGGTGTCGTATCCGTTGTCGATTTCTTACTTTACAGGTATCGAGCGTATGTTGGTTTGCATTCTCTTCCAGAGGCCCAGGGTCAGGTTAGTCTCTTAGTCGTCTGCCAACAAGGTTGCTTTCTTTAAATCGGCTTTTGCATCTTTATTAACAAGTAAACGTCAGCCAAACAAACCAAATACATTCAATCATGAACATAGCAGGCTGCGGCAATATATTTATGTACGTTGTTGTTTTTGTGTTAAGGGGTATCCCTTCGACGCCAAATTCCAGCAGCGTTTCCTTCGCCCATCTCGTGAAAACAGACAGCCACCAACCACGGATTTCACTATATATATATATATATATATATATATATATATATATATATATACATATACATATATATACTTTTCTGTGTATACACATGCATCTCCACAGTGAGTCCGTTCGTCATCCGAGCTCCTCGTGGGTAGCCAGTCGATACAGTGATGCAGACAGGTAGGAGGTATTCATCCACTGTCACATTCAATCTCTCGCTCACACTTTGACACTTTGCCAGCTCTTGCCACAACAGCAGCAGCAACTGCTGCTGCTGCTGTCTTCCGATGGTCGAATGTGCGCGCAATCGGTGCTGTCCTCTGGCGGCAAACAACCGAAGCTAGCGAACACGGCCACTTTTCGATCCGCTCACCCATAACTCGCCCCCTTGCGCTTATAGGCGCTGCTACCACAACGACAACAGCGACAGCAGCAACAACAACAACAGCGACAGCAGCAACAACAACAACAGCAACAACACAACAACAACAACAGCAACAACAACAACAACAACAACAAGCCACCAACACCGCCGCAACTCCCGTCACCAGTCGTCAGTACGACGACGAATAACAACAATTCTAGGTGACTACAACAAACGAGTGCCTTTTTGCTTCGACGACCGGGCAGCACCAACAACAACAACAACAACAACAACAGCAGCAACAACGACAGCAACAATAGTAGTAGCAGCAACAACAGCAACGACAACGACAGCAACAATAGTAGCAGCAGCAACAACAAATCACAACCATAACAGCAACAACCACAACAACAATAACAACGACAGCAATAGCAGCAACAGCAACAACAGCAATAGCAGCAACAGCAACAACAGCAATAGCAACAACAGTAACAACAACAACAACAGCCTAGCACTGCTGACAATCAACCTCCCAGCATCTCCATTCGACTAGTCTCGATAAAGATGTACTACCACCAATCCAGAGGCGTCCCGAGGCCGATGGAGGGGAAAAAGGTAAGAACCGAGATAGGGCCGGCGGCCAGATCCAACAAAGTGAGGACGACACAACAGTGTTAGAAAAACATGCCGCGCTCGCCCTATGCGGTGCTGTTGACGTCTCCCTCGAGTGGCTACGGGCCGGCAAACAGATACAGATAAACAGACAGACAGATAGACATGACAGCTAATAGCAACCGACGAATGCTATAATAGAGCTTCGACTTCAGTTCAGCTACTTGAGGCTTTTTGTGTGAGCTGTGGGGTGACTTCAACGAGTTCACGTTAGTGTCTGTTAGCTGCAGCGCCTCACTGTATGACCGAGTCGAATTGGACTAAAATCATCGCTAAGTTGATCCTCTTGCTATCTCTCGCTGTTTCGGCCTCGATCTATGTCGATCATTTTGCTGTGTGATGATGTGCTACATACACAACTTTTGACTCCGAAAAAAATACGACCAGCCAACCTCGCGGAAAGCGAAACACTACCATCAACGCGTGTGCGGACGACACCAGTTTCTGTGTAACTATCTATCTATTCGAACTGCTTCAGCCAGTCCTCACAGCGAGTTTCTGTGAGCGACTTCGTGTGTCTCCTCGTATCTGTTCGGATCGATACGCTTTCGTGGATTGTTCGAATGTGAATGTGAGCGTTTTTCTTTCGTTTTGCTCGATAAAACACCACCCTCTTAACAGTGCGCGTCACCGCAAAACCGAACCTTACCGGTCCTGTCGTACGGAACGGTACAGCTACAGCGGCGCAATTGCGTTCATCTGACCAAAGTTTCAACTGCAATAAGTTTGACATCATCTGCAAGGCAGGTGCACGGTGACCACGTTATACGGAGTGTGTCGTTGTTAGGATGTTTGCCTGGAGTAAAGCTCTGCTCCTTGTTGTTACTGTTGTTGCGGGCTATCGTCTATAAGTGAATTGCCACTCGGCGGTACAAATAAAAGTGAGTACTTCGATATATATATATATATATATATATATATAATCATAGTCGAGAAATGAAGTGGTAAAGCGGTGGTTGAGTAGTAGACATCTCATCATGTTTGCGGATAATGTAGGACTTCTGTCCATCGTGCATCTATTTGCCAGCCACCGCTGTAGCATTACTCAGTGTTGACAATAATCATTTTTTTGGAAACGACGTTTATCGGTTGACCTTGGGTTCATTTGTCAACGGTCTACCAATTTTCTGGTACATAGAATGTTATATGTGTATATATATATATATATATGCATTCTGTACTGCCTCGTCCAGTTTCTTAGCTTTGACTTAGATAATCTGTGAGAGACGTACGTTTGTGCAAAAGAGAGGTTTTAGCACAATCCTCTCTTACACATGGGTCTCAGGGCGGCCCGTCGTAAAAGCATGCTAGACAAAAGATACAAAAAACAGAACGAGTATGAACGAAGTATGACATTAATCATAATTAAAAAAAAAACACATCCGAAAGAATACAATCCGCTTAGTCTGGTTTGTGTTTGTTGTGTCTAAGTAGGGAGGGATCTGGCAACTTTACCGCCTGCCATTCGAGCCAACAGTTAAACAGCGAACAGTCAGAGGCACATAGTAAACATTTTGACATCTGCTTTCGATCGGCTGCTTTGCCATCTCTCGTTTTGACCTACTACTGATTTGTGTTATATATATTATCGCTCTGGCAAAGTTGTGCCATACTCGCCACTTTGCTGTGATTTTGATAAACTTGCGTTGCAATGATTACTCTTGTTTCTTGTTGTTATTTTTATTATAATCGCTGCTTTCTGCATTGCTTGCAGTTTATGACATCGTACCCACCGCCGTCGGGGTTTGTGCGCCTTTATCATATCACTTCTAGATCGGCGTATTTGTATGCGTGTATATAAGACACGGGCGATAGTCTTTTCTGCAAAATGCCCTGAATAGTTACAGTTGTTTGAATTTATGTAATTATAGGAAATTTCAAGCTCAATGAAGAATTATTGAACTTAAATAAATTTGTTCGGTCCCATAATTTTTCTATATATATTGTATATATATATATATATATATATATATATATATATATATATATATATATATATATATATATATATATATAATATATATATATATATATATATATATATATATATATATAATATATATATGTGTGCGTGTATATACATCGTACATGCAAGTCTTGTAAGCACATATATATATATATATATATATATATATATATATAGGCCTCTGCTGCTGCTGCTGGGGTAGAGGAATTGTGTTTGGAAAACAGATAGACAGGCGCAGCGCAGCATGGGAATGGGGTTGAGAGAGGGGCTCAATTTAACTACTCGGCTAGTCAAAACGTAATCGTAGCAATAGTAGTTGTAGTAGTAGTAGTAGTAGTAGTAGTCGTCATCCTCGTAGAACTCGTAGAGGCTGCAGTCGAAGGCGGTGCGCCAAAGTGGGGAGAAGGAGACACAACATTTGCCCAGCCATCGCTGGTCGGCCGACCCTCAATGCTTTGATGTTGCTGCTGCTGCTGCCACCGCTGCCGCTGCCGTTCGTGGCAATGATGGCGCGGACACAACTGCCTTTCTTGCGTCTCTGCTTGTTGTGTATTTGATCGACTCGATCAAAGCGACCAACACGAGCTTGGGGGCGACTTTAATGCAGCGGCAAGATGACAGCAGGAACAGCAGCAACAACAACAACAGCAACAGCAACAACAACAACAACAACAGCAACAGCAACAACAACAACAACAACAACAACAAAAACAACAACAACAACACCAACACCGCCAACAACAACAACAACAACAACAACAGTATAGACATGAATGACATGAGCAAGCAATAAATATACCAAACAACAGCACTTGACCTTCACCCTTAGACAACAATTCATCAATCATTCATCGACGCAGTTTCACAATCAAGTCGACTGCGCCATTGGATATGCATATCAATTACGTTGATTTGAGATAAAATGATTTCGACTCAGACTAACATCTGGACAAGTCCATACTGTTTGCCTCCATTGTGTACCTCGTCCCTGGACTCCGATGTTGGACAATCGACAACACTGTAACATGATTGCTCTACCACGAGGTGGAGCTGACAAACTTGCTCGAGCGAATTTGCTTTGATGTCAAATAAACTAGTCTAAGATATCAGCATTCTGTGAACCGCTAGGTTGTGCTTCGTTTGAAGTTCATCATCGATCTGTCTGGTTGCACAGCATGGCAGAGATTGCGAGGCCAGGCCAGACGCATAAATCCAACACGTCGCAGCCTATTTGTTTGCTGAGAGCAGTTTTTCATCAGCGATATATGTCATATCATGAATACGTCATGTCTTTAGATGATACATGCGTACACACACGTCTATATTTGATAGCAAAGATGCCCCTTACGTTACGTGAATGAACCTAATTTCTCAACTCTGATGAGCTTTGTCGGGTCGCAGGTCTGCCCTTCATGCATACTAGCCTTCATAAATCAATATGCATGCGATATTGATTGAGTCATTCAGGCCGCATACACCAATGGCACATTACTTCAAAGTAGCTGAAAACAGTTTCTCAAACAAACGCGGATACAGGTATCATACATACGAAGACGATGGCTAGAGGATTAGTGCCCTAGTCATGATTGTCATCGGCCGTCGGTTCAATCCCTGTTACTGATGGAATTTTACATAAGCGATGCCTAATGAGAATAGATAGTAGACCATTTACCGATGAGCATCGGTACTGCTACAGAGATCGAGTCCTACTGCTACAGGGACTGTTGGGGAAAGCCTACATATCTGAACATGTCCGGCCCTCAATGCATTGAGGATATGCCGCCGCACGGCGATTTGAAGCCCGTAGGGGACAGGGGATGGTCTAGAATTTAAAACAACCTCCTTAAAAATGTTGAATTCTAGACATGCAGTGATGATGTGTTTGCAGGCCCACATGGCGGCCTGCAAGAAATATGCAACGAAACAAATATGTGCGTACGAATTTCACCAGTCTGGCCACATACAAATTTTGCTAAAGCTTGCGCTTTTTAGATTTGATCAGAAGAACGACAGTCATGTACCAATAGGACCTCCGCTGCCAATAGCCGTTTTTCCTCTGTGCCTCCTGCCTGTTTATGGTGCTAAGCCAAAAACTGCGGTTTTTTGCCTAAGGGTCGTAGCACACCATGTTCACTGGCCTGGATTAGACGAACATTTATTGGGGTAACTATTCCATTAACATTTGTATGTTGGTAATTTATTGAAATGTAAATCTATTCATCGTATTTAGATGCAAATCTTCGGATATCCAAAATGTCAGAGTTTCTTCTCCGATTTGATCCGCCATTAACTTTATCAGATGACAGAGCGTTATCAGAGGTTCTAAGCCATTTGAGTTTTGGGGGCAACGGTGAAACAGTGTTTGCTTTAGTAGTGCCCACTGATTACCCGGCGAAACACTTTTATAACATTTTTCAAACAATTTGTTTTGTAAATATGTAAAACATATGTGATTTGCTCGTGTGTGATCTGAGAGAAACGAGAGACATTTACTAGGAATACTACTGATATAGCCTGAACAACAAAGACAACCGAACCGGACCGTTGAAATGGCAGATTCATTGTTGTAGTATATGGGCCCGTCATAGAAACAATAACAGCCGGAGTTGTCGGAGTCGAAGTTTTGCCGTAGTTATTCACCATAAACACTGTAAGTGTGCGCGATTAACTGACATAATTCACCAACGATCTAATTAGCTCTACCAGTGCCGCAGTTAATCAAATGTAGTGACTGTGTTTGTCCAGACTCGGCAGCATTGGCCAGACGTTGTTGCCTGTCTAAGTGCAACACCTAGACAGTGGTATGCTCTTTTTTTTATTTATGACTTGCCCGTTCGGGAAGGAGCTACAAGCGCGCAGAGGAACTCACGCAGTGCAGTGTTGTTTAAAATCCGTTTCTCTAACCGCGTCTCGTTTGGTCGGTAATGGTTTGTCGGATTTCTGTTGAGAGCTTCAGTCAGTCTAAGTAATGGCCCGTGACAGTTATCGCTGATAATTGAAGAAAAACTTTATTCTCGTTTGTCGCTACCGGCTGCGAATTTTCCCATGACGACGGCAGTCGGGTGGCTCGCGGCGAAAGTGCTTGCGGCGTCCGAAGTTGGCATTGAGTTTGGTGTGGACGACTCCTCGTGGATCGGACCATGATTTGAACTTGACAGACGTATTTCGCTCGCCGAAATAGAAGAAACGAAAGAATATCGTCAAGTCTGCATCAAAAAGACAAGGCGACTACTTGAAGTATACAGATTTCGAAAGGGGAAGGGGAGGAGGGTGAGATGGTCATTTATGACCTCTGTGTCGCATTGGCCGACGCTGAAGTGCGTAGATACAAACAGAACCTGCATCGATATCTTCCCTCTCATGATCTCCACATTACAAATATAGTATCCGTTTTGGAATTTATTGAACACTAGATCGATACACGGTTCTGTTATCGAATTGGCTTAGGTGGTCTTAGACATGCTAACGACGCGTACATATATATATATATATATATACAGGTATATGTCGAGTTTTTGTCATATCCAATCGATACGTCATAACATTTTTGGCTAGCGTTTTTTTGCCAATAAAGTAGTTTCATCATTATTACTAGTTTTATAGCAGGTTTCTCGTATGGTTGTCATTGCGACGGTTTGTTATTAGTCTCTACTAAAACTTCAGCACATAAGGCTCGAAAGGCTCTACCTGCCGGAATCATCACCAGAAATTGAATGAACTGTCAGAGGTTGTTTCACAGAAAACTTTATATTTAAGTTGAGAAATTGGCAAGGTCTTAAAGAGTAGTACGTTCGTGTTATTATGAGGAAGATTGTTACGCTATGTAAATATATTCTGACGCTGTCATCCGCAGACCTCCCCCCATCATGTCAGTACGACGTTACTAGCTTTAAGGGTGCAGATCACTTGTTTCTTATTCGAGGCATTTTCTATTTCGAGCTTCTAGAAACAAATTAGACGATGAAAAGCTGTTACTGCACTCACGAGAGAACACACCTTTAGGTGACGTACTAAAGTATTTCTTAAGTGAAATACTAAAATATCTCTTAAGTGAAACAGTTTTTCTAGAAAGACAACGCGCTAACCCGCCAAACAGTGAGCTTTTCCTCACCTCACATGAGGTTACCCTGATGAAGCGCCCCGTTTATCCGCTCGACTTGGCGCCGTGCGATTTCTCCCTTTCCACTTCCTCAAATTAAAAAAAAAACGATTTAAAAAATAATCAAAAAGCGCGTTTTGGAGGTGTGCTTCTATGCTTAGATTCACCGCCTCAAAAACATGTATAGATTCTATACATGTTTTTGAGGTGTAAATCAAATGATTCTTAGAAATCATAGCGACATCTACATGTAGGTTCTACTTTAAGTAAAACAACAAATTCGATCTGAGTTCTGTTATAGAAATTCCAATTATTGTGCCGGCTCCCTACGTACACGCGCACATAGGTGTAATGCATGAATACGTTTTTCGTTTTTCCAGCATAGCAGTTGTAATAATATCAGGTAAAAATTAAGCCATTGGCTCAAAGAAGTGTGTGCCGTCCGGAAAGCGCACACGTAGACATTAATTAATTAATTAACAAACGCCGGTGTCGGCTAATACCCTGTAGAAAGTGATCAATTACTCGCGCTGCTGTGGACGAATATGAAAGGCGGCACTTGGCACATAAGTATAAATTAATTAAATTATATAAGCATACATATTTAACTATATTGATATAGATTGGACTTATTATTCGCTTGACGTGTATACCTAAATGAAAAAGCATGTCACCATTTTATAGCTTGGGGCATATACAACAGTAGCATAAGCGGAATAATATGATAGGGCAATAGCAAGATAAAGTGACAGAAGCTATAAAAGAGGTAACTCATGCAAATGTACACCTCGCCAGGAACCCATAGGATGGAATGGCGTGCACTAGTCATCATGTGTACGCATGTACTGTATTGTGCATGGCTACCACCATCTGGTGAATAAATGGATTATTACTGTCATCGCTTGACATGTATACCTGCATGCACCCGTCACCTTTTACGAATATACCGGAGGCACTTAGAACCGCAGTATACGCAGCGGACATGTTGACACATCTACAGTGTCCCCAACAGTCAATTGGTGTGGATCTCCTTCCACTGTTGAATTTCACCAGATGTCAAACGAATGTCGCTGTCTGTTCTACTCGCAGGAATAGGCTCAGTATCAGCCGATTGCTAGACGCATCGGCAGTATCTATGTTTCTTGCCCAGTGGGAAGGGCGCTATGAAGCCTTGGGACAAGAGATCGTTGCGAACAATATGCGTGCATATCGCTGTTATAAACACGTTGCGCAATCCCTAATAATCATCATCGTCATCATATACATGATATATTTGTCATTGATCCGAGCCTGTTTTCTGATGTTCGGCACGAGGTGCCGCGATTGTTGCGTGAGTTTGTAGCGCCAATCGGCATCGCTGGATGCGACACCACGACCATACGAGTGAACGAATTTACGCCATATGATCTCATGTCATGTTTCGACAATACTACCACGGGCGCTATTGTGATAAGCGACTTGGCTCTCTCTTAATTTTTAGTTAATTTCTTGGTAGCTAATCGCTACAATAAGTACGATGTATTGATTGATACAAGCATATGTTTATGTGTGGTGACCACATTTATCTGGGTAGCGATCTTGGCGGACCAACATCCAACCGCCAGGGTCGAGTCCCACACTACTCGAGAGGGGGGGGGGAATACCCCGTACTCGTAGCGTGCGTAAAAGCATTCACCCTCCTCCAATAAAAAAATCAACGTGTGATGGCCATATATAGATGTGAATCGATGACGACAGCTGGAACCAGCGACCAGCATAGAGTTATTACGACAGATGCTGTGCGGTTATTACGAGTTAGTCGTGATCGAGTGCCACGATGTGGTAGCTCGGCAACCGAAGCCGTCTGTTTTCAGTAGTTCTCAGAAGCAAATAATACAACAATAACAACAACAACAACAACAACAACAACAACAGCAACGGCAGTAGCATCCACCACGGCAGCAACAACAGCAGCAGTCACAACAACAAGAACAACAACCAGACCTGGCTATGAGGAAAGCTGTGCCCGTGATGGATCTGTCACTCACAAACAAAGTCGTTTCATAGATAACGCGTAGTTCTCTCCTGCTGTCATCATGTCGGTGACTGCTCGAGAATATCCTCACTACACACCTCACTACACAGCAGCTTGACTTAGTGAATATATATAATGGATGTTTCAATGTTCTAATGTGAGTATGACTCATGTCAAGGATACCTAATATTAAAGGCGATTCTCTAAAGACACTGCTGCCAACTGCAGTAGACCTCTTCTAGCCCTTTCTAACCTAGCAACCGGGCTTATGTCGTCGGTTCGATCCCACTTGTTAATCGAATTTTCTTTGAGCGATGTTCATTGAGAATGGATGATAATACACCATACACCGCTGACAGTCAGCGGCCATGCTGTCACAAGGACTGTTGAGAAAACCCTAGATACTTCAAAATGTCCGGCCCTCGGTGCACTGAAGATAGACCACACGGTGAGATCCAAGCCCGGAGGGGGACGTAGGATGGTCTGGAATTAAAGACAACCTCCTTAAATTTACTTTAATTATATAGCCCTTTCTAATTGTACATAACGGAACGTTCGTGAACTATCGGATTGCGTTTCATCGGACGCAGCTCTTGCATAGCTCCGCCCAACGCCTACCGGGCGTTTACATGGCTCATGTAGTTCTAGTTGTTGACTAACTGCTCTGTTGAGAACGAGACACATCTGGCTGGATGTTGTTATCGACGTCACTCCGACGTTGCATTGTTAGTTGGTGGTCGGGTACGCTGTCTCTCTCAGCGCTCGCCGCCAAAGCGATGGCCGCTAAAACAAACGGCAGGTTTGTGCTGGGCGATGCAATCGCTTCTATGAGCCTTGCGTAAACGCAACGCTGCATAGTAATTCAGAATGACTAGACATTATTCGGCTTTTGATGATGACGATGATGATGGTGATGATGACGATGAGACTATTACAACCTGCTGATCGCCTGCTATAGACTAGATTTAGTAGTACTAAATCTGCCTGTTATAATGTAAATGTAACCTTGATTTAAAACTCCCAAAATGTATAGAATATAATACAATTAAGCACACACAAAACGATAGCGGTCACATTTCTAGCGGCAACAAACAACAGTAGAGTAACAGATAACAAGTAGTATCTGTATATAGAAAAAAATTGCATGTATAGAAAGGAAATAAAGTCAATGAGACTTTTCCTAAACACAACGTCAGCATAAAGAGTAACACAAACAACAACAGGAAACAACTCAACATGCTCATTGCATTAGTAGCAACGCTGAACGTTCAGAGTTAACAGTGGTGTACGTTCCGTCGTATGTGCGTATACCTGAAGAGGTAGGGTCTCGAAGAGGCGACCTCGATTGTATTTAATGTCCTTCAGGGGAGCCTTATCGCCTGATAATGAGAGTGTGGGTGACTACGCTTTGCTTGCGTATCGCGTCGGACAAACGAACTCAATTTTTGTCTTGTCACACTGGTTTAACCTTTAATTCATGTTTAGGTGAGCCCCGTTATTGTTTACTGCACAAATATGTAGATCTAAAAATCATACGCCTAATAGCGTGTCTATACCTGAGTATGGGTGGTCGTGGATCGGGTGCGCTGGCGCCGGTTCTTCAACAGGCATTTGCTTTATCAACAATAAACATGCGAATCACATATCAGTTACTAAGTTATGTTGAACCATACGTTTTACTCATGTCAAAGTGGCACTCAAACTATTTACTTTTGAAGCCTGAGGTTTGTATGCGGGGCATTGCTGTCTAATGACAAACTGCCGATAAAATGTACCCTATACAGATAGTAGTCTGTAGAGCAATCCAAACATTGCTAGAGTTCCTTTTGCTGGACAAAGATCACATAACAAAGACATTGCGCTGCATTGCTTGTTGAGAGAGCATAGTCGATGGTGTCTGTTCGACACGCATTTATGCTTTGGAAGTACTGCTTACTTTATTACTTTGAAGTTAGCATAGCCGTTAGCAGCTGTATGATTAGCGGCCCCACCACGCCTACCAACTTTTGCAGCACGATATTTCGCGGCGCGGTATCAAAGGCATATAGGTTGGTAGGAAATGCCGTACCCTCACCGACGTTATAATTTGGTCACGTAGTTCACGCACGCATACGGTGGTGGAGTGCTGCGCCGGGCGGCTCGAACAGGCCGTGTTGGTCGGCTGGTATGATCTTAAGAACTTCAAAGTGAAAACTTTGAGAAAAATAACCTATGAAAGATAAAACCCGAAAGGACTTTGTGCGCGCAACTTCTTTTCGCTATCCCTCGTCATGAAACCGGCTTGAAAGTGTTCCCCTTCTCCTTTGCTATTTACTGCTAAACACTTTTGTACAAGGACTCCGGAAGCGCCCTTGAATCTTAACACGCTAGAAAGCGCTGTCTAGAAAAGGTGAAACACGTCGCTGACTTTAGACGTTTGTTTCTAATAATATCTGGTTTAAAGGGTTTACCGTTGTTCAGTTGGAAAATCGCATTCTGAATCTCTTCAATTGTTAACTCTAACTGCTTAACGAGGAGACACATCAGTTCGTAGTTAAATTGCCTCTGTATCGAAAAAACACCAACATTCAAAATCAGTAGTCAGTAGTCAAAATTTGCTCAACATATTTCCGAGCGTCAGTAGAGGATACTGGGTAGCTTTTTGAACATGTTTGCGCCCTTAATATCTAACGCGCGTGTATTTTTGTTCTTTGATCGACATTGCAGTCTTCTTCTGACTAAGTCTACCTGCATGCACTTCCTCTCATGTTCTGATAATGCTATAATAGTAAGCTATTGCGGGATCGGTTTGCATCGAGTTGCTTGCCAAAACCCGCGCACCTATAGTGGCTAGCTTTATGCCAACGCCACTGAGACAGTTAAGCACATCGGAACGTGCCGTTCTTCGATCCAGTGATTAGACGATCAGTATATTACCTGGCCATTGTACATTATATCGCTTCTCGCGTTTCTCGCGTCCGTTGTAAGCAAACATAGCAATTGTCGATGAACATTGGGGGTCAAGGTCCCCCTTTGTCAGAATAATAGGCGGGTGGCTACGCGGATGTGCATATCCACATGCCATACCTGTTCAGAGCTTCAAAAAAAGTCTCAGCGCGATGCAAGAATTGGGTCTAGGAGAACCAACCTGCAATTTAGGTCACCTGCAAGAAGACCACGGGCACACCACCTACCGTGGTCTTCCGCAGCGCTGACGTTAGTAGAAATATATATATATATATATATATATATATATATATATTTAGCGTCACAGCTGAGTTGAGAACGATGCTATTACCATCTCCTAACAGCTCGGCATTCCTAACATGTGATCCTACTAATAGTGAAACACAACCGACTGGATGGAGGGATACGAGTAATATCCCCCATGCCAAAACGCTTCCTAACATTCCCTGTTACCGTAAAAATACCACTATGGAAATCAAGCAAAATCGCTGTTAGCCGGAATAATTGCAGACACTGACTGGATTGCATCTTTGCAATCCTATTGACATATAGCGTAGTATAACATAAAATAACTTTCATTGTTACATAAAAGGGTGTGAGGCTCCCAGACAGGAGAGCAATATGTGAGTTTGGGAAGAACAAAATATTTGTAAATGCGAATGTACACATGAGGAGTCGTTAAAATGGAACAGCGTAAGATAGTATATATAATGCACAGTGATGCGTCCACAACCTTGGTCATGTAAATGCTAAAATTTATTCATACGATTGTTCAAATCGTGGCTTCTTTTGTCGCGACACGTTGTTGATCGTGGCAAATAGTAAATGGCTGATGCAGTGGAGGCCGACTGCCTGTACGCTGATTCAGACTGTAGAATTCCCTCAGTACTGAATCGCCGGGATATCACCTAGATGGCTCTTCGACAGTTTGAAGCAATGTTTGAACAAAATATGGGAAAACAAACTCCTGCGTCTGGAAGGAACCTCTTTAAGAGCGGCGACACATATACTAAGTACCAGGTATGCAGTGCATGGGTTTCAGAACAAGCTATGTAAGATCGCCGGCTTCCACGCGCCAAAGGTGGAATGTGTGTGTAGATATTGCAAAGATGAATGCACACTATATCACGCCAAGTTTGCTATCCGTCTTCAAGTCTGCGCGAGCTGGCTACATAGAGCACACAGGGTTAAAATGACGAATTTATTTTAAGGTGGTTGATGTTTTGATGTCAGTTTTGATGATGCCGCACATATTGTCTATGCCGACAACACTCTCCTAATATTAAAGGAATATTAAAGGCCATTTTCAACGAATTGTAAGCCACGTGTATCGATATGTATAAGCTTAGTGCCAAACGTGGTTTTAATTAAAATAGAGTTGTGATACAAAGGGTGTGCCCTATACAAAGGGTGATACGCACTTGCTATCTTCATCTCAAAGGATTAACGATGCAAAATATCGTCGGTAGTGGCCTCAATACCAGAATCGATTGTGGGGCTAACAATGGTGAAGACAAGATACTGCTTCCAGTCATCAAAAATGGTTACTGGAACTGCTGACACAACACGGGAACGTCCCGGCTATTATTGGGTGTTTGCGGAATTTTAGAATCACACTTGGTCGTCATGAAAACGAATCTAAGACTAGTATTTCATATTACGTATTTTTTATATATGAGGTAGGAAATACACAAAAGATATGATAAACCTTTCTAAGTGGACCTGGAACCTTACAATAATGGATTACATATTAGGGATACAGCACTTTAATAATTTCCACTAAGAAACATTGCGCACACAACAATTTACTAGTTAATTTTTACCTGTTGGGAGTTTTAAATAGGTTACTGCTTTATTCCAGGAACAGCGTCGCAGAGTCGATTAATTTTTAGTCGGGCTCTTTTTTGTTGTTTAATCCACTGTATTGGAGAGGTGTCGGGGAGTGCGTGATGCACATGCATCACTGGCTATCTAGTGGCAGTGACTACAGTGGTACATAGAAACTCACTAAACCTCGCATTCCCTCCTACCCCCTCGGCTCAGAGGCATTAGGCATTTCTTCGGCAGTTAGGCTCTTTGACGAAAGCACAAAACGCTTGCAGCAATTTTGAGAAAAGCTCTAGACAAAAAAATGAAGGTGAGGTCTCAAGGAACAAGGCAAGAAACTTCCGCAAACTTGTGGCAGCAGTGACAGACTTGTGACAGTAATGAAGGGACTAAACGTAACATAAAGTAACGTAGCTGGGTATACGTTATTTTCTCTTAAGAGGTAAGAGTGCTTTTAGGTACACATCGATCGGCAGAACTTGACAATAGCCCATCGGTCAAGGCCGTGTGGAGCTCCAGTCGGACGATATTTTCGACGCTCAATATCATCAACACCGATTTCTCCGGGCGATACTTGTTGTGAAAGGGGGCATACAGCTTCCTCTAGTTCTACTAGTATAACCCCTACTTTTCCTTTTGGACCTATTCGACCATAGGAAACTTTGCGGTACAGACCAACTCCTTCATGCCGATGATATATTCCGCAAGGTTTTGGAGTCAATCCAGTCTCCCTGAGAAGAGGAGTGCTTGCTCGATATGGTACAGGTAGTTCCTGAAAGTTTCATGGGCTGTGAAGATCTGTGTATGAGGATAAAAGGTGAAAATGTTTGGGCGGTTCTCGATTATCCTGCGAGCCTGAAAGCTCTTCTACCTTGCTCGTATCTTTGACCATCCATCCTTACAGACGGCACGAATATGTTGCCGCCCTTGCTGACAGGTGGGAGAGGGTTCTTGTTCTGGAGCCAAGGTCTCTGAAACCTGTAGGTCCCAACGGATTTGCTGGACAAACACCTGAGCCACATTGCGGCAATTGTCCTGCATGTTTTTTTCTTAATCTTAAGAACCAGCCGCCTCGGAGCCTTGGATATAATGGCAGGTCACAGGTGCAAATATGCGCTATGTCCTCAAGAACGCAATGAGTTGTCCTCCAGTTGAATCACGTTTTTTGACGGCCAAATCGTTAACATAGGTTCTTTTGTTAATACA
>QVRM01006999.1:0-45454 GCA_003439945.1 Dermanyssus gallinae
GCGGGACAAATTTAGCACGAAGACTACTACTACAATACATACGTATTACTAGTGAAACGAAAGATAAAGAGGAGCTGTGACGACGAGCCTAACCTTTATGGCAACCATTTGTGGTAAAAAAATCCCATCCTTGAGAGCATAACATTGTTGAGATCGCCACCTCGTGAAAAGAACGGGGGGGGGGGGGTGGAGATGGTGGTGTCACACCAATATACAGCGAACGCGCTACCTCCCACTACTAGACCGACTACATTATGTATGTGTTGACATGTGACAGACGGTTCGATCTGCGTGATTGCCTATTCCGGTGGTGATAAAGCAGCCAAACAGGCAATCGAGACCTACACGGAGAAACGGGGAACGAGATACCAAGGCCGAGCGAGAGAAAGAGAGATAGGCGGCAACTCTTCGCAACACAGGATGTGTGCACGTTCTCAATGGGACCCTAACCCTTCCCCTTCTCCTCCTCCTCCTCCAGAACCCTTCAAACTAGACTAGAGTATCCTGGAACTAGAGGTAGCCTAGGTAGCCTCATGAATGTTTCAGCATTCAGCTGGGGTAGATGCGGGCCGGGCCTTCCCCCCCGGGACCCCGCCAATGGCAGCCGTGGCAGCAGCGGTACCCCCGGCAAAAGTCGTCTGCTAGGGAGCAGTCGTGCGTTCGTCGTCGTGCACCGTCGTCTGTGTTCGTCATAGGCTATAGGGGGTTCCGTCGAAGGTCAAAACGCCGAGCACTTCCGACTGACTGACCGACCGGCCGACCAATGATGGTCGAACGAATGACAACCATGGCGGGGGTTGTGGTTGTTGCGGGGTAGTTATTATGATAGTGGTGGTGGTAGTGGTGGTGGGGCGCGGGGGGGGGGGGTGATGATGTACTCCGTGATCCCTGATCTACAGCGGAAGCGGAGGGCAGTTGGCTTGTGCTTTATCTTTGTGGTACTCCTAAAGAGGAGCTGCGTAGTTGGCGAATACCGCCTGCGAATGGCGTAGTTTGCTAAAAGCACAAGATAATCCATTCCGCCTTCTGGAGAAGCTGAATCGAATGGAACCCTACCACCACGGCAGTAGACGCAGCTGGACATCAGCGATGTATATATATATATATATGCACGCATAGATATGCATGCACGACATAGACATGCATGTCTAGATGCACAAAGGCCTATTTTCGCATAATCGGAAGGTGTTCATCAAAAGAAGGCGACGAACAATCTAGCAAGCTACGCATCTCGATACTTGTCATCCATTGGCGTCATTGACGGGTTTACCTGAGGTAACGTTAATGATAGTGGTGCGGCACGCCGCACGCAGCTCTCTCGCTAGCACTAGCCCTGAGCTGAATTTTATGATAAATAATATATATATATATATATATATATATATATATATATATATTATTTATAGTAGTATATATCTCTCGTAACATTGGTTCCGTATACACTTACCACTTTACCATGCAACGCTTTTAGGTTAAACACCTCTTACATATTTTACTGATTATGTGCTATCTTCTGACCAGAGGTCGCAATATTTTACCATCGAACGCTGTCCGTATGTCGATGTTTAGAAACGGCTGTACGAGACCTGCGGAAATTCGCGTCCTATGCAAATCTCTTCTTCTATGAGGGACACTCCTCAGAAGACTTAGGGCGTTAAGAGCTGGTTGATTAAAAAAAACTAGTAGTAGTAGTAGTAGCCTTGTAGTCGAGTTTTCACCGGCCAATTTAATCGGCTAGTTTTAGCTCCATACGTCAATACCCACGAGCATAGTGACACTCGGATGGCGTGCGTTGTTCGTGATGCTCGACAAACACCTCATGGCGCGTCCATGTCGCCAAATAGCTGGCTACAACTGGTTTCTAATTCGAGAACAGTTTGTATGCCACCTCTCACCCGAATGTCGATGCACACAATCGCAGCCATAAATTTAAGCAGCATAGACGCGCTTGCTGCAAACGACACGACTACAAGAAGGTTCCTTCAGATAGGTGCTAGAAACGGCATTTCGAAGTGAAAAGCCTCGTTGGTGTCGTCAAAAGCAAGCACACGCTAACCCACTCGCTCGAGTGGCCTCCATCTATGGCGTGAACTCATTTATATAACGATCCCTATGCGATTTGTCCATCTTTGTACCTGTCAAGAAGCACTTGCATGTTATGACAGTGGCTGCTACTAATTTTTGCTACCGGCACGATTACTTGTGCTCGAACGCAACAGTAGACGAGCTTTGGTATCAGCGAAAGTACCTATATATATATATATATATATATATATATATATACACATGTGTTTATATATATATATATATATATATATATATATATATATATATATATATATACACATGTGTTTATATACACACATATATAACAACGATACCAACAGTAGTTCTCTAAGGATAAAGAAACACATCTAAAAAGCCGTGGACGATCTGTCGACTTCGTTTAGATTTGCCGATGCAGCGCCAATAGCAGTGAGAAGTGCCCGTACCGCGTACTCGGCAGGCCGTCAAGCTGTGCTTTGCCAAGTCAAGGACGTTGCCCTCGCCATAGGACGGTAACTCATTTGGACCCTACCGACAGCGACGTAGATTATGTTGGTGTTGTTAATGTTGTTGCTGTTCTTGATGATGTTGTTGTTGTTGTTTATGTCGTTGCTGTTATCTGTGTTGTTGTTGTTGTTGTTAGCGTTGTTGCTGTTGTCGGTGTTTTTGCTGTTGTTGATGTTGATGCTGATTCCAGCTGTGGCCATATCGTTCGTCGCCCGCTCTGATCCAATGATAGCAGCATGTAGGTGGGCGCTCGGCCGTGGCTAGCCTACGAGGTTCGAGCCCACAGCGTACTCTCACAAGAGGTGGGAATGCACACACACACAAATATATATATATATATATATATGTATATATATGTATATATATATATATATATATATATATATATATATATATATACGGTTGTAATCGACGTGTAGTGACGGCGTAGAGGCTCAGCGTAGAAGCGCGCCATGCGATTGAACTGCCTGATTCGACTTCATTGGTCCTTCATTGGCGCTGGTCGTCGTGAGGCGAGCTGTCCAATCGTACTGTCGTACAGAGGAGCCGCATTAGCGCTCAGGACACGTTGTCTTTTTGGGCGGACGATAGCAATGAGGACAGTGGCGGCGGCGTGCGCATCGAGGGCATCGAGGCAACGGTGTGAGGGACTGGTGTCGGCGAGGGGCGGCAGCCATTGGGCAGTCGCAGATCTGTACAGCCGGCGCAGATGCTTATGGGGTAGTACCCCACCCTGACGTGAGTCCACTACGTAGGATGGAGACCATTTGTTTTACGCCGCTCGGCTGCGGCTGGGTCGCGCACGACCACAGCGGTGCGAGATACGCCGTTCGGTTACATACATTATATATATATATATATATATATATATATATAATTAAAAAGTATAGACATGCTCACAACTACCAACGAACGATACATACTAGAAATAGACACCAACAACACTGCAAAATAATGACGACGACAACGGCTTGACAACGACGTATCAAACCGTACCAACAACGACGCTCTTGATTTCTTCACCACTACTTGTACGCCAATAGCGGTGATGCTTGGTGGGGAGTTGCCATTGCAGTGGTAATGGGAACAGAATATAGTAGCAGAGGCAGCAGTGGTAGTAATATAAAATATAATTATATTTAGTTAATATTGCTACTACTAGTAGTAATAGTAGTAGTAGTAGTTGAAGTAGCAGGACTAATAATTAAATTCGAAAAAAGTACGCTGTCGTTTTAGCCTTGAGCGTAATAAACCATTACAGCTGCTGTTGCTGCCAATCCCCGTTCGTTGTATTGTGGAGCACCATCGTCCTACGACCAACTTGCTATTGCTCTAGACTTCGGTTCTGGACTATGAGCTATCAATTTGTTTGGTTGTATTGCAATATCGTCAGGACAGACGTCAAGGAAGACGGCGGCGAAATTAGTAAGACTAATAGAAACACAATCAGAACAATAGCAACAAAAACAGCAACTAAAAATGTTCGGCCAGAAAAAAATTCGTTTCTACAAACCAAAAACGTTGTCCGCTACTAGCGTCAGAAATGACTCCCAATTCTCGTATACGTGCGCTATATATAACACGAAGCTGCCACACGTGCCACGTCTGTGAAGAAGAACAACGGTTACGCTTTCAACAACTGTGCGGAACGTACGTATGGGTGGGCAATAGCGTTACATTCTCCACAGCCATGTGCACTGTACACGTGTATAGATGACATAATTGGTCCCCTAGGGCTCGACGGACGACAATCTACAACGTTTGAAGACCGTTTTAACCATGGCGTCCTGCAGCGAGTTCGACACGTGATCTGAATAGGAGGCAGAACGGAACATCCGATAGACTGACCACGTAGACCACGTATCTGGAGCACTTATGCAACGAACGTAGAAAAACTCTTAGGCTGAAAGGGCTGCTGGAATTATTCGCGTCGGCGTTCAGCGTCTATATACAGGTTGTGTTGCTGTTTTTTTCTAAACAGCAAGCAATAAATGAATAACAATAAAACAATAAATTAATATAGTGCACAACGGTCGCCGTAGACAAAAACTTGAAATCAGAACCACTGGTGTCTGCCCTTGGTGTACCGAAACGTGTAGAACGGCTTGCTCTGGAAATAAACAATTTAACTGATGATGCCGATGATGTGATCTTGCAGGCCTATGGAACGAGAAACAACACAGTGGCGGTTGCACCTAAACCTCATGACCCAGCTGCCAGAGTAGCTTTAAACAAAGTTTAAAGCTACTTAAATTTTAATTACAGAAAGGCAGGTGCCACTTCAATCATTAAATAATTAAATAAATAAAAATGCCTAAGTAAGCAACCTACATCAATTGAGTCTGAATATGACGATTGTGAGCGCAGGTGTCGTTTTCATTTCATTGTAATGGTTTCGCAACCATTTTCAGGTCTAGCTCTTGAATGGGCGTTTTTATGAGGTCATAACTCTGATTTATCGTGACGCTTGCAGCAGCATTCCTGCCTGTGTTGTAATGTGTGTTGGCTGTCACAGATGCTGGCCGGGCATAAGAGTTGAGCCTTGAACCGTATCAACTGTATATTGTTTGAGTCGTTTCCCTTTCGCGGGGCCTCCCGGGACCTGCCCGACTTCATTCCATTGTGTATTTCAGACAGCTTTTGGTATCTTCTGTAGGGTTGTTACACGTTTAAGTTGAGGCTGGCTGCCTTTGTCGCTGATGCAACATACAGGGTCGGGACAGACTTGATACCGTTGTCGTAATCGATTGCTGCATGTCCTGCCGTAGGCACTCTCAGTTAGCTTGCGTCGTTTAACCCGTGCACGTACGTCCTAAGGCCTTATATGGCCTTCTCTCTACTTTCGTCTGTTCAAGTCTCACGTCGTCGACGTTCGATCGAATTGCTGCATTGCCTATGCACTGTACAGCAGCCAGCAGTATGATGAGCTAGTATGATGATGATGCAGTCTAGGACCAGGTCGATCAGTGCCAGGATGACCGGGGCACCGTCGCTGTCTTGCCTGGCGTCAAACAGAGCCGCCGGACAGATGGGTCAGGAGTCTACCGAGGAGCCCTAGGGGCAGCCGTGGAACGGCAGAGAAGAGGAATAGGATGAAAAGGGAAGCGAAATATATATATATATATATATATATATATATATATATTAAAAATATAGTAGGAAGGAATATACATATAGAAAGAATATAGTATAGTAAGAAGCAGAAGGGTACCAGCTCTTGCAGCAGGCCTTCTAATATTAGCGCCAGCAGCAGCAGCGGCGGCAGAAGAAGAGGAAGCAGAAGAAGAAGCAATAGCCAATGTAAATTACCATGATGTTGTTAGACGCACACAAACAAAATTGCTGCGCTCACGAGGTGCTAAGGGAGGGCAGTCTCTGTGGACTCTTGTGCTGCGCGTGCAACTGAATTGTCATTCGCTAACCGTTCGCGGCTCGTTCAGTACACCGATTCGAGCGCTGCCGTATGCGCTCTCGCGGCAAGGCCGATGCTGGTAATGATGGCACGCAAGCAGAAGTGGCTACTTTGGGCCATCCCACGTGCTGCAATATATATATATATATATATGCTTATGGAATTGCATGCCGCAAAGTAGTCCGAGCCTTCGCTGTATGAAAAACAAGCAGCTCAATATTGCATTTCGGCCCTTTCTTTTGAATTCTGGCGAATTGCCTGGATTGCTTGCGCAAAGGATACGTTTACCGAGCTACTAAAACTGAGTCCTGAATTACCATCAGGTAACTAATAAAAAAGAGAAATAACAATTATTTATCTAGAGAAAGCAAATTGCACAATATTCGCCGCATGTGCCCGATTACGAGGCACGTTCGTAGTAAAGAAAGCGCCAGTTAGGGCCATTTGCACTGCAGGACAGCCAAAATGTTTGTTTTATGCTCTAGGGTTTTTATACGTATGTACGCTATAGTAGATGTACGCCGATGTTTTGCCGCATCTACTAGAATCTGTCGTTGTTAGCCAAAGTCTGGTGTACGCACCAGGTTGTAAGTCTCCGTATTAAACCTTCTATTATAACTTGCTAAGAACGGCTGCATTAGGAGACTGTTGTAGATGGTAGCTGCTACAGTCATCTCCAGAGAGTCTACATCTGCTTACCCCAGTGGCTTCGTAAACGTGTTTACTGTGTAGAGATCAACATGTGGAAACCGTGAGTGACAAACCTACTTCTCGTAGCAGTTCAATTTCAAGCGTCTGTTGTGACGCCTTGAGCTTCGTAAATCAGCACATCAAAACTCGTCAAGCTATCATCCCGGCTAGCTAAGAAGCGCGAGTTTGTACCTTCCTATAACATTTTGCAGGGAAGAGGGGCGTTTGTGGCAATAAATAAACTAATCCGTCAAGGTTCGCTATTTCAAACACGTTTAACAAAACTGATTTTCAGCTGATCCTACGCCATTAGATTAAGTTATCTGAAGTGATGCCAAATCACCTGAATTCCGTATAAGGTTTTCGGAGCGATCCTTTAAATGAAAAAGACTAATCGTTAATTGAAGTGAGAGTATGATATACCACCAAACATTTGAATTATGGTATATGTCTTGTAAAGGTAGTTCCTCGTGACAAGGGTAGAACACATAGAAAAGAAAGTAATCAACAAAATTAACACTGTTCTGAAAGGCGTGCGTATATCGTCAATTCTGGCAGGTTTTTCTTCTCATCGAAACTTCATGGCTTTTAACTTTGTGAGGTTTATTTCAAGACAGTTGCATTCTACACGTTAATATAAGCTTATTAGAGATTGAGGCACATAAAATCTGCGGCGCGAGGACAAGTCTATTTCGCCGGCACGTATAAGGGTTTCTACACGAAGTGTGTCTCTCTTGGATTGTACGAGCAGCAGTGTCAAAGGCAGCCCGAAACTTAACAAACACGGTACATAGATACTATCCTTTTGTTCGGAGCGCACATCACACCGTGTTTAGGATGAACTTCAGCGCTACACGCTCTCCGCTATTACGGACCACATTTGAATCCGTGCTGCTTTTCGGAAGAGATTTAGTTGCTTCCGGGAAATACCTAGGGCGGCGGGCTAAAACAGCAGACAAGATTGTATACAATACACTAATCTTAGCTATGTGATCTGCGCTACAATACACACTAACCTTTGCTTAGTTTCCGTATACAAAAAATCTAAACCCCGTTACTACGACGGTGATAAGGGATGCCTTAATCTCATTTGACGGGCAGCAATGACGTTTTCTAAACTTCATTGAGGAGAGCTAAACTATAGGGGCTACAAACAAGTTTTTTGGTTTTGTCCGTAAAAAATCATTAACAAATCCGAATTTTTTTTGTAGACCCAATACTACAAAAGCCACTGCATGTCTACGGTGTCCACTACGATCGAAATTATGCCTTGTTACTTTTCCTAGTGACGCATCGAGATTTGCTAACTTCGGACTAGCTGAACGGTTAAGGAAATCTGCTCATTTTATGCAGCAAAAATTACAATAACACTTGGAACTTGGAAACACTTGGAACTGGATTTGAAACCCTACATATGAGGACGAGCGTATCTCGACTATATACGAGGTTTCCCAGAAATATTTAGAAGGTGACATAGAGAATTGTAGAGCTTGTTAAAGTTAATATATTTGTTCTATTGAACATGGTATCTGAGAAGTCTTGTTTCGGAGTAAGAGTAATATTACTAAAATCTACAATACTGATGTTGTTGCTCGGCATGTGAGTACAAAATGTGCGATTGCAAGACAACCAGTCTCTCTATACAGGAACTAAGCACATTGTCGTGTTTGCAAAAAAAAAGACAAGATTTAAAAATTTAAGTTCTATCATTAACTCTTACGTTCATTACCTCAAAATCATATAAAAATTCACAGCGCTTACGTACATTGCGCATTTCAGGACGATCATTTTAGTACCAAATAAATCGGATTGAGTTCTTCCGTAAATGACCTACTTCATTCTCTAAAAAACCCTAATTACTCCGCAATCACGCGGCATTGCCATAAATTTGGTACCAGAATGATCATCGTGAAATGCGTATATATATATATATATATGGGTTTAACCTGTCTGGTGCAATAGAGCACGCGCAAACCCCCTCGCCTGAAATTGTTGAGCCAGAATAAAGAACTTCCTTTACTTTCTTCTGTATTCGTGTGATTCACTGTCATCCTTGTGCAAGCAACTTGCTCTACTCACCCCTGGGATATACATTAATTTAATTCCAATCTTCAATCTTTTAATCAATTTATAGGTTTAAAAACTAGGGTAATTAAGTGGTCCCTGACGCCTTTTGCTTGCTACATTACTCAAGACGATCCACGCAACTCTGGCATCCGCTATTGCAATCCTGCTACTTCTACTACATAGAGAAGACATCGAGTCTAACCAGAAGAGTTCTGGGCGTGTTGCCATTTGCCAAGGTCAGTTTCAAAGCGTCTCGAATCGAATTCGGTGTGACGGGCGTTTGAACTTGGCCATACACTAGCGACAACTGACAACCAGCCACAGCAAAAGGCCAACAAAAGCAGCGGCGCCAGTTAACAAAGTTGAGTTGTATTCAAGACCTAAACCGATCACTCTTAAATTGGCTTTCACAATTGTCAATTTAGGCAAGGTGAATGCGGAGGAGTGGACTCTGATCGACCATGATCGGACAAAAAGCGGGAAGCACAGATGTCTCACTAAATTGACCGACATGGGGTATCGAAGCCAACAAATAGATATAGTTTGATTGATTGACTAACAACGTAGTTTACTATCGGAACTGCATCTTACAATGCTTGGGTTCTCACAAAAATAATAATGTGACATAAAGGTGATAAATAATAATAGAGTAATATAATACAAATGCTTTCAAAACATCACAAGTAACAGATATGCTACAGGCGTGTTTCTACAACAGACAACCATCACGTTAGCTTAACTCGAGAGTCCCTATATGTCGAATTACGATAAGCTCTAAATCTATTTGGTGGCCACTAGCCTAACAATAGTAGTAACTACATTTGAGAGTTCCTCAGCTACACATGAGGTATTATGAGTATATAACTTTCGCTACTAGAATAACCTTAGGGAAGTACAGGATCTTAGGCTGCTAAGCAGCGAACTTCAGATCTCGGGCAACCGGAACTTTAGAGTTTGCGAGCTGGCTTTTTGTGAGTATAGGCATTTTCGAATATCGTAGCTCTTCTTTGCGGCCTAACTCGTTTTTGGGGCAAAAGGATTGCAATGTCCGCCGGGATAAGGCCGTGAGCTGTTTTGAATGCGAGTGCACCTGTACGCAGAATATAGATCTTTGCAACTGGCAGAAACCCATAAACAGGCCCCCTACAGAATCGCTCTGGCGTCTAGGGAAACTTGCCCGTAATGCGTCATTTTGCGTATGACCTTCGCTTGACGGAGAATGCCATAATTCCCACGTCCCCGCAAGAGAATTTCGTAGAAAAGGATGGACATAAACAGTGATTTGTATGCAGTCAACAAAACTTCAATGGGTACCCCGAGCTGATTCATGCGTCGAAAAGCTGAAATGACCGCATCGCATTTAGGAGTTGTATAGTCTAAGTGCGGTTGCCACTGATAGATGGTTTGCTTTACAAAGCACCAGGAGTAGAAACCAACGGTGGTAAAATTGATAGGCTGAAAGTACATCAGCAAATACGCCACTATTTCGACCGAAAGTGGGAGCGGTTTTCGTCTCGTGTTTAGACGTAGAAACATCTACAGAACGCATCACATCTCTACGTATGGCGGGTAGTGCCGAATTATTTTACAATCAACGTGAAAAAGCATGAATAAATCCTTTACAACAACTTTAATTTCACTGTGAATGAAGCGTATTTTCAAAGCCTTGTTTAGAGAGAGTCCTATTTCATGAGTACAAAGGACACTTGCAAGGGAACTATTCCAGAAAAATATGGATGAGCGAATGACACTGCCACCGTGGGGCTGCACATAATATAATGCTGTGCTGCCGTTACCAGGTACTCCGTGTGCGCGGCAGCAATCTTGAAACATGTGTGTAGTACCCTTGGTGGCCTTAGCTGCCGTGTAGTTCACATCTGGGGAGCCTGACAGGTCAGCCTTTTTTGCTTTCAGTTGCTGGAGGGAGCAATGCCCCTCGGGGTTTATTAAAGGGCCTTTTTTATCCGCGTAGAAATATTGCACAATTTTGTATGGGGCTTGGCAAAGCCCATGCGGTATGAGCCAGATTGAACTGCTTTTCAGGAGCGCCAGTTGCTCTCCAGCTCCCGGCATCACGCGACGAATCGAGGTAGCTAGATCTTCTGCATAGACGTTGGATTTAACACAAGGGGGGATGCAAAAGGCGAAGGGCATTGTCGTACGCAAATTTCCACAGAGTTGGGCCGAGAATGGGACTCACTCTGCACTGAGCCAGGACATCTTCAAATAAGGTTGAACTCAGCAAGGTCGCCCTGTTTTCGGCTTCTTCAGCGACGATAACGAGTTCACCAGCTTGTGCGAAACAAGATTTCTCAACTTTTTCTTCAACAAGTCTAGCGACTTCAGCACAAACAGCAAAATTGCTCTCCAGCAAATTGTTATCAGCAACAAAAATAACCGCCTTAGATTGCTCATTCGTTTTAAGCGTTCGTGTTGCCCCTTTACTCATCACTTTGCCGTCCACACCAACAACATTTCAAACCTGTACACCTTCATTTTCTTCGTCACGCAATGTTGACCGCAATGTGACCCTGCCCTCTGGCCCCTATGGCTTGCCTCTCAACGCTCTCGTACTGGCGGCACCAGAGAATGCCGCGTATGTTATCCGCACTGCGCCGTCCTCTTCCGCCGCTCTCTATGTCTTCGACGGTTTCTCCCATTGTGGCGGGCTGATGGCTTGCTGTTTGACAGCAGCCGCTATCACAGAGGTGCCGGCGCCATCTCCTCCACCAGCTATCCATTGCGGCTGCTTTTTTCCCAACCTCTTTTTCTCTTGTTGACACTTCTGCAGCTACATCGGCCCCACTGATCGGCTGCAGGGCATTTCCAACGTCTCCCGGCGGTTTCGTATCTCTGCGATAGAGGGTGGATCAAGGTTGCCGCTCTCGACGTTTAGCGGCGGCGGCAAAGTTGTTGTTGTTGTTGTTGTTTGTCGTCGACGAACAATTAAGAAAACGATTGATTATCCTGCCCTGATGTTTGCGTTGCCTTGGTGAACGTACCATTCCCAACTCGATATCGCTCCACCACAGTAGAGTTCAGTGGACTTTAGATTATTACATGACAAACAGCAGCACTGGCAAAATCAGAAAAACACACTAAAATTGGAACAACTTTTTCTAAAGCTCAATGGAAATCGACTGCACTATTCCAAAGTCAATATTGGAAAAGGGGCATCCTTTTTTAACGCCGTTGTTAATGTTTTTTATTGCTGTTGCAGTAGTAGTTGTTGCTGCTGTTATTATAATTATTATAATACTTATTGATATTTTTTGTTGAAGCAGTAAATTGTAAGACGTAAATGTCTGCTTTACCCTTGCCAGTCGCTCACAATACGTTGCGTTTCTCCTGCGAAGAGCTAAAGGTGGGATTTGCCTCCTGCGATCTATTGACTGAGCTTAGCTAAATTCTTAAAAAACAGGTCGATTTCTGTTCGGATGCGCCTTAGGGTCTCCGTTGCGATAGGTACAAACTGTAGATCCTAGTATAGAATATTTACTACTTGTTTATGGTTTCTGCACATTCCGTATACCATCTTGGATCGGCTGCTGTGATGCAAGTAGGATATAGCCGCCGTGCGTGAACCCGTCAGGTCGCATACTAATGCACAGCAAAAGAGATAGTTAATCTGTTAGGCTAATCTAACCGGTGACGATAGTATAACAGCCCTTCAAAGAGCTGGATTACGCTGTTGAGTTCTGCAGGCCTGGGGAGCCCACCAAGGTTTAATTACAGTTAAGTATGTGTGTGTAGGGTATCCACGGTATCCACGATCTCTTCACATCAATTTTGTGAAAATGACTTATAGAGTGGGACACCTATCCTGACGATTGAGCGTAGTGGCGAGCAGGGCTTAGAGCCAGTCTCTTCTAAAGAAAATGTGTACCTCTAGAAATGTGACGCGGTTACTTAGTTATTTGAGAGTTTCTAGAACTCCTAATTTTGTATTTATGTATTGATCCATGCTGTTGTCGTAAGCTGATTGGGACGTTCGTTTAAGGGAACCGGATCAAACACCGTAATTATTCGGATTGCTTATATGTCCCTAATGATTCGACTTGCTTACCTAAGCCAAAAACGGTCGAGCCTAACGGTTTACCCTGCGGGATGCTTGCTTCCGATTTTCACGTGGATTTGTGCCCCATGTTAGAACAAAATAAACCATTTGTGAATATTGGTAGGTCTAGTGTTTTTCGTCGTTTCCTCTAGAATTATGTTTCTTTAAATGGTACTGATGCGTTACGAGAATCCAATTTGGCGTGTACCATTGCCAAACCTTCTGGTTTCACAAAAACTCTCATTTTTATATATAGCCATGTCTATTTTTGCAGCCGTTCTCTGCAAGGCTATTGGCGGAAATATTTTTTTCTAGAGTATTGAAGGGCGGTTCGTAAAAAATTGTTAGTGAGAAAGAAGGTATGGCTTCGTTTAAAACTTTAAACAAAGATGCTTAGCTTGTTCAGAAAAGTTCTGATAAATGAATTGTTTAGTCAAGCATGTCACGCAAGTGAAGTATTTGCAGGCCGTCTAAACCGGCTTTGCTTGAGAAAGGAAACAAAACACTGCTGCCAAGATGAGCGAAGTTGGCACAGTCTCGTAGTTTCCAGCTGTAGATCGCTGAGAGTGTTTCAAGCGTTTCCGGCAGATGTCTGAGGGCAGTGGTGTTTAGTCCTTCGTTTGCGTTTAGTGTCGAAGTCACCGGGTGCTAATGTGTTTGATGACAATAGGGCCCGTAAAGCAACACAAAGGTCACCTTTGGCTATTTTTCTCTAAGTTAAACTCACACTACGGTAACCTGCGTTTGAATTTTCGAAGTCTTTCACAAGAATGGGTGTTATAATATGCAGACGATTCTCCAAGATCTTCTGCTTGAGTTCGCTGATGTTTTCTGCTGTTTTTTTGAGTATTCTGCTAAAAGTAACTTCTGAAACTTTTCTTTCTGAGGCAGGACTACTATACAAGTCGGTATAATCATGTTTCGCGTATAGCGATCCAGCCTGGAATTGAGATCACTTAGCGTTTTAGCATAGGTAGCACCGCAGGTTTCTCTTTTGTCTTGAGGAACGAGTCTTGCATATCTAAGATTCTGGCGAGCACGCGATGGAGTCTCAGCAAGTTTCTCCGTATCGGTAGAGCGATGGATACCGAGAGAAATACTTAAGGTGTGTTGGCTTAATCGGCTATTTTTGCCAATCAGTTGCTTACGTACGTTGGGAAGTGTAGTCAGGTTGGGCCTTTTAAATGTGTACCAGAGCGGTGCAGGCTTTGTCAGTAAAGAGACTTTTATAAGGCCATGCTTGTTCCGTATATATATTTTGCTTTTTTATTACGTAGGCTCCTTTGCAAAACGGGTGATTGTAGATAACAATGTATTGTTTCATCATGTTTATGCATCACAGGTTTACAATCCCGTTGCATAGCCGGTCGTACCACCGGGCTTTTTGTGTAGTTTTATTTTTTAAGCTTGCGCGTAGGCCACTCCCACACGTCCGGGACAGGCGCATTTTCTGCATGTTGAGTCTTCTTTCGCCACAATCTGTGGCACTTCGAGCAACAGACAGCAACAGGTAGGAGGCTTATTATTATTATTATTATTATTATTATAACTGCGAACGCCTCTGTTGCTACTAGAAAGGTTGCTAATACGGCGGCAAGTGAGGTGATATCAATGGATGATATTATTATGAACGCGCGGCTCTCCTACGCTGAAACGAGACTGGCCCTCGGACAAGTAAGTAGATAGGTTGATGGCCGTAGCTATGACGGCAGTGTAGGAGCAGAAATAGTAGTAATATATACTAAAGTAGGTATATTGGGAGTGTCGCAGTTGGTCGATTAAGTCATGCGCATGATTGCCAAATACCGCTGAGCATCAACGATGTTTGTTTGATTCTGAACACGTTCAGGCGCAAGAAATAGAAAAGGCTACACCAAACGAAGAGCAAGGAGAAAAATGCATTGATAAAACATACGATGACGCCGCTTGCATAGGCTGTCTAAGTGCTGCGTACATAGTGGTAGCGTAGGGTTTGAGACGTTCGGGCAGAAAGGCGAGATGCAAGAGGCCTTGAATGGGCGAGGAGGGAAGACTTCGCGGCTCCCTCATGCTGCAGCAAGGTGAAGCCGCTGCCATCGCACTGTCACTTCTGTCGTCACCGGGGACGGCGGAGGCTGCAGCGGCGGAGCTCCATTGGAGACGGAGCCAAGATCATGAATCATGCGCCCCCGACCCCATGTGGCATCTAGTCACCACCCCACACTCAATCCTTGCGACGACTTCGGATTAGAAGGCACAGAAGCGCGCTTTGTCACTTGAAAAGTTCAAGGCGATATCTATGCGTGAATATATACGTATAAATATATGTATGTGTGTCTATATATACAGGATGTTCGCAAATGTTTTGATTCATTTAAACAAGTGTATTTAAGATGTTTTAAAAAATACATTTTTAAATTTTAATACAGATATAATAACCTGTCCAACAAATACAATATCGATGAGATGGTGACCTTTTTTAATTTTTAAAAGCTGTCCCGTATACCGCCACTGTTTTTACCTTCACATAAATCAGACTCAATTACTTTAATGCACGCTGCAATGTTGGTTTTAAAAGGTTCAGGATACTTCACTCATAGGAACTCAGTTGTATCAGCGGGTTTGTGGGATCATCTTGTTAAAAAGTTGTTAATAAAAAAAATTACACATATATATATATATATATATATATATATATATATATATATATATATATATATATATATATATATATATACATATATATATATATAAGAAAATTATTTATTTTACGTATAATACATTATGTATATGTTACATATATCACGAAGGATAATATTAGCCAAATTGTCTAGGGGTCCAGTCTTTATACATATATAAAAATGCTATAGGCAGCCAAATGCCTTATGTCACTATCGTGCAAAACTGTATGTCGGAAAGCTTAATTGCAAGATTATTGCCTTGCTACTTTGTTTCTGCTGCGAGGCTGATATTTGACATATTTAATGTCAGACGCAGCATGTAGCGCACACAAAAATTGAATACAAATGCACATGTATGCTTTCCGCAAGGTTCGCAAGTGGGTAGAGCAAATGCTTTATATATATATATATATATATATATATATATATATATATATATATATATATATGTATAAATATATATGTATATATATAAATATATTTATATATATTAACGATCCGTTCAGGAAGTAAATGATGTAAACATAAAAAGAAAAATCTCGCTTTACATACACGTAATGTCCACCTACACTATCGGCATTTATGTTTTTAAGAAAAGCTTTATATTGCGTATTTAGTCCTTTCTTTTTTAAGTCACTCTTAGACGTATCAGAACCACTTTACGCGATGCAAGTTGTTTTGCACGCATGCTTTTTTTCAGAGTAGGAAAGAAAAACGTCCTACAGAGCCAATTCAGGTGACTATAAGGCCGGCTGCACTACCTTGATCCGGCGTCGTTGAAAGCATTTTCTGTCTGGCAAACTGTAAGCGAGGTCGTTGTCAAGGTGGAGAGACCACCGCCATACACCAGCCATACACCATTCTGGGAGTACCATTTCTTAACTTTAGCAAATTCTCTTGGTAGGCACTTGGTCACATGCCAATCAGCAGTCACCGCACAGCTTTCTTTGACTTCAATCATCGTCAAATCGCTATTGCGGGTGATAAGCATGACAACCGTCACTTCTCCGACCGACTGAAAACGTCTTCGTTGATGGGGGGGGGGGGGGGGGGGCGTCACGGGAGCCCCTTTAGCCGATGATCACTTGCTGCTCTGGTAGCATAAAAGGAGATCATAAAAATGCATCAAAAAAATACATCACATCTAACTAGTCTAAGAAAAGTTGGCTGGGTGCCCATTTCTAAAAGTTTTGAAAAACCTTGGACGGAAGCGACACGGTATTATTTTTAATAAATATATATATATATATATATATATATATATATTAAAAACAACACCGTGTCGCTTTCGCCCAAGGTTTTTTAAGACATTTAGAAAGTAATATATATATATATATATATATATATATATACGTTGGATGTTGTTCCCTTCCAATGACACATTTTGTAAAATAATATCCGGCCAATCACATCGGTAAAACAAAAATTGGTAGTTTTATTGTCATTCCTCACAAGATATCCCTCTCCTATTATATATTGAGTGTATTGTCGTCCCTTTCAATCCATCTCGAGTAAACATTGTAAAAACAAAACGTGTAAAGAAACAAAATTTTTAAGGACTTACCAAAGTAGTTCCATTAACGTCGATATGGATCTGGTTGACGTCATGTTCGTCTGCTTCAGTATCACTGTAAATGAAAGCAGCGATAAAAGCAGATACATACATTAGTTTAGTTTCTGATACTTAGTTAATACTAGTGTATAAAAAAAACAATTGTTAAATTGTGTACATAATCCTGGAACACAATGATCACTTACTGATTTAATTACGTGGAGTTTGCAGCGCTCCACAGTACTCTCTATTGACTTGTGCGGGCGAATTGTTCAGCGGTATGGACGTATGCGCATGCCTTACGCGCAATTCAGCGTTTCCGGGCATAACTCATTGATTATCACGCTTAACAACGAGATTAGTATCGTCATGACCCCAATGACTACTGATAGCATACGCGTTTCTAAATAAAGTACATGTTGTGCGTATGTCTATAGCAAAACAGCACTTTCAGTTGAGCACAAATCGCAATTTGCTTCGGCATGCTCGAAACAAGTAAGTTAAGGCCCTATGACCGTAGATGTATTTTTCCGTAACAACAAAGTCCATCCTGCAGAATGTGCTGTCATATGTTTATTGCTAGATTTACGTCCCAACTCACATACTCGTCCGCATCTTACGAACAGAGGATGAATAGTGCTTATAGAACACATTCTACAATAGTCTCCCTGTTTCTATCCTTAAAATGAGGAGATAAGATAAATTGCGTTTGTTTTGGGAACGCATTCCTTTAAGAGCTGCAGAAGCTTTTAACTATTTGCAATAAGAAAATTCTACAAAAAATTCCAAAATGTATAATTTACTATATACATTTAATTTCGACATATATGTTGTATATTTAACAAAGGACAGTAATATAAATAAATCGCGTATTATTCAAGCATTTTACGCATGTGTAGAATATAAATAATTTGCTAACGTATGCAAAAAACGCCTCAACCATTTGACTAGACTTTAATACTGTTCCTGTATTATCTTTTAGAATCTATCCGGCCTGCGAAAAGTCATATGATTGCGCATTTTTTCACAACAAGGAAAGTACAAAGTCTCTACCTCTATGCATCGTGGTTTATATTATTGGTAGGTTTTACCCTTCGGCGAAGCAGGGTAAGTTATGGGGGAAGCTATCACGTGGCCCTGCTCTGTATGAGTAATTTCCTCTGTAAACTGCATAATCATCGATCTACCACGCCACCACAGAATGCCAAAAAACGATATAATTGTATGTCTAATCAAGGTACCTGTGTGCTATGGAAGCACAAGAAGTGGGCTTCCTCGAAAAAAATATGATGAAAAACAGAGTAAAGGTTAGAGAATGTTAATAGAGCGAGAGAAAGGAGCAGAGAGAGAGCAGAGATCAATTCACGTCATGGGCATACAGTTCAATCATTTCGGGCTACACAGAAGTAGTCTAAGAGTGTGTTGCTTAATCTTAGCTGTTCTACTGCGGTCGCAATTAGCTGACCGGCGTCGTGGTGTGTAGTAGGCCAGCGTGTCCACGATTTGGCAAGATTCTTCTTCTGAATTGATATCGAAGACAACCGAAGTCATCGCACAGTTGGACGCGTACGCCTACAATCTACAGCAAGAACAGGCCAAATGTTCAATAAACGGTTTTATACGAACGAAAAAAAGACATCTGTCGTCATCTGTGATGACTGGACAACTGCCAATACAAGTCAAGTGTAGACAGAAATCCGGTTGGGCCTCGTCGTACTCAGCACGGCAGATTGTCAACACCGTGTTCAACTGTCTACTGCTTTGTTTGAGTCGGTCGAACCGTCCGCCTTCGAACGGGCCGACAAAAAAAGATCTCCACGTTCCTGCACTTTCTTTCTCCTACCCACAAGCTCCCCGCCTTCGTCCCGTTTACGCTACTCACACCACACCCGCAAGTGAGTACGTTGCGCCAGGGCGTTAAATACATGTTCTTAGCGTCCTATTTTTTCCCAAATATGAGATAGGAAGAAAATAAGAAAGAAAATCAAGAAGCCTAGCATACGGCTCGCCATGGAAAACTTGCGTTTGACAATTCTAGTTGTATTGATTGGTTCATTTACTCAATCTCCTTCGGTTCGGTCTCATCATCTCGTCTCATTGACTCTCGGGACTAACGCTACCTTGCCGCAGGTCAAGCTGTATCGAGAAAGTGGGGAAAGAAAATTAAGAAAAAGATGCGCGACTGCCAGGAAAAGAAAAAAGGATCTGATTCCGACGATTGCATTACATCGATCGGTCAATGTCACCGGGGCGGGCAAACGAACGAAATAGCTTGACAATCTGAAATCGATATCCTAAGTGGAAGAAGCGGCTAAGACGGAAGGGAAGGGTCGCTACGTGTGACACCAATCGTAAACCGAGAGCATCGAACAAATCCGAGCTTCGGTACTTTCTCCCATCTCTCCGGATAGCATTGGTGTTAGGTCGGAGGCGACTAGGCCGCTGTTAAAAAGTATTTTATCAGATGACTATTTGTGTTCAAACACTAGGTGTTTTCGTGTTTAACAGGATATCGAAGCCGGTAGCCATCGACTATTTACCTAACGTAATGATGATGATGATGATGATAATAATAATAGTAATAATAATTTTTTTTTTTGGAACAAGGGTTTATTTTATTACATGTATCACAATTATCAATATATTACTTATATAATATCTACAATATTGCTTATATTATTCTTATTGCTTGAGTGTCGGTGACCACTCAACATCATCTTGGCGTTGCCTCTCTGTAGTTCTAATGACACTCTCTGTCAGAGGAAAGCGGTCGATCTAATAACGACGGGTCGAGCGTAATAATAATAATAATAATAATAAAAAGACAGCGTCTGTCGATGGATGTGCAACGGGGCAATGCGGCCTCGGTTCGAGGAACCCTCCAGAAATGGCTGATCCCTACACTGGACCCCCCGTAATGGTGCACACGTTCGCAGGGACCCAAATGTCATGGTCCGACCGTGAATGATTTGAAATTGAATATATATATATATAGAAAATATTGTGATGATTTATTAATCATTTACAAGACGTTTGCACACTCGGCAGTGCTCGCCTCATATATATATATATATATATATATAATATATATAATAATAATAATAATAATAATAATAATAATAACAAAAAATACGTACGTACATTTACTACAGAGGAGCGAGACTAGAAGGCTAATTCTAGAACATGTACCAGCGGTTTTTGCGAATTTGTAGTTAATACTACTAATAATATCGTTGTTATTAATATTTTCAGTATTAATATTACTTAATAGTTTGGTCACTAATTACCCACATTTCGTATGATTTTGTCGTTTTTCTGATGTGTCATGGGCCTGCCCGTTGACTTACGTCATTCGCTTAGCATACTAGCCTAGTAACGATACCAATGTGCAAATCGAACGTACTCTTTTTTGTTCTGTACTACTCTGGGTTCTGTGCTGTCAATAGACCGTATTTCATCGGGTATGGCACGAGCAAGACGTTTTGATTATGAAATAGCTGTTATATAATCAAGTCTACATGCTATCGCGTTGAACTTGTGACCGCTTTGAGTCTCCACGATACAATGCATAGCATTATTAACGCTTTACTGTTTAAGCAGACTGCTCTTTCCAGAAAACTGGCACGTGTGGATCCTACGCTGACCAGTACTCAGAGCTATTATTAATATAATTACAATCACGCTACGACACATGCGTCTGTGAGGGTTCTGAAGAGCCGACCTCATTTGCCGTTGATGATTCCGCTAGGAATACAGCCCAGTCTGTCAGTGCCGGACATGCCATCATTAGGTTTATATCGTTTTGTATCTGCCTGCCCGTGCGCGTCTAAGAATGAAATAGGCGCATGGGCAGGCCACAGCGATATTAAATAAAGTGTGAAAGTTCCCCGACTGGCCCCAACTGCTTGACTTCAGTTTCTGCCTCAATGCAGATTGTTGTTGTTGTGGTTCTTGTTGTTGTTCCTGTTGTTGTTCTTGTTGTTGTTTTTGTTGTTGTTCTTGTTGTTGTTTTGTTGTTGTTCTTGTTATTGTTCTAGTTCTTGTTGTTGTTCTTGTTATTGTTCTAGTTCTTGTTGTTGTTCTTGTTGTTGTTCTTGTTGTTCTTGTTGTTGTTGTTTTTGTTGTTGTTGTTGTGGTTGGCGCTGGCCTCAGAGCAGTTTCTGAGGTCACTTGAGCGTCATCGATGCGTTTGGCGCATCTGCCTGGCGGCGCTAGTGGATACTCGCCGGTTCTACCTGATCGATCTCAATTCCCACATACGGCCATATGGCCAATCGAACCAAGTGGTAAAGCCTTACGTTAGCAGCACCGCTGCCAGGACAGGGGTCGTGCAGCGTGGGGCAAATCCACTTTGGCGGGGCCGAGCCAGCTTCATCTGCATAATGAAACGAGACGTACACGGACGGGACGTGGCGGATACGACGCAGACAAAGAGGGCGGCATCGTACGAAATGTCACGACGCCGCCACGACGTCCACCGTGGGCGCCGACGCGGCACCACGTGACAACAAAAAATGAGCAGAATGAAGACATTCATCCGCATTTGTACTGCGTCCTGCTATTTCTGCGTTCGTTGTTCGTCGGTTGTCGTCCTTCTTGTTGGCGTCGGCGAGGGGTTTTTGTTGCTGCACGTTGCTGTTGGCTTTCGTTCATGGGATGTGATGATCCTGTGTGAAGCACACGCAGGCTCACATTGTCTAATACTACGAGACCCGAGAACAGAAGAGCAGTATCCTACACGTACGTAGTTGCCGTCTAGTGATCCGCGCACCTTTCCAAGGTGCCAGCAAGTTGAATGATTAACAATGTCGTCGTCGTGGTCGTCGATAGCGCGATAATCAGACGAAGAACCCGGAGACCTTGCGGCAGCAAATCAGACAGAAATAGAACAGCTTGCAGAACTTGCTTGTTCAAAATATTATATATATATATATATATATATGAAAAATGGGCAGGCCGTGTCTAATGCATACTCCGTATGTGTGCCGTTAGTTCTGTGCGGCTTCGAAGCAATCAAGCAGAGAACCAGATACAGAGAGAGCAAAAGCAGAAGCAGGGATTTACAGCCCGACCAAGATCACCTCAATACCGGTTCACCGCTTAGCAAAAACCGTGTCGTGCTGTTACATGGATTCGTTCAGAGCGAATTCATCGGATGACGAAGGCGAACAACATCGTAAGCTCTCTCTCTCTCTCTCACTGGATCCCCTGGATTTCTTTCTCGTTCTCGCTGATTCGCACCGTTTCCGCTTTCAACTCGCGCACGGCCAAAAACAAATATTGACCTAAGTGGAACAGCCGAGCTGGAGAACGAAGCAAAGCCGAGGAGCGCGGGGGGAGGTGTAGTCGATGATTCCAGAATCAAAAGTTTCAACGTAACTTGGCTGTGGAGAAAAACACAGGGCCGCCTTCATGTTTTGTCTTCATTCAACTACTGGCTGCAAAAAGACACGATTCGTTCGTGGCGGAGGACAGCCACCGGACAGAGAGAAAAATGACACAGAAGAATGACGGACATAGAACAGCGGCGAGAAAAATCCGTCTTGGATTTTTTGTCCATGGAAAATCGCCGGCCGGTCAGTGGTTGGATGATTGATACGTGGAACGCTCAGACCACTCGGACAGTGTAAGTGCGTTACTGCTGCCGTGGCCTCCGCCGCTTACGAACGACATATATATATATATATATATATATATATATATATATATATATATATATATATATATATATATATATAATTGTATGCACCTATTAGAATGGCAATTACTTATGTTATAAAGAAAGAAATTGCTGCAATTATCATCTGCGAGTAGTAGTGATTCTCAAGGAATTCTCTAGCGGATGTGACACGCATGCGCCATCTTTTTCAGTGGTCGAAACGTTTTTGTTTGTTTGTTTTTATAACTATGTTTTTATTATTATGTTTGCTTTTCCGTCCTGAGTAGATTATTCCTTAATGTCATCCAGGATTCAAACGTTTGATTCCTAAGACGTTCTTATTTTTTGGAAAACAGACTTGAGCCATCGGAAGCAAAGATCGACGTGTCAAGTGTGAGCCGGGAAAGGTTTTGTGACACAACTAGTCTAGGAGTTGATTTTCCAGAGTTCTAGCTTAGTTATAGAGATCCTTTCAAGCAATGGTGATGACTGACGAACTATGTGCCAAACTGGTTGTGGACGATTTCCCGATCAGAAGAAACTTTACTGTTATCACGTCTTGTTTAAGTTGTTTAGCCCTACTCGGAAGGTTGCGCTTTTGTTCCTAGTCTGAAGTGTGTCTGTGTGTGTGACCCCTGCTTGTCCAGTGCTCGTGCTTGAAACGGATAAATACGCTCTATCGCTGGTATAAAGTCTAACTAGTATAAATACACCGAATCTAATGGACCAGAATATACGCATACGTACTGACTGTATTGTAATTATGTACCATCCTGAAATGCAAAGGTATTGCGAAATAGACAATATGTAAATGCACATATACTGTAGCATACCACTGCATTGATTTTGACTATGCGAAAACTGTTCGCAGTACAGACACGTCTATGTAGGTACGTTCTATATAGTAATTAGCAAATACCAAAAAGCAATTCGCTGTGGCAGAGAATCGTGGGAAATCGTGGGTCGTAAGGACAAGGCGTAACGCAGCGGCCTTCAGTGCGTTTTCACTTCAGAGTTCACCAGCGACCGATAGCCAATAGCCTGCTGACTAGCCAGTTCAGCGACAACCGCTTTAGTCAGAGCGCCACAGATGACCCAACATGCACTAACTGCAAATTAGCTACATTGTGATGGTGTTACACAATGTAACATTGTGACAATACGTCCACTATCTTATATTGCCCGAACCCGAACATCAACCGAACAGAAATCTGACGGTGGACCTCAGCAATTCCTCGGGCAATGCTGCGAGACTATTCTCTATGACCCTTCTTTCCTCTCTCCCGCCCCGAGAGACCGCCCACTCCATTCGCAGTCTAATCAGCGCACCATGCACTCCATATAAACACACACACACACCGTTGAACGACATGCGTCATATCGAGGTTGCATTCATCACGGCCAAGCACGCACGCTTTCTTTCGCTCATACCTCTTCCCAGACCTAAAGCGTCGTGAGGGCGCGGTGAAAACCGCATTGACGTAGATAGAGAGAGGCAGCGAGAGACTGAGAGAGAGAGCGAGTGACTGAGAGAGAGAGAGCGAGTGACTGAGAGAGAGAGCGCGAGTGAGTGAGAGAGAGAGCGCGAGTGAGTGAGAGAGAGAGCGCGCGAGTGACTGAGAGAGAGACTACTGTCCGACGTTGCTGCCAGGGTCAATCGAGCGGAATCGAGCTTCGTCAATGATGATGACGATGGAGCAGTAGCAGCAGCGACCAGACAGCTCTGACCTCGATGACAAGCCTGTCTACAGGCACAACAGCGACAACAGTGTAGTCGCCCGATTTCTCGATATCATCACGGCCACCAATATCATCAGACACGTCGTGATCACATCACCGCTATCAGTAGCAGCATCGTCATCTCATGACATGATACTACTGCTCGTCGTCGTCCTTCACCCTGGTACCATTGGGTAGCCACTTGCTTCGCCAGTGTACGTATAATATCTTATACATACGTACAATATAAATACGTGGGCATGCCGTCGACACCACTCAGATATACCTACACACACACACACACATAACATACGCATAGATTGTATCTTATTGTACCTGTCCGGTCAGGTGAGGGGAGCAGAAGGATGACGCCCGTGATATATATAAATATATATATATAGGGGCTACAAAAAAAGTTTTTTCGGTTTTGTCCGTAAAGAATCATTATGAAACTTGAAAAAAAAAATTGTGGACCTAATATATATATATATATATATATATACATTCGCATTGTACGCCGTCTACGAGGGTTTATGGATATATATATATATATATACGTTACACAGATGTCGTCAATATCGTTTCGTAACGTCATATTGTAACGACAACGAGCTTTCAGCGACCAAACAAAACACATGTACGACCAATCTTATTTGTACCGCCTTCTAGTATATATATATATATATATATATATATATATTCAAAGAAAAGACGTTGTACTGCATTAAACCCTCCTTCACAAAAAAAACTGCTGCTAAAAATAGAATGCATGTGCACGCGCGCCCGAATTTCATCAACATACTAATAACCGTAGGGAGAAGATAGGGTCACATAGTTGGCTATGATGGCCTACCAGTTGTCTCTAGGGTAGGTGGGGGGGGGGGGTAGGATCAGAGGATTCGAAGGTTCCTAGATGCGGCAAAAACACACACAGCGAAACTGGTACTAATAACTATCTAATAACTATCGGCCTTACATATAAAATTTGAGGGGAGCCGCTAGGCTTGAGGCGGACCAGAAAACCAATATATATATATATATATATGTATATAAGAAAACGATGCTTTGCTAGAAGACGATCAGCAATCGAACGGAGTACGTTCGAGCGCCGGAAGCAGGAGTAAAGCGAAGCGTGCCTTGCGTCTGGCGCGCTTTCATCTCTATATTGGCTTCGTATAGTGTAACATTAGCTCCACCATCGAGCCCAATTGCCTCATCGTACGAACAATGTGGCAGCTAGTCATAATAACAATATTACGGTGGCCTCTTGTTGTTATTGTTATTACTGAAGTGGATCCTTGAGATAACGTTAGGTATTTAATATCCGCGATAGTTGACCTTGCAGGCCGAGCGGAGGAAGAATTTGTAGGATCATTGTTTGTCTGTTTTTTTAGAAAGCGAGGATAGTTTGGTAGCTCTTGCGCACTTAGCTTATTTTAACATCACTTTATATGTAACGAGATTAAGTTGGTCACAAATGCCTAACCAAGTATTAACCTAATATCTCACAATCTATGTAGGCAAAAAGTATAGTTAGGTAGTCTCACAATCTAGGCGAAAAGTATAGTTAGTTAGACTCACAATCTAGGCGAAATGTATAGTATAGTTAGGCGAAAGGTATAGTAGGCGAAAAGAACGACACAGGACGAGCTTTTAAATAATTTTGTTAATTTATACAGTATATATAAATACCCTATAAATCATCAGGATATATATATATATATATATATATATATAATATTTTTTTTAATGACATTTAACAGCTTTGAGAGCTGAGATCATTTCAAATGTTCAGACGCGGTAAATCAACCGAAGTAACTTAAGACGTCTATAGCATAAGTGTAGGCGAACGCAAACTCCAACCTATATGTCGCGCGACTCCAACCCTGATGCAAGTACCGATTCGCCCACGTGCTTCACGTGCATGATGTGTGTTCTGCTATCTATCGAGGTTATGACTCGCAGTGGTCTCCACCAAGACGCAATCAGCGTGCCAGCAGAAGAATACAAATGGTGTCAGCAGAGGGCAAAAACGTTCTAGCAAAAGGTGAGTTTAAACAGAAACTGAAAGCCTAAAGTGAAATAGGGCTTATTACTCTATGCGAGATGTATTTCAGCAGGTGCGTCAGGTATCGTCGCGGTAAAAAACCTATCCTGTGACAGCCGTCATTGCCATGCTCAAAACTGCGTCCAGGTACAGGAGACAGCACAAATTTGAGACGGCACGCCAATGCTACGTTACGAGAGAATAGAGCAAATAGAGCTCTATGTGCAATGTATTATAGGAAAGTAATATAAAGAAAGCTCAGCAGGTTACAAAATAAGCAGAAGTAGAAGCTATAACGCAAGAGAGCAAACAGCAAAGTGCAGCATATTTTTTCTCGACGGGATAGAATGGCGTAGATGACCGGGGATTCTGGCAGGGGAGCCATGTGCTTAATCCTAGTACGACACATATTTTTCTGATGCGTTCTTTTTATATTTGCAAATACCAGTTAAAGTGAAGATGAATAAATAATTTTAAGCAGAAATATTGTCGGCAAGACCGTTCAAATAGCCCTCCGGCGACTAGATACGACAATGTGTGCCTGCATTCACACGCTGATGCGCAGATTTGATAGAGTAGCAATAGAATTCGGCTTTCCAAAGAGTAGAAATAGAGTTGGCCCTTTCGAGTCCATAGGTTGCCATTTGTAACCTTATGCCGGTTGATGGGTTCGTTGGGTTTATGCGATTTCTATTCAGGTTGCATCGTGTTGTTCATCGTGCTGCTCCTACCTGCTGAGGTAGACATTGTCGTCCTCGTTGAAATTCGACTGCATGACCTTGTCATGGTGCTCCGCCTCTGTCATCACCTCGAAATGTCGAGCTGACGATAAATAGGGCGGAGCACAATTCCAGTTAAATGTACCTTTATTTCTTTCCTATCAAAGAGCCAGTTGAAGCTCTGACGCTATAGGCGCACCTGGACGACTACTATGGCTATCGGCTCCTTTCATCGCAAGCCCTTTAGCTAAGCGTATCAACCTACCGTTTTCTTTGGAACGTTTCGAGGTTTGATAGAACTCGGCAAGAAAATAATTTTTCCCTATGGAGGGAGGACGCGGAAACGTCTTGTTTAGGAGAGAGAGTGAAGTTTATAAAAGTAGTTATTCTGCTTTTTTTTTCCTACATAGTTGTGCGAAATCTGCGTTTGCGGGAGAACCAGTCAACGCATGAAGGAACCGGCGTTATAATTATACCGGCGTGTTCGCAAAATTCTGCACAACGGAAGACACTTCACTAGCTTGCGTAGCGAATAGCGGATAACCAGATTAAGGAAAGTCATAAAAGTAGATATGTTACGTTAACGATTTTTCATGAAAAATCGTAAAATTTTTCCATTGCGACCAAAAATGTACGTCCAAAAGACCACTCTTACGCAACAGCAATTTTAATGCCCACTATTTCCGTACCAAGGTGATGGTGCTGCGTTACGTAGTTGTCAAGTCACTAAGCTTTTTCGATGTAATGTATTACGTGCAAGTTTTCACGTTCAGAACCGTAAAATTTGACAACACGTTTCCGCTCCCTCCTTCCACTAGGAAAAGTTATTCTTTTGCTGAGTTCTACCAAACCTCAAAATATGTACCTAACTTTCTCATACGCCCTATGCAAATATGCATGCCTTCGCTTTCGATATGGCTATCGAAAAAGCTTAGTGACTTGACAACTACGTAAGGCAGCACAATCACTTTGGTACGAAAGTGGTGGGCATAGAATTTGCTATTGCGTAAGACTGGTCTTTTGGACATACAAATTTGGTCGCAATGGAAAATGTTTACGATTTTTTCACGAAAAAGCGTTAATGTAAGACATAACAACGTATCGACTTTTTATGACTTTCCTCAACCTGGGTATTCGCTCCTCGCTACGCAAGCTGGTGAAGTGTCCTGCCTGTGTTGTGCGGTATAATCGGTTCCTTCATGCGTTAACTGGTTCTCCCGCAAACGTAGATTTCGCACAACTATGTAGGAGAAGAAAAGGCTGAATAATGACTTTTATAAATTTCATCCTCACTCCTAAACAAAACGTTTCCGCGACCTCCCTCCATAGGGAAAAAATATTTTCTTGCCGAGTTCTATTAAACCTCGAAAGAAGTACATTTTGATAATGACCCTGTATATATATATATATATACATGTATATTGTCTTTAAACGAATAAGTAGTATTTAATGTTGTCACAAGAAACAATTCGATCCAGGAACGGACCCTCGCTGTGTCTGACAAGTCAAGAAGAGCACTTTTGCGCTCGTACAAATTATGAGGTACCCATTTGTTTAACTTTGAAATGCAAAGTTATTGCGAAAAAAACAATATGCATTTGTTAAACTTTGTCACACAAGTGTAGACGCAAAGGTCTTCGTCAAACGTAATAAGACGAAAAAAAGTTGCTTTCCAAACGGGAAAAATGTTGCTAGACAAAACTTGGCGAACCAATTGTTTTTATTATTGATTTAATATTCGCTGGACATGTATACCTAAATGCACATGCCACCCTTTTATATCAGGGGCGCTTAGAGCGGCAGCATATATGTTATCTACGCATCCATATAATTAATGCATACTTTAATAAATACTTTGTATTTGTTTTCCATTAGATCAACCTCTTCTTTGTAGTATTGACCAGGTCCTTTCTAGCAGTTTGGTTCTAAAGCTAGGACTTCCGACTGCTCTATACTCTCCTCCCCCCAAAAGGTTGTACATTCTTTAGCAATATGCTTGATTGACTCATTCCCTAGCCCACATGCTCGACATTCTGTACTTTCCCCTTCCTATATTTAGCTTTTTGTATCCTTGCATCCAACATCCCTGCCCTGGTATCTGCCAATAGCCCACTCGCTTTTGAATTATCGTATACCGATTCTACCCCGCCCCTTTCTCGCTTTTCCTTTTCATATATACGCATTGTATATATACGTATATTGTAACATATACACGTATACTGTAACACGTAGTCTTTAAAATGCTGCCTTTACCAAACACGTTTTAAATATTTCGGACAGTTTCCGCAGCAGTAAAACCTTTTTGAACTTATACATAATCGCCGCTCCTGGCTTAATTTGCTTGCTGTCAATTTTGGCAGAATTCGGCAAAAGACAAAAATAACGAGTACGATCATTTTACGAAGCGGTGGGCAGAGAGGTGCTATAAAGTTTTCCTCCTCGAAAGCTAGAGTGTACTTTAGGTCATCCGGCAACAATGAAAACTCTGCTCCTTTCTCTACGACCCCGCCACACGTATGCGTCTTTCCCGAACGCGCTTGAAGGTATCCTCTAAACGTCGTGTTTTTTTTCGAAACCCTGTATTTTACTCTCACGAAGCGTGTCACTGCCGTGGCGCCGTCAATAGTAGCACATGCAGCCAATGGCAGATTTCGCTTCACAAACACACACTGTTAGGAGCATAGGGACTAGGAGAAAAGATTTAACAGAAAGTAATCCTATCGATCTGCTTCTCTAGATAGACGGCTTTATGGGAAACCGCCGATACGCCAGGAAAATGTTGGCTGCCACTTGCTCTTGTGAACGCCTGTCTGCCAGCCCTGAACAACGATCCGCGGGTGGTGCCTATCCAGCGAGAGCAATTGAAATTCCCTTGTAGAGTGGTTTGGCATTCACATCACCCTGCTCGTCAATTCTCGTCAATAACGTCACCGCGTCTGAGACTGCTCCAGCAACGGCAGTAGGACGACCAAAGAAAGGCAAGTGGCCCAAAACACCAACATCCTACATGCGCTTGGCACATACGTACGAGTGGGCTTGTACAGCAGCACCGAAACCCGCTCACGGATCGGCAGGCACATTCCAAGACACAAATAGGCCCTTTGGGCTTATTCGTATATGTAGTCAGACTGGAGCACATGAAAGGATGATGCTAAAGTGCTCATCAAAAAATATTTGCTAGTTGTGCGTAAAGGCGCATTTTCCTTTCTATTAATAATAAAATAATGATAATAATAATAATAATCGGTATGTGAGCGCCCGTACTTTATCGGTCATAATATCGGTGTTCCTTTATGTTGTTCTTATTGCTTTTGTTGTTGTTGGTACGGCTTGGTACTTGACCATTTATCTTGTTGTTGTTGTTAGCTAGTGCGACAATGGCGCGTGTATAAACGCATCTTTGTGTCTACGTGATCATACGCATACGACAATACAGCACACGAATAAAACAGGAAAACCCGACAACGAGAACAAAGATGAGAGAGGTAGACATAAATATCGACGTCCATACCCAGGCGTCCCAGAAGCGTCCTTCAGTGTATAGGTGCTTTCTTGCTATATCTCTCATTCGCACTAGTATTCCTAGCTGACGCTCTCCGCCTCGATCTCTTGCGTTTCGTCCATCAGCAACGCGTAGATCTAATTTATTTATTTTCCGTGTGTTTGTGTGTACGTATGTATGTATGAAAATATGCACTAAAAAACACCACCGCCCGTTCTCGGCTGCAGAGGCTGCAGAGAACAGCGTCATCCCGACGAGCCGCCAGGGCGTCACGCAACGCCACTCGCTTCGACACGTGACAGACGGCATTCATACACAAATCTTCAGTACACCGCTATACAGAGAGAAAAGTTCGTGTGTCCGTTACGTCGTTTTGTGGGGGTGCGGCGGGCAGCAGCGGAGACGGCCTCGGAACAGAAACAGCCGCAAGAGGAACAACAACAACAAAACTACAACAGAACAACAACAACAGAACAACAATAACAGAACAGCCAACAACAGAACAACAATAACAGAACAACAACAACAGAACAACGACAACAACAACAACCCAACGGGGGTAATTGCCGGGGGTGAGGGCGGTACGTGGCGTGGAAGTTGCAGCCCGGTAACGGCTCATACTAATCGAACAAGCCAACAAGAATTAGACTAGCGTGTCGAAACTCGGCAGGCATTTGAAACGAGCTCTTCAGACGTACCTTCAATCTTCGGCAACACGTCTTCGTTACTGCCGACGCGCCGAACAGTCGTCATCTTGGGCTTGACTGCTCAAAACGATGAAACGATGTAGCCATGAATACACACACTGGCTAGTAATGGCCGTAGTAGGGTAGGTATAGTGACTAGTGGTACTTGTCATCGTCGTCAAAACGGCTGCCCGTACTTTGCCTGTCATCTTTCCTGTCCTCCTCGTCGTCTTCGCATAATACAAAGGGTAGTGGCAGTTGTATAAGAAAAAGACGGAACAAACCGAACAAGTCGAATACCACACGCACGCAAAATCATGTTTTCTTACTTTTACCCGCACAATCTGTACGTGGACAACAAATCACAACCATGATGACACCATATCTGGCCTGTTGATATGGACCACCAGTGTATGACATACTTGCAAAGCATTCTAGGGAGCTGTAGCCCTGTTTCCTGCAGACGCTGCATGCGTACCAGTATAGAAGCTGGCGCTGTTATTCCTTGGACAGCGATACAATGCCGAGAAGTGTCTCTGGGGCAACGTTTGTCGTCGAGAAAAATACAGAAAAAAAACCTTACCCTATCGGAGAGCTCAGACGATGTCGTCATATGCCACCGAAGCAATTGCGAAGCTGCGTTTGTGAATCGTTGAGTGCATTGCCGACCTAGCTCCGTATGATGCGATCATGCAAATACAAAAGTTTGGTCACACAATCCAGCATGGAAAAAGCGACGTGTTTAGGCGTAGAGAAAAGGGGACGGTCGTGTTTAAGCAATTCCTTAGATACCAGAAGAAAAGTATATGTATATATATATATATATATAAGTATGAACTAACATAACCCGTTGCCAAAATTATTTAATTACGTTGTAGACGCTTTTGGTATATTACTTAAGCATCAGTAGCCGGGTCGGCCCAAGATTGGATGATTTTCTAAACGATCTACTACCGCCGCTGCGTTGCCACGTTAGTCAGCTTAGCGCAAATGCGATCCATTGTTTCTCCGACATGGATCCTCTAGGCCCCAACGTCTCAAAGCGAACATTGTGAGGTTGTAGGCGTGGCCAACATTTGAGTAATTACGACTTCCTTTTTTTCAGAATTATTTGCTACCCTCCTCTTTACAATGAGCTACGTCTGACCATACAGGGTTCGAATGAGTCCGACACAATTACATCATTTACCATGGGCATCTCTGACTCAAATGGAACCAGCGTCATAACGTGAGGCATTTCCGTTCTCTCGGGTAAGATCCATGGCTCAAGCTCAAGCTTTAGATATATATATATATATATATATATATATATATATATATATATATATATATATATACAATTGCAAATGACGGTGGAGAGGTATGTATCTCTAAGCGCTTGGGGAAGAGTGTTTCGATAACGCCGGCTATATAATGATCTATGTAGAGGTCATTCAAAATCGTCCGTCTCGACAAAACACGACAGCTAAGCGCGGCAATGGTACAGAGGCGAAACGCAGGCCCGAACATATGCTATCCAGCCTTCCTCAGTTGTTTTTCCTGCTTTTCTTGTTCTGTGTCTGGCCGCTGTTTCTAGCCGTTGGCTTCGGCGCTACGACGTAAACTCTCCTTGATCTGAGCAACGCCAGCGGCAACACTGCACAACGACACCTCCGAGAATTGAGGCTTCTTCGCTGAGCTTCGTAGTGGCTGCGCGAAGTGTTATGGGGTTGGAGAGCGAGCGTGTGAAGAACATAGAATTCCATCGTCGTCGTCGTCGTTGTCCCCATTTTCCTTTTGCGGCTGGCTTGTTTCACGCTTTTGGCCGTTTTCGTGTCTCCCTTTTGCTTTCACTCCTACGTCCTCCTCCGTATGGTGCTCCATAATATCCAAGCATAAACCGGGCGTGTGCTTCCAGAATCAAAATGTTTGCCTCTTAGTCTTTCACTTGTCCAGCCGCTACAGGGAGAACGCGATTTATCCGACGCAACCGTTTTCGACGTCGGTGGTTCGGCGCTATGATTAGCGTTTCGCTACCAGTTCCATCACGACGACTCCAACAAGTTTTAGACGGAACAACTCGCAGAGGGCAGGGTCGGCTTCGGCGGGCGCCGGATTCTCGCCGACGAACGGTGGTGGGTCGAATCGATCGATCTTGTTATGATAATGACGTATATGCATACCCCGTACATATGTTGCAATAAATGAATGATGATAGCTTGATCGATTTTACTCCCAACAGAAGGAGGACAACCAACCAACCGATTGCCACAGCTACAGTAGCAGTACGGCATTGAAATCTCGTTAGAATCTCGCCAATCGGTGTCGCCATCGAAGGAGGCGAGAATTTGACTCACCTGTTTGAGCTTCATTGTAAACGTAAGACACATTTCGTTGATGCGGCTACTCCTCGTCGTTGCCGTGGTAAGGACTAACATGTTTTTGCTTGCAGGTGAGCTTGTGTTAAACAAACCGATCAATATACATCTACGAGTCCATATGTATATGAGTTGAAGGTGGATTCGCATACGCGCCTTCTGGCTGTTGTATGTTTTTAATCGTTGCGGCTATTGTTGACTCATCGGCATTATACAGGGCAAGCGTATGCGGCTCATTCAGCACTAGTGCAAAACGAGCTCAAAACGAGGAGGCAGTTTAGAATGTGGTCCTCCCCCCTGGGTAGGATAAAGCAATGCTGAACAATGCGCAATTTCAAACTAAATGCCTCACGTGTTGACTAGCTTGTGGCAACCTCACGCTGTTCACAGAGCTTACTAAACTGCTAGACTTGCATTCTTTGGCACACTCTTGGTCATTGCCATTTTCTATGAGACGTTGACTGTGTACGAGTACTATAGTGGGTTGAGTGTGACAGATCTTAGATGCGCGCCTTAGACCAGATGTCCTTGAGTAAGCACCAAGCAGATGCACTTCGTGCTTTTAATTTCAAACAAGTCTTCAGACAAACTGTTAAGTCAAACAAAGGAACGTGTAATGCTCGGTAAAATTAGATCGATATTAGACACCTACGAACGGAAGGAGGGCGTTTTTTACACCTGCCGTGACAAGAGTTGCCCATTCTCATACACAAACTGATCGCCGCATATAGTTGATCTACGTGCAGCTGCGTCAGTAATGAGCATCCCCTTCCACGTATACTGTGCCCATACATTTAGATGCTTGCTATTCCGTTTTTTCAATAACAAATTACCAAAAACGGTTTGAGTTTCTAAACAATGCGCGTATATGTCAAACTGTTTGAACTCTCGTTCATGACGGGCTCTCTGGAGACTCGGAAAAGGATCACCGGCTAGCCTAGACAAGCGCTCCATCGGCATTTTAGGTACGTGATTAAATTGTCGCTGCCGTCGGCAGCTTACCGCAGCCGGTTGAGTAGATAGCCGTGCCGCCCTTTGGGAGAAGGCAAACAAAGCGTTTGTGAATGTGGTGTCACTCTTCCAGGCATGCATCGTTCCCGCGTCGGTCTTTATCGCCACCTCGTGCATGCACAATACCATACGTTATATGGCAGGTGGGTTGCTGTGGAAAGCCCAACTACAGCGCACATTATCTCGTTGAGTGTACTGCATATATATATATATATATATTTTTCTCCCCTTGTAGATTAGATCGCGCGATAAGGCAGTTACACACGTATGAACAGAAGGGAGCAAAGGTAGGCAATAGGGGTACTTCTGTTTAGCACAACGGGCTCGAAGTGAATAAAAAAAAACAATTGTGTCTGTGAAAGATGTGCGTATTACTGTCGGTTGCATTGTTTTTATTAGCAAGGGTTATATTCCAAGCTGAGCGTCATTCAAACGGTCGCTCTACACACTTCAGTTTGACGCATGTCTTCTGGCAGATCAACACCAATAATCCTTTCGGGCTGACCCTCAGCTAAGATTTAACGTCTACGGGACTGCTTTTCGCATTGCTTCATAGATGGACCCCCATAACTGCAAATGTGCAACGGTAGGGCTCGAAACTCGCGCACATATGCGTCTCCTCCGGTCGCGAGGTGCAGGCGAATGCGCCCACCACGCCACCGGGCTCGACAAAATCAACACTATTCAAAGTTTCCTATTTGTTAGGGCCCGGGTGCCGTAACAACAGGTTCAGCGGAACCATGCAAGGATACAGTGTGACAATAGCGACCGGAGCTGAGAAAGAAACTGTTGTCAAAATAATAAAAATTGCCGAATACAAAACGAGAAGGAAGGCGACGAATCGTTTCAAGCCATGGACAAGGCGGGATAAACCGGAGCCGCGTCATCAAGCCTTAAGTTCAGCAGCCTTTGCACATAAAGCGTGTATCCGTTGATCCCCTGCGTCCCTGTAGGCTCGCGTTCAGTACCAATCCCAGCAGGGATTGGTACTGGGAGAGGGAGGACGCTTCATCACTGAGAATCACTTTATGTCAGCAAAGTCCGTGTGATCTGATAATGTGGCTTTTAGCGGCCGCAGATCACTTATTTATGTTTATATATATTTTATTTACGGCGCGTTTTGAAGCCCGTTCACATTTGTAGCGATTAACAATCATAGCGTCTTCAAGGCGACATTCTGTGCTGCATGCGCCTTTATACGGAGTCGAATAGTTTTACTCATATATATATATATATATATATATATATATATACCTTTACATCAAATCCTTATAATGCAAACCCGATACGAAGTACCTATTTTCCAACATAGACCCTTCCTGTACTTAGTGGTTTTCGCTATCGTCTCATAAAAACTTCAATCAGCAAAGTTCCCACTCAGCAAGCAGAAGGTTGTCGAAAGCCTCCAAAGTCGGCAAGGCATAAGTCGTTCTGAGGTTCTTCACAAAGAGTGGGGTCGAGGTCACTAAATAGACTAGCCGGTTTCGACTAGTGCGGCGAACTGGTAGCACTCTTTTTAGAAAACTGGCTTTCATTTTGTCGAGTACTTTCAAGCTCGCTTTGAATGGATGGGGCCCGATGAGTATCCCTCTATTCCCAAAGCAGCGTTTGGTGCAATCTTTAGACTAAAAAAAGGCCGAGAGCAACGGCCAACGACAACCGATGAGGCTCTGGGATACTATAAAATGAGAGATTGTTCTTGCGAGCTATTTCCATATCATGCTCGGTAAAGTTTATATATATATATATATATATAGAGAGAGAGAGAGAGAGAACCGCATACTACCCTAAACCTACGAGCAGCAATAAGGCGGCAAACCGGGCTTCACTGAGATTGGCCGATAATTGGCCTGTTGATTCGATTTGCTGCCCTTTGAATCGGATTTGTTATATCATGCCTGAGTCCTTATCCAATGAGTGGCGGCCCGAATCGAAAGGGAAACTAACGGGAACAACCAGAAGTGGCCACGTGGTAGTTGTCACTTCCGGAGGGTTGATTGACGTTATGACGCTCGGTGTATCGTTGGCGGATGAAGAGGGGATTACACATGTTCTATAGGGTGTCAAGGCAGAGCATTCGCTTGATTGATATGCTGCCAAGCGGCGACAGCTATGACGTGCGAGAACAGAATCCGAATATATAAGTAATAGCCCTAATAAGAATAGCTCCATATATATATATATATATATATATATATATATATATATGACCTTTTTTAGACCAAGGGCTAGAGTGGCATCGAGGGTTTCCCCAACAGTCCTTGTGGCAGCATCATGGCCCTGCAAACTCTCAGCAGCGGTATGGTTTTTCTTGTACTCTCAATGAGCATCAGAGCTCAGATAAAATTCGATCACCAACGGGGGTGGACCTAGCGACACCTTGGTAGATGACAACCATGACTAGGTATATGTATGTACATGTATATGTGATTGTACGATTGTAGACATACGCATGTTTAGCTGTAGCATTATGAGTCCCTGTCAAAAAGGGTAACAACATTTAAACACACTTGTCAAGCGAATAAAAATCAATCATAAGCATAGGTGTAAGTGCATGTATATACTACACTACGGTACGAGCGCGACGACGAAATCTGTCACTACACGGTCAAATGACTGACAATCATCTGGGCGTCTGCAGCGCAACTTATCAGTATGACAATAAGTAAAACAAGGTTTTATGTATATATATATATATATATAAATGTCGAGCCCAGTGGCGTGGTGGATTAAGTTTCCGCCTCGCAACCAGAGGAGACACATAGGTGCGCGGGTTCGAGCCCCACCGTTGCACGTTGTATTTATGGGGGTCCGTCTATTAAGCAATGTGAAAAACAGTTCCGTAGACGTTAAATCTTAGCTGAGGGTCAGCCCGAAAACTTTATATATATATATATATATATATATTATATATATATAGTGCACCATTATAGATCACACATTTATATACTACACATGCTAAACACCATTGCACAGCGCCCCAGTGTGATGATGATGCTATGTCGGCACAAGCCCTAGCAGAGATGCATCGGGCCGGGCTGTTAGCCTGGTCGGGGGGTCGTGGACGACCAAATGCAAAATGGTCGGGAAACAGCAGCAGCAGCAGTACATCGGTTGACTGCGACTCGCTCGCCGACTAAACTTCTTTGTACTCAAGAGCAGCCGTCGTCATCATCATAATCATCATCATTATCACCACGGTTATCATCATCATCACCATCATGCTACCTCATCATGCATGACATCCTCGATTTTATCTATAGCATCCGGGCGAGCATGTAACAAACATGCTGATGTTAGTGCTTGTCTTTTCCCCCTTTCTTTTTCGCGATATATATATATATATATAGATATATAGTATATATATATATATATATATATATATATATATATATATATATCTATATATATATATATATATATATATATATATATATATATAATATATATATATATATATCGTTGTCATCTCCAGATGTCGTCCAGTGAACGTCAGTGTCAACAAAGACGTGCTTGTGCATGTAGGAGAAGGCACGCGGGAATGAAAGAGGGACTATTGCTTTTATTTAGTCTAAGACTAGCAGAGCAAACGAGCTACCGACTGACGGGCTGGACAAAGAGCTCAGATGAGGCTGCCACCATATTTGCTGCTGTTGTTGTTGTTGTTGTTGTTGTTGTGGCTTAGATTGTTGTGGCTGTCGTTGTTGTTGTCGTGGTTGTTGCTAAAGGTCAGATCGGAAGCGTTACACTACCACAATAAGGAAGACATCTCTGCTTTGGCTAAGACGGTCGACATAGCGACAGTAGCGACGTCCTGCACCCAGGCTGCCCCTTCGGGCAGGTTGTTTGTCCGGGGTAGCGGACCAGCTACACGGGGGTTGGGGGGTGGGGGGGGACAGCCCCCGGGATATTCGGGAGATCGAGCGGACGGACGGACGGACTATAGGACGGACGGACTATAGGACGGGTACGATGTGGTCAGTTATTTACGTTTAGTTCAGCAGCGCCTCATTCATCTTGTTGTCTTCAGCCAACATCGCTGCTGCTGCCGCCTCCGCCGCCGCCGCTGTTACGGCCACTGTCATCGCTGTCCTTTGCTGGACGCTGCAGCTGTGAGCAGGGGCGGCCAGGGGCGGCCCGGGACGACCCCGCCCGGCCAGTTGCATGGCGAACACATACAATACACAATGGTAATACGGCTGACGTTGCTGCTGGTAGCGCTGCTTCTGCCTGTCATTGTTATGAACGAGCGGCCAATTTCCGGACGGCGAACGGCTGGCTGCGTTGCGGCAATGGCAGCACAGTACCCACCATCGTGTAGTGTTGTCGGCACCAAACGAACATAATGCATGCTTATATATATATATATATATATATATATATATATATATATATATATATATATATATATATATATATATATATATATATATATATATATATATATATATATATATACAAGATGACTTAGTGGCAAAGCCTTTGCCCTGCATTCGGGAGGACTGTGTTCGAGACCCAGACCGGCCACTCGTAAATTGGTTTGCATGGTTTCTAATTTAGACAGGATAAATGCCGAAGTGGATTAAAATTAGCCATGACATGAAACCGTACACGGGCAATAGCCTTACGTAAAACAAATTATATATATATATATATATATATATATATTGACATTTACTATCGTCAAGAAGATTACTCCGCCCAACAACAAATGCATTGTTTTTGTCCAATAAAATTAAACGAAATAATAAATCGAATTACATTAGGTTTATTATTAAGTAAAGAGCCACTACCGGCATGATGCATTTAATAATAACTAGAAATACAATTATTAGCGCTTTGTCAAGTTGTTACTACTGTGAATCTAGAAATCATTTTACAGTTCGACGAGGCCCCAACAAGGACAACAAATGTATTGATTTGCGGCAACATACAGATGCATGGTCGAGAAATACTAAGACACGGCGATATGCTCGTACAAACACATTTTCCTGCAGTCTCTGTGAAGAGATGTGTTCCAGTCGCTAGATAGACAAGCCGTCGCTGCGGCTTCGTCTCATGTCCTACGTCTATACACTTGGCACATCGAATAGACATGAGGCAAAAGCCTTGTCTTTGAACAAAGTGACGTACCGTTGGCCAAACACGCCGAGTACATGCATAAAGGATTTCGTTCAGTGCATCTGCGAAGCGACTAGTGGCTGGGAAGTAGAAACTCAGACTGAAACAGAAGTCTCCGAGGATAAAGGGCAACTCGCCCGTCTGCAAAGGGTCCTCGTCATGGAAGACGACGTCGAGAAAGAACACAGAGATGCAGGACGGAACGGTTCTGTTCTAGGGGAAACCTTCCCCACGGGTGGCCTCGGCCAATTGCTTGGGTACGCAACCATCGCTCCTACCTACCCACAGTACTACTAACTGGGATCCCTGGAACGAATCTTAAGAAGGGCTGCGGTTTTCAGACAATTGAGAACCCGGATTTTTAGTTGGTAACGCCGGTACTCGTGTGCTGAGCCCGACACTGTTTGGCCCACAACCAAAAATGGCGTCCGTTCGTGTGTTTCTCGTTTTCCCTCTCTTGAAACATATTTTATAGACATAGGACTATACGCTATGGCAATTATTATCTACATTGTGGATCATACTCCAACCACCTCCAATGTATTTATTGCTTGTGGCATAGAAATATTTCCATGCCACAACTATCCAAATGCATACATACCGGGAATAATCACGTAGTTTTTTGTACCCGCTCAATGTTGTCCTAAATTTAAGACGCCTATAAATCCGCTCAGGGCAACCAGCAATTGCGCTATCATGAAACATTACAGGTATACTCCATACGAGACAATCTTCATAAAAGTTACACAACGTCTGGTAGCGAAATTTAGTTAGGACCAGAAACGCATGACACCAAAGTTATAGAAGATGCCCAACGCAAAATGTATGCATTACGAAAACAACAGCCATCTGTGATTGGCCCGACAGGGCTGCTGTTCAAGCGGTCCTGCGGAATTGAAATTAAATAAGACCACATGTCTCAAGTCAGCAGAATGAAAAGACGCTACGGATTTTGTGTAACAATATATCGGACATCAAAGAAGATACAGCGTTGAGTGGATGTAACCTAAAAAAACGCGTATTATCTCTCTTTTCTCTTTTAAATAAACTCTCTTGAAAGAGGTTTCCTTAGGCCAGATCCCTCTAGCGTTTCTAAATCTAGCGCGTGGAAATTGCGGGGTAGCTAATTCTGGGATACTTCCTGCACTTATTGGCGTCCGCCAATGTTGACACATGACCAGCGTGTTTTGCTCCCGCGGTGAGCATTCACAGGGCCAATGAGTCAGTAACGTGCGTCCAGCATGCGACCTATCTCAAAAGATGTGAAAATTAGCCCGTCTGGTCTCTTTTCATCATCCCTGCAGGGGCCAGGAGACTTGACAATATAAGAAAAATCATCAGATCTTAGGACTCGGAACAACGTGCCAATAAGAAAATGCGTGTCGGGCTTGACGATTGGAGCTCAAGCCGCAAGAAAGGAAGTGATGTGCCTGTGGCCCCGCTTGATCGCCGCATCTACAATGATGGGGGACTACGAGACCTGCCCTCAGGCGTGATCGCGCACTAATTCAAATTGTGTCGCCATCTAGTAGGGTGCCTAAGTGAGTACTAGGAAAAGCCTGCAACCAAGCGCCGGCGCTCTGTACGAAGTCTAGCTTTGTCAACCGTAGTAGAAACTCGCGCGGAAGTGAGATTGCAAACCTCCTAACCCCTGCCGTCCAACAACCTTGTGACTTTTCTAATACCAGGGACATATACGATACTATGGCGGGACTAGCCAACGCGACAGTCCTCCCCGTTTATAGTAGCCGGCTATGTGGCTATATAAGCTATGTGGCAGCGCGGTCTAGGGCACTAGTGCGTAAGCCATGATTGTCAACTACCGGGATGGTCTACCAGTTTCGATCCCTTGTTGTTGATCAAATTTCCTTTGAACGATGCTTATCAAGAATCGATGTTAAACCATATATCGCTGAGAGTCAGCGCCCGCGTTGCCACTAGAACTGTTGGGGAAACCTTAGACATCGCAACATTTCCGGCCCTCGGCGCATTGACGATATATGCCTCACGGTGAGCTCCAAGCCCGTAGGGGTCAAAGGATAGTCCTCAACACAAACAACCTCGTTAAAAAATATATTTTTGTGACGTTAGCTAGTCGCCGTAAATACCCCCACAACATTTTGGCTTGTTAGCCCAGACCATTTAAGCTGAGAGTGGCCGGAGATGTTACGCGAATTGCATGCCGAAGCATCATTGGAAACTTTAGCTTGAAGTCGGGCAATAAAACATGTTCGGCCAAAGCAACGTTATATTGGCCATCTCGCACAACCGACTGAAACAACAGTTTCAGGAGCGCCTAGGTACAACAGTAGAGCCGCGTGGAAACAGCGAAATGATTGCCGTACCCACATCCGCACGATCCTGCAGGGAAGGCACAAGCTACAAAAACAGCCATTAGCCTGACAGCCAGCGGCCGCAATAACAACGTTCATGGACAGAGGCTGTACAGGTCTCAGAGCAAGTAAAAAAAAAGACAACAAAGCTAATAATACCATCACCGGAAACAACAGCAATAACAAAGGGATGTTCCCAAACTGAACTGTACAGGAAACCTTCACAAGGATTATTGCCGTGACGTATTACCAAGAACGCAGAAGTGTACTTGGCTAGCAGCAAGCGTAGCCGCTTGCGTCGCTCACCTCGTGCCAGCTTCCAAGAGAGCTCGAGATTCTGTGCTGCTGCTGATTCCGGCGGCCACCCTTTTGCTAACAACAACAAAACTACTGGTCGAATCAGCGGGGCAACGAGGTAATTGGTTGTTTGTGAAATGCTAAAAACTAACCTACTACAGAGGTCAGACAGCGTCTGGTCGTCACCAAAACGGAAAATAAGTTGGGAGTTGTTATTCAGCTCTTGTTGGCGTGTCAACGCCGTCAAAAAACAAAGATGCTTCACAATCTAATTGGTGATAATAAGCACGACTGATATTATTAAACTGTGTTCCAAAAAAAACAATACTATTGTGAGTTTAGGCGCGTGCACGTTTGAGTCCCACAATTGTACGGACATACTGGAAAATTTCATAAATCAAAATTGTCAATATTCTTATTGACATAAAGTCAACTAAACGGTCGGTGGAAGAGGGCTGCGTCATCATTTATACGTCCATATTTATCTAAGTATTGCGCACCCCCTCATTCTTCAATCGGAGTCCAGTAGCAGTAACTCCTGCCGAATCTGCGGCTTTCTAGTGAGAAGCACGTGGTTACGTGCCGACCCCCCCCAAACAAATCACCCATATGGCTCTTGCCTAAGCTAAGTTGCCTGTCGTGCCTATCCATTTACAGTGAGGGAGGGGCGCTACTTGCATTGTCTTGCTTTGTGTCGGCGACGCGACAGCGTCGGTAGCGGAATGGGATTACCGCTGCTACGTCAGCCACTCCGTAGCTCAGTCTCGGCCACACTGTCGTTCACTATCGCAACTACTGTCATTCCTATCGTCACCCCCCACGATCACTACCACCATCACCAGACGTCTTAGCTTTACGTCCAACGACACGCCACCTATCCGCACTCCCGTAATCCCCTCGAGTCGACTGAAGATCATGGAGTCTGCCGCAAAACGCCCCCAGATACGGCTGCTTCCTTTACGGTCGCTAATAGGCCTGTCAATGTAGGCGACGTAGATCGGGAACGTCGAGATAGGTCGACTTGATAATAGGTGCGTCAAGGAGGATGACGCCGACAACGTAGGTTGTTGACGGAAACCTGTTATTGTCGTCTTCCTGCTGGCGGGGGTTGCTCTGACCTGGCGACCGGGAGTTTTGGCTCATGCAGTGTTCTTGGACCTATGTAGAGTATAGGGCTGTATATATATATATATATATATATATAGTATGGGGCTCAATGGAACAGCTCGGTCATCGATAACGTCGATTCCACGCATTACGCTTAAGTTGACATGCTGCTGAGGTTTCAGACGCATTTTGTTGGTTTGGCTTCCGCGACTTGTCTGAACGTCTGGTCAGTACTATTATATATATATATATATATATATATATATATATATATATATATATATACATTTAAGGACTTATCGGGCAAATTCTGCGCCAAGACAACCGGTTGAATATATATATATATATATATTTCTAGGTCCATTTGCTCCTCCCAACGTTGAATCTACTAGCATCGCTACAAGGATCACTTCTTGATGTGCCATGTCCCCGATGACAAATGTTCATATTTTAAAAAGCGTGTCCCATGCAAAGATTAGCTACTGACTATGACCATAAATAGTAGGCAATATGCTCGCTCCAACGCCGTTGCTCCTAAATGGTATGCAGTGGCAACGTTCCCTCAGAGACTTAGAGAAATCGGTACAAATCTATGTGAGGGCTTGCGGGTGATCGATTAGGTATTGCAAATACCACTTTTTGCTGCAAGATGGTGGAGGGGAGGAGGATACGACGTCGCCACACTCCATGCTTAGGTAGTCTAATTTAAAGGATGTTTTGAGGGCAACTTTCGGCATGCGTCGCACAGTTGTCACTTAACTGAATTACTCTCTCAGTGTAGCGTAGCGCTGCTTACGTTCAAGCTATTGAGGAAAATAATTGCTGCGGACGTTTCTCTCCTGCTTACTGCCATCACCAGTGGAGCAAATCGCCGGGCGACTGTTTTGCTTTGCTTTGCCATGCCGTGGCTCAGCTAGAAGTTTAGCCGCCACTGTATCGTCTCTCTTTTATACCTACAGTATGGAGCTCATTCTAACAGGGATTTCATCACAAAACTCAGTTGCATCTTTTCCCAGGCGAGATTGAAAACGTTCTTAAGTGTTGTTAGTTAGTGGCGTTCATGCAATACCGTATTTATACGGCATTAAGGCATATGCATACAGAGTTCGCAGGACTCGCCGAATCACACAACTCCAATCAAGTGGCCTTTGAAACAGTAAACGCTCTAGGCCAAAGCAACTCTTGACAACATTTGGTTTTCAAGTCTACATGCTTACAACGACGTCAGAGGCCGCCTAGTTTTCGTAAAATACTCTCTATCGATGTACAATGGAGAAACTCAATGTACGTATTGTGCTCGCTGGCGCACTGGGCTCGGTCAGGCTTAACTTTTGTTGAACCCGTATACCTCCTAATATCAAGACTGCAAGTATTTGTTTGGAGCCCATGCCGCTATCGGAAATTCTGAATTTTAACTTTCCCAGCTGTTTCCCTTCTTCAGCAACTTCTCGCTTCTTTTCCGTCTCTAGAAACTCTCCAGCCGACGAGAGGATTTCTTCTGAACCGCCACGAAATCCTGGCCCTTTTCACTATCACCGTGGTCCAAGTGTTGTTTTTGCTTTGCACACGTTTATTTATCAACATACAAACACATTTATATAAAAAGTATATATATATATATATATATACATATATACATACTAAAGAGAGCATAGATATTCTCCCAAGTCTTGAGTAGTGCGGCGGCCGCTCAATCTGGCGGTCGTCCGCTAAACTGAGCGGTCTGTATTTTGCATTAATTCTGCCGTTGCAGACTCGTGCGGCTTCGAATTCATACCGTAGCTGTTCTAACGATGGTAAGTTTCAGTTCAGATAAGAGAGCGCTAACTACTTCAGGACATCAAAGAGTGGCGCTGCTGAACCGCCGCCCTAGATTTTCGAGTAGCACAGGCCGTCGAGGAGAAG
>QVRM01007000.1:0-55291 GCA_003439945.1 Dermanyssus gallinae
ACTCTAGCATTGATTATCCGCACGAATTTAGTCTGTTAGCGTTCGAGACTATGGGAGCTGCAGGCCGCTAATCTGATTCAGCGCGTAGATAGAAGACTTAATCTTTCCACGGGAGACTCCAGAGCATCCGAATTCTTGCGTCAGAGGCTGTCGCTCGTCATTCAACGAGGAAATGCAGCGTCAGTTCGGGGCACATTGTTGAACTGGGCTCACCTTGGGTTAGAGAACCCGTGACCACACGTTCGCGCGGAGACAATTGTCCACTCCGAAGTGCTAACATAGGGAAATTTTATACATAAAATAAAAACTTTATAATAATTATAGTTTATGTGAAATGCATTCACGCACACGTTTTTCTCGATTAGCAAGACATACGAGACGACTGTCATTCAGATGTTTTTCTCTAATTTAACTGGCCACAAGCACTAACCTCGAAGGGGAGCTCTAGTTGCGTTCCACCTCCGCCCTTTCATCATGAAAGTGTGTGGAGTGCTCGGCCGTGTGGGTCACTAAGTAAGCTTCGCAATATATATCCGCAGCAACACGCCGTAGACCAAATCCCACTGAATTGGTCCTCAAGTAGACCGTTACTTTGTCTTGTCGTTCTTTTCGTTTGTTTCGTTTAATCATGTCCGTCAAGCATATCATGTCTAGTATCATTCATCAATTAAGGAAGTGCCCAGTCTGTTCATAAACGTCATGGACCTGGAGGGTTTACTATCAACGGGATTGTCGCTACACACTTTTGAAGATATACAGATTTTATTATATTCCTGGGTGGTTTACATTTATGCAGAAGTTCACAGCTTCTCAAACCATCAGAGGCTAGTATAGAAGATTACACTTTCCACGAAGCGAGATCATAGTATAAAATGTTCTATTTTACATAACCTCTCACGTATTTTAAGACACTGGAGGTCATCACTTGAGACTTTACATTTGTATACAATTCTACGTTGGTATTCGATGCAAATCTTGTCTAAATGACCCTGGTATTTGTTTAAACATTGGGTAGCACTAGAGCTACATAGTGGGCAGCACATATATCTCACATAGTTCTGAATGCAACTGTGGACCTCTATAGGTGAGCGATATCACAGAGCGATTCGCTAGCTGAACAGCCCTGTCTGTTGCGTTTTCTGTGTACTTCAAACGGGAAGTTAGAGATGGATTTAGTCTTCTCAGGCAGCGCCTCGTGAACACCTGCCTGGAAAGACCGCCCTATGATGCACCGGTTCTACCGAATCTTCAAGCAACCGACAAAATATCAAGGTTCATGGGTGACATATAGAGTCAACGCTGCTTAAACACAACGCTTAAAAACAACTTTTGACACACAACAACAGAATTTTTGGTGTGATGTCTAGGCCATTCGTGACTGCTTAGCCAGCATGACCATCCAATAATATAGGCGAATCTACGAGTCTGTCTGATTACGTCTGCTTTCTCGTACTCGTCGGAAGCAAATGAACAGTTGCGGGACGCGTGGTTGACTCTAGAGAATCTCAAAGTGCGATCCTTTCGCGGACATATTTATGAATGGAGTTAGATCATCGCACTATGTGGCCACTATGATGGTCCTGGGTGACCTACGATCATGAGTTCTGCTCATCAGGAAAAGAGCAGTACCTTTGCAGGACTAAACGTTTACTCAAATTAAAATTAGAAAGCTGAACCTCAAAAAATGGCAATACGAGTATGGAAGTGAAAGCGGGCCGGACACTGAACAGCTCGTACCCGACCGTCTTACTTCGCACAGCGTGAAGAGGTAACTTATCACAGCATGCAGATCACGAAGGGTTACGGGTGCTTTCGGGAGAAGTGCCAAAAAACTGTGAAAACGCCAAGTGCTGCTGCGTCCTCTTGAGGTCGCACAGGCGTGTTATCTACACATTCTAGCACGGCACATACTTCAAAGGAGAAGGTGGAACGAAAACTAGAACGTCGTTTCGAGGTCGGTCCCATTAGCTAGTAGTTTAAACAAGCTGACCAACAAGCGCTTCCTTGGCTTTTAAGCATAGGGGAGATTGGAAGAAGTGCACCGGGCCAGTGAAAGCCAATAAAGTCCCTTAGTCCTACTAAGCTTAGCAAAGCCCGAGCACCTGCAGGACAAGACCGGAAGTCAATGCCACATGTACGCCACAATAGCACATTATTGTTATAGCACTGGACTTTTGTAAATACATTTCACATATACCAAACAATCATATATATATATATATATATATATATATATATAAAGCCGAATGCTTTACCATGGTTATCAATAGTCTTGTCTAGTAGTTAGATATGAGGGAGGGTTGTGGCTAACAGTGGAAAGCACGTTTTAAATTAATTAAATCGGTTTCCTTGTCAAATTTTCAGTTTGATTTAAAAGCGTTTTTAGTTTATTTTACAGTTGTAAAGAGTGATATAGACTTAAACAAACAATGCTGATAAAGTGACGTTTTTGCCCAAATACTTTAGCGACTAATTCTATCCATAAATCTCAACGTTCGCCGGTTGATGGACTCTAATAATTAGTTTTTGTAACTAAAAAGTTCAATTGCGATGCAAACTGAAGATTTCTAATTCGATTAAGTCAACAAGAGTGGCATCGAGAAACTCACAGCGGTACACGAAGCTCTCTCTGCTGCATTCCTTTAACGCTTTCACCTCCTCCGGGGATAGATTCTGAAACTAGAAGAACAGTAGACAGGATCAATTCTACAGTCAATTAATCGTTATGACTTAAATATATATATATATATATATATATATAGGAGGGTGGTTTTGCGCCTAGATTTGAGACGCACATACTTTATGAAGGCACAAGTTAGGTTTATAAAAAACGGCCCGAAACCGGGTATTTCAGGTTTGCCTCCTGATAGCTTAAATTTTACAACTACAAACCAGCAGCTATTACAGTTGAAATATTTCTTTTTTGAAATGTTCCTTTGAAGAACACTAGAATAGTGCTTTTCTATATATATATATATATATATATATATATAACTGTATCATATATATGCGTCAAGTCGACAAGAACTGATTAAACACTGCGACGAGAGTAAATCGCAACAACCAGTGTCCGAAAAATGATGAAATGTGCATAGGAAAAGCCACTGTAATAAATGCAATAGTGCTTAGAGTAATGGAGTACGATGCTCGAATAGCCTGGAAGTATGATAGATTGCTAGCTTCCTATAGAGACAAGTTTTACTGAAAGTATGCTCAGGAAGGAGGCTTAGCTTTCAGCTAAACTACGGCATATAAGCACACATTCCTGTATATATGTTAGTTAACTTCTTTTCTAATTAGAACACATACAGGAATTCAGGATAAATGCATAGTGATATTTAATTTTGAGTTTTATTACGTATACTAATTAGTGTAGACCTTATTTTTACCCGAGCTAAAATTGTAAGTAACAATACAGCCATTTTTGTAAAGCATTCGTTTATTAAAGTAGCAGTTCTGATCCCTATATATATATATATTACACCTAAGTTGAGACAAAGATAAACGCCGGTTTCCCAGATAACACATATAATATATAAAATATGTATAGTTACGGTTAATTTAGTGCATGAAATGCGAGAGACAGTGAAAAATATTATTAATAACAATACTAATCATAATACTAACGTTGTATTAATAATAATATTGTGGCAATAATGAAGGATGAAGAACGCGCCGATCATTAGCAGCAGACAGAGCGCACTAACGAGCGAGTGTAATAAATAGCATGTATGAAGTGAATAGGGAGGGACTGTATTCGCGCACCTCGTCGAACTTTATGCACACCTCCCCCCCCCCCCCCCCCCCACCTCCGAACTATCTTCGTCACTTACAGATAGATCCCATTGTGGCTTTTGCCCCGAGTGTTGTCCACCGGCCTCGTTCCACTCCTTCGGCGCCATGACTGCCTTGCTGAGGTCGTTGTCGTGAATGGACGCATTCCTGCAGGAAGAATAACAGAAGCCCGCTAAACGGGCGGTTCAACGGGAATCAGCAGGAGATTCAAAGTTGGCGGCTGAACACTCATACATAGCACGACGCAACTCAGAAAAATTACTAAACAAAGAGGCAGGATGCGTTACCTTCTCTTCTATTGGCTTTGTTTACTACTTGGAGATTTTACTTGTAGTTCGTTTACGATCTTCAGGTTTATATGAATGGTAATGTGTTAGATCATTTAAATGCACTATATATATATATATATATATATATATATATATATATATATATATTGTGACGAAATCACTGTGTAGCACTATGGCGCAATTCAAATTTAATCTAACCGACCACGTCCAACGGCCACAGCGTCCAACGTTCACCGACCGATACATGTCTCAATCGAACAAGATATGTTTCAATCAACCACAGCCATTCGCGCCGAAACGCCAACATCATCCGCCGTCCAAACGATCATCGCCGACACCTGGAGAGTGTCGACCTATGATCGGCAATCTAAATCAAACCCTAACTTAACCTCTATTCTTGTACGAAACAAACACAAACCACTGTAAATTTCGACCGATTTTTGAGCGGGTTCTGACACTCTTCTGGGTGTCAGCACGCCGCGGTGTCTCGTGAGCCAATAAATATACCCGAGCAACATGGCTAAAACCATCCGTTGCTCGGCCGTGCTTTGCATTAGACCATATGCTGCGTGTCGTCATTCATCGTTCCTGAGTCCATCGGGCTGCAGTACCCGTCCGGATGAGTCTACATCCCCAAGCTGACTTAGCGTAACACAACAACGTTACAATATATATATATATATATGTATTGGGGTATATATAAATTGGGGTAGGACACGTTTAAATATTTACTTTCAAGTATATTTATATATATATATATATATCAAGGACATAACGTCCAACATGATAGGCAGTTTGGTTTTCGAGATGTCGACGGTTGTGCATGTGATGGATTTTATCGAAGAAATACGAAAACAGATACAATTAAAGAAGACTGTGGCAGCGGTATTTATTTACCTCAGAAAGGCGTTTGATACAGTAGATCTAGACATTCTTTTAAAAAATATCAATTGGAGTGGCTTATGGGAGCATCAGTAGTCCGCTATTATTCAATATTTTTGTTAACGATATTTTTAATATTCCAAATCATGTTAAACTAAACTTATTTGCTGACGACACAACGGCTCTATTCGGGCGACTCCCCCCAACAGGTTGAGGCAATGATTCGTGAGGATATTGAAAGACTATCTTCACGGTTTAAAAATAACGGCCTCTACATTCATTAATCAAAAACAGGCGTTGTCAGTGGCGTAGCCGCCATATACAGCACTCGCAAAATCCTTCCCCGCCAACGCCTCACGGCAATGTACCACGCATATGTACAGAGCCACCTAACAAATGGTCTGGAGGTGTACGGTCTTTCTTATGCGTCTCATATAACCTTGCTTTATCAACTGTTTCAACTGTTTCAACTGTTTGTTTATTGACATTTCTTGTAGATAATTGCACACATTAATTTCAAGCTCCATTAAGCACATAGCTTGTTCGGAGCCCCTTTTGTGAATAACAATGTATAATTTATATATGCCATTTTCACCTATTTACAATATATTGCAACATGATTGTATTTTTATATCACTTTTAACCAGATACCAAAGTTTCAAGATAATGCTCTTTGAGATCGCATTTGAATTGCGCAGGGACTTTGTCTGCCTAACGGAGGCCGGTACTTTGTTCCAGTAGGAGGCCCCAATGTTTCTGATTGATAGCCTTGACTGGTTGGAGTTGGCGTGTGACAGAGTAAGCAGGTTTGATGCGTTACCCCTTGTAGATATGGGTGTTGCTGATGTTGCCAGACCATATAAGTTTGAATGCACTCCAAGGAGTATACGCTTAATTTCAACTACGAGACAGTATTCTATAAGTTTTTGGAACGGCAAAATGTTAATATTTTTGTAGTGCGGTTGCACTGAATCTCGCATCCAGAGGTCCAGAGTTGTTCTCAGTGCTCGTTCTTGGAGTCGGTGAAGCGACCTGATAAGACGCATCTGTGTTAAGCCATAAACTTCTACAGCGTAGGTCAGGTGACTATGGACGTAGGCAAAATACATCGCCATCAGGCAGTTTTGGGGAAGAATTCGTCGAGCTCTGTATAGAGCTGCATTGCTGCCAGATATTTTCTTACGTATATGTGTGACATGCACTTCAAAGGTCAGCTTTTCGTCCAACGTAACGCCTAGGAACTTCGTTTCCTTTAGAAGCGAAAGGGCTATGCCGTCGCACTGGAAACGGAGGGGATTAATCGTAACGGAACCCCGCGGGGAAAGGAATTGGATTACACCTGTTTTCCTCCAATTCATGTAGAGACCGTTACTCCTGAACCATGATGATAACCTCTGAAGGTCCTCGCGGACCATAGCCTCTACCTTAGTTGGGGAGTTCCCGACGAATAGGGCGGTGGTTTCGTCCGCAAACAAGGTCAACTTTGCATGTTTTGTTACGCTAAATATGTCGTTAATAAAGATGTTGAAAAGTAGTGGACCACCTATACTGCCCTGAGCCACTCCAACAGATATATTTCTTACATCCGAGATTGCATTGCCCACTTGAACAACTTGCCTCCTATTCGACATAAACGACCGCAGCCAAGACAAAAAATATCATCCGCTCCATATCGAGTTAACTTTTTAATCAGAATATTTACATCAACTGTATCAAATGCTTTTCTAAGATCTATAAATACGCCGGCGACTGTCTTTTTTAACATTAGGTTTCTGCGAACCTCTTCAACAAAATCCATGATGGGTACAGTCGTCGACATTTTGGATCGAAAACCGAACTGACGCTGACTTAGGCCATTAAACATCTCAAAGTGTTCGTTCAACTGTTCATATATAGCTTTTTCGAAAATCTTGGACATTGGAGGGGGGATACTGACCGGCCTGTAATTTTCCTTGCTTAGTCTGTCACCGCCTTTAAACAGTGGTACAACGCGATACAATTTGAGGGCCGTAGGGTAGATCCCCTGGCGTGTCGACAGATTAACTATGAATGCCACTGCGTCAGCAATAACGTCAGCGCAGTGTCTCAAGACTTGAGAGGGTATGTGACCTTCTCCCACCGAGCAAATTGTGACCCTTTTCAGCAGGTAATGCGCTCGATCCACAAGGACTGGCCTTATCGGTCCATATCGGCCTGGCATGAGGAATGGGCGCAGGTAAGACCCGGTGTGACCACAGGGAGCTGGACCAAGAGTCTGATACCGGACCTCAGGGTATGGTATGACCGCCGACACGGGGAGCTTTCCTACTGGACGACTCAGGTTCTGACCGGACACGGCCAGTTCCAGAGCTACCTGTCAAGGATCAAGAAGGCCATCAGCGATATCTGCGTACTGTGCGACTCTGGAGAAACGGACAACGTAGAGCATACTGTTCTGCGGTGTGATGCTCTCAGGGAAGCACGGGACGCAGCACCAACCGCTGTGAGGGGCCGACCCATCAAGGAGGTGGTCTCCCATATGATGACTTCGGCGGAGGCATGGAGGGAGGCGACGAACTTGTTCGACGCTGTTTTGACACTCAAGACAGCCAAGGAAACGGCCAGGCGGGAGAGGTTTGAGCGGGTCTCTCGGGAGAGTGGTCGAGACGAGGAGCCGAGGGAGGGGGGAGGGGGTGGGGAGCAGCCAGGCCCTCATGGTCTCGACGCACCCTCACAGGACGGATTACAAAATGGCATCCCCCTATCCAACCGCAGGTAGACATGCGGGATGATAGTCAGGGATAGAGCTGATTGAAGGAGAACGGCAGGGACGCCTCTCCCACGGTTTCGATGTAATGCCAAAGTAATACCGAGCCTGGGGGGGTGGGGAGGAATCCGGGTTTAGTGGGTTTGCGAGTCTCACACTAGTCACGCAGGCTGCTAGTGGCGCATGTGCATCATGCATTACCGAAACCTCCCAGAACAAAAAAAAAAAAAAGGGACTGGCCTAGGCGAAAATGGCTCGTGCAGTTCAGGTATCGACATCGGTACCTCGTAAGCGGCCGAGCATTCGGTGTCAGTCGTTACGCAAGTTGCATAATAGTCATTAAGGATGTTAGAAAGTCGTACACGGTCTGTGACCATTTCATCATCAATCTTTAGTTTGACACACTTTTTTTCCTGGGCACCTCCCATGACTGGCTGGATGGCTTCCCATGGGCTCCGCCTCTTCTGTATTCTATCGCAAACAATCTTCCCATTCGCCTCCAGCCTGCACTTTCTTGAAAACGAGACAACTTTATTTCTCAGTCTAACATACGCTTGACGCCTGCGGGCGTTGGGGTCACTGCGATACGCCGTATAGGCTGCCTCCTTCTCCTTTATCATTTCAAGCAGCTCGGCAGTGACCCATGGCTTACGTGGCTGACCTTTGTTTAACTTTTGCCTAATTTCTCTTTTGCCTCTAGTCACTGCCGCCATCACTCTCTCGTTAAAGCATGCAAACGCCTCGTCTACATCCGAGATATCGTATAAGTCGTTCCAGTTAGTTATTGCAAGTTCTTCCAATATTTGGTCGTAATTGTATTTATAGGTCATAGAGGCAGGTCGGCCTATTCTCTTAGAGACTACAGAAATAAATGTTGCGTGGTGGTCCGAGAAGGTAGTTGTGAGAGCTCCAGATGCGAGTAAAGACAACGTCTGCACGTTAGTATAGATGTGATCGATGCAAGTGGAAGTGTTATATGCGGTTCCTCTACGTATTGTGGTTGCCACCCTGGTTGGAACATTGACAACTTCTTTATAGCAGAACTGTTCTAAAGTTTCAATTAATTCCTGTGCCTCGACAGACTCCGCCATTGTATTGAGATTTGCGTCACCGAGTATTATGGATTTCCTATTACCGATTCTTGACAAGAGAGTCTCCAACGAGGTAACAAAGTGCGCTGGGTTTCCCTTCGGCTGCCTATAGAAGACACCTACAATAGTGGTGTCCCCTTCAGCGCCACCCTCTATTTCCAGAAACAGACTCTCACAGAGCAGATCGTCTGAGATTCTGCATTTGAGATCATTACGTTCTCGCGCAACATAATCACTCCTCACATATAGTGCCACTCCTCCACCCCGACCTTCTCTACAACTAAAGTAGGAGTTGTATTCAGTTAACTTAAGTGACGGACATTCTACCGACTGTAGCCTTGTTTCGGATATTGCTAGGACCGATGGCAACCGTGGTAGACAAGATAGCATGGTTTCTACATCATGAATATGCCTTTTCAAGCCATTAACGTTACAATGTATACAGAGTAGTACATCCGAGATGCACTGGAACGTCGATATATCTACAGTCTGACTACACATGATACATTAGGGATATATGTTTGCTGAACTGCCGAGCGCAGCGAGATCCATGTCTGCGGTGAATTCCTTCCACGGCGAGTTACTCGTTGTCTTGATCTGCAACCGACAGTCAGAAGTCCGAGCATCAAAGATTTTCCCCTGGCCCTTGAGCTTACGTAGCTGGTAATAGACGTTGGCATTTTCGGGCGTAAGATGGTCGTTAGCGTAGATAGAGTTGTTACTAGCAGAGAAAGCTGGGAGAAGGTTAGATCTTGGTTTTTTCTCCCGGCATCTCCGCTGTACCTCTACTTTTTTCCACCGGCAGACGAAACGGACCAGCACTGAGGATCGATCGGTAACGTTCTTGCCATTTACTTTTACCATCCGCGGGCATCGGTGCGCGACATCAATGTCGCTCTCCTCGACCGGCGCCTCAATCTTTTCACACAGTTCAATGATGGTTGCCCGAAGTTGCTCGTCTGTTTCACGTTCACGCGCCGGTATTCCGCTGAAAAGAATATCAGAACGTCTTCCATATTGATCTAGAAAGCGCGCTTGCTTCTGTGCAGAATTTGCCACCTCTCCGGCTGATGTTATTGCCCCGCGAGTAGCTTCCGCCGTCACCACTGCCCTTTCAGCCGTTCGAGCCACCTCATCCACACTATTGGCATAATACTCCATTGAGGAATCCACTTGGTCAACTCGACTCTTGAGCGTATCAAACTCTTGTTTTAAGTGAGTAACGGCATGAGTGAGCTGCAGACACTCACTCATCTGAAACTGCAATGCTTTTATCTGCTCGGACAGTCCTGCCAAACTGAGCATGATGCTACGCATATCAATATCACCGACAAGACCACCATCCTTGACGGTCGCACCAGCCACCAGCCGTTGACCGCTGTCGCTCACACAACTGCCGCTCGCGCTGTCGCTGCTGCTCGAGTTCAAATTTTCGTTCGAGGCGGTATCTGATGCCACTTCTCCACTGTCGCCAGAGATCGACGGAGAAGGAGAAGCAGTTTGAAATGGCTTAACGGTTGTTTGATGGCGCTGTGGACCGTTGGTTCTGCTGCTTGATGGAGCTACCGGTTTGCCGGACAAAGCTGTTGCCGCTGCTGGTGTTGCCGACGGCTTGGTTGTTTTTTGCGATCTTACCAGCTCCGGACTCAGTACTCTTGTTGGGGGTAGTTGGCTTGAGGAAGGCGAGTTTTTCGCTGCAGAACAGTAGATACACTTCCAGACGAACGAAGCATCTTCCGCCTTCTTTTTAGCGATGAGTGTTGGAATTACATCAGCACAATGTGGGTGAAACAGTCGCGGGCACACATCACATTTCTGTGAAGCTCGAGCGATCGATGAGTCACATTTACCACATACACGTTTCTTGGTTGTTGATTGCATGTTCTGACTCATCTTATCAGACTGGTTGCTGCTGGCCATTTTCTTGATGGCGTGGCAGGTTGCCCTCTCAGAGGTAAATACGGCCGGATTGCGACATACCAACCTAAAACGCTCTGGTCTTGGTATCTGGGGTTTCAGCGTCACTTTGGACACTTTTTCCCTAGTAGGAACTCTGAATTCAATTGCATGTTTAGGTGAAAACTGGCATTTTCTACGGAGCGACCTGGCATGCGTGTGGCTAGTTCGAATCCCAGACACATCTGCTTCAGAAAAGGGCACTCCGCCTCGTCTTAGGTCTACCACAGCACGTCTCAGTAACAATATTATGACGAAGTCCACCCACTGTATACGCATCATAGCGCAATTCAATTAAGTCCTAACCGACCACGTTCAACGGCTACAGCGCCTGCGCCAAAATCTCAACGTACACAACGTTCACCGACCGATACATTTTTTTTTTTACTGCTGAAACCTCTCACCATTACTTTGGGGGATTACGGGAATCCAGACGGACATGCGCCACCCCAACCATGGTGACTAGTCTGGGACTCGCAAACCCAGTAAACCCGCTTCCCCCCCACCCCCAGGGATCGGTAACTGCGTAGGCATTGCTTCGAATCCATGGGAGTGGTGTTGCACCAACTCCTACATTCTACTCCAATCTGGCATCATCCATCGTCTCATGTCTGCCTTGGTGCAGCTCAGACGCGTCAGCCAGACCGTTAACGCCTTCCAGAGCTCCGCCACCTGGGGATCACCGACCGATACATGTCTCAACCGAACAAGACATGTATCAACCAGCCCGCAGAGAACAGCCACAGCCTTTTGCGCCGAAACCCCAACGTCCTCCGCCGTTCAAACGATCATCGGGCGACATCAAGAGAGGGTCGACCTATGATCGGCAGTCCAAGTCAAACAGTTACTTAACCTGTATTCCTTCCTATACGAAACAAACATAAACCGCTGTAACTTTTGACCGAATTAACAGCGGAGTCTGACACCCTTTCGGGTGTTAGCACGCCGCAGTGCCTCGTGAACCAATAAAGACCATCCCGTTGCTCGGCTGTGCATTAGACTTTATGCTGCGCGTCGTCATTCATCGTTCCTGAGTCCCTCGGGGGTCAGACCCGTCCGGCTGAGTCTACACCCCCAAGCTAACTTAGCGTAACACAGCAAAGTTACAATATAAAAAAACTCTCAGTGCTCTCGTTACCATACCTAATTAAATTTACCATAGTTGTCGAAATAAAACGTATTCTTCTTGGTCACCATCCCAATCTGGTTGACCTTATCGAACCTGCAAAAACCCAAAACACCCGAGGCTCGGCATCTCACTTGCTTATTGTCTCCTCGGCCACAAGTACACAATCAAGGTGTGCACTCTGTAATTTAGGTGCTACCTTGTAAAACAAGTTGCCTAGCGACATTAGGATACTTATATCGCTTAATCATTTCAAAAACACTGCGAGAACGCACTACTACCTTACTTGTGTCTGATTAAACCAAGCCAATGTACACAATCCATAGATAAATAATTGTAAAAAGGCGGGATACTACGGTGATTCTGTATAAAATCTTACTGTAACTTGTACACAGGCTTTGCACTAACCTGTGGCCATATGAGGTTGTAACACACATCAGAAACTACGATTAAGAATAAATAAACGTCATATATATATATATATATATATATATATATATATATATATATATATATATATATATATATATATATACATATATTATATATGTTTAGGGCAAAATAAGACCTTAACGGGAACACACTTCGGAAAGTCTTATGAGGCCGGCTGCGCCTAAAGCTGTGTTGTGAGGGCACTAGCTACTGGCTATACCACCAGTTAGATATGCTTCCAATTTTTCTTGTTGTGTGTTCACATCGGTTGGCGTTGTAACCGCGGCTGGAACGCACCAAAATGATGTCATGTACATACAGGCGGCTTGTTCTGTGGTTCGTGCTCGGACATCCGTTGCTAAGGAAAACGGTGCCCTGTTGTTCGATTGAGGCAACTAGCAGCAGAAATAGGAGTGGAACTCCGAGGTACACCAGCTTTACAGCACAACCAATTTAGGCTGTATCAAAGGCAGATCTACAAAAACGACTTAAAGGGACAATCGTTTATGGGAGCGATTTGATCGGATCTCGCAGAGAAGCACGGGCAAGCAGTCATCGTCGACTTTCTTCTTGAAAATCTATGCCTTCTTTCCGCAACTTTCCAAGACATCGAGAGAAGCTTTTGGTCGCTTGGTAACGTAGGGCCTTGCATACTACACTCTTCTTCGCTATGCCACTCCCAGATGATGAAGAAGTACATTATATTTCACTTTAGAGATGACGGTCTAAATAATTTGCCTCAATGAACATGAAAGAGAAAGGATGTACTTTATTCTCCCTTGTTGAATAGGGCGTGCACGGCGGTACCCAGCAGCATAACTTCATTTTTCACTTGATCCGGACCTGGTGCGTTAGGGGATTTTACCTTCAGTATGGCGTTGATAACATCACCGTTAGTTCTTTCAGCCAAGGAGTTCTCTCTGGATCGTGGTGCCACCTCAAATTACACAGATATAAGTGAATCAAACACATAGCTTTATTCAAGAGTACTTGCAAACACACTCGAAAGCATACAGCCTCTGTACTGAGGAGGTTACCCAGGGGCTAGATCGAAGATCATGTGCTCGTTGCATCAAAAGGAATAGAAAAATAAATTAATATTAATAATAATTCTTAAGAGAAAAACGCCGCGCGTTGCTACTGTAGTGCCCACCACCCCCATGGCTGGCCGGCGAACGTTACGAGTTCGCCATTCTCTTGCTCAAACAACACACGTCCTCTGCCTGGCTCGCACCAACGACTACTGACTCACCTGTCCTTTTGCTTCTTTATATACTCATAGATTGCCCGCGCATTTAGTGAGTTCCCGCGTCTTCGCTAGTAGGGTGTCGGTATCCTCTATTTGACGCCATGTATTTAGTTTGCTTCGGCATTGCCGCCAACCGACGCTGTCTATGCCCGCGCTGCTTAACGGACACTGCTATCCTGCATTCTCCCCCCTTTTCATGGGCTTGTTTTGAACTCTACCCCGTCTTTGCTCACGAACTTCCGTACATGGCCTGGTGCGCGTCTAGCTCGCCGTGGACGTCCTTCAGAGAGGTGCGCTGTCGTCTTCATGTCCTTCATGTCCTTCATGTAGCATGCACCCGGCGGCGGCTGGCCTCCGTATACTGACCCAGTCGCCGGGCACGACCGCACGAACCTGGTTCCGACTGCCGTTATCCTTCCGTCTGCGTACTCCTTCGGTTCATCCACTCGCGCTCGCTCACCCTTATGTGCATCCTCCGCCGCCTCCAGACATTCGCCGCTAGTCCAACGATCCCAGCGTTGCCGCTCCTCCACGTCGATGCCTGTACATTCTGCCGCGTTCGAACACTTCCGGCCGAAATGGCCAAACTTACCACACTTTTGGGTCCTCACCTTGTTCATCAACCCGCGTGGACCTGCATTCATCATGGCTTCCGTGACGTACCTCTCCACGTGTAGCATGCCCGTCGGGGCCTGTTCGACTGCTCCGTACTCGTGGCTTTTCCATCCGTCCTGTGGCATTGTTGCCCCCAGAATGAGCTGGCTCCTGAACACCAGGCCCCGAACATCGAGCTTGCACCCCACTACACCAGTCACCGCAGTGCCGCTAGGTACTCACCGTGCCGAATTCGTCGTCGGCAACGGCTGCTTCCTTGTGTTCCTTGAACATCTCCGTTAGCTTCGTCACCATCCTGACGTAGTCACTAGTAGGGTGTCGGTATCCTCTATGTGGCGCCATGTATTTAGCTTGCTTTGGCATTGCCGCCAACCGACGCTGTCTATGCCCGCGCTGCTTAACGGACACTGCTATCCTACAGCTATAGACATCTTTAAAAAATTATTTTTTTATTTATAATTTTAGTTACTTAACTTTTGTCAAATTCAAAATTTGATGTGTCATTGCACTAAAAATTAGTGGGTTAACTTTGTTGAATGGGTAGTATTTGGTAATCGTATATGCTATTATATTAGTAGGGCCAGGCGACATCAGGGCCCTAGCTAAGAGTGTTAAGGTTCACGATGTAACTACTACATCTCACGCACTTACTCTGACAGACTGTAATCGACTTTGATATTACGAGATGGTGGGCTAAATACTTTTATTATAATAAGTCTCATTTAAACTGATTGGTATAACACTCGTATGGTGTAAATATAAAACCAAAAGTTTTTTTTGTTTGTTTTTTAACAAACAACGTTGGCTATGCACTCACAAGCGGCACTATGCCTTTGGAGATATAGTTTATGTTCCCCTAAATTTAGCTACACACTACGCACTTCACCGACAAGCCAATGTATCGACGCCCTGCAATCGTATGACGACTCTACGAGGGACATATTGAGCGAAGTTCTCAACATTGACTTCACGGACAGTACGTGGCGAAGAGCAAGTCTCCCCTTAAGAGAAGGTGAACTGTGTATTCGATCAGCAACAGAATTGGCCCCCATATGTTACGCAGCGTCATAATTAGAATTCGGCCAGCTGGCTGAGACGCTAGTTGACCCGAGTGCTCACCACCGGTTGTACATAGCTAAGCAGAAGGCAGAGTCACTGGTCAAACTGAGATTGGATCCAGGCTCTTGGGAAAAATATACAAACGCATTTCTCAGGGCTCTCCCGTCACCGAAGCTCGGCACTATGCTGGACAACATCTCATTCCGCATGGTGTCGGCTCTAAGAATCGGCGGGCCGATATGCGAAGCACACATTTGTAAGGCCTGTGGAAAACCAGTGGAGAAGGATCGCCTCCACCCATTGAGCTGCATCAAGAGCCAAGGTCGGGCCCCTAGGCACACAGAAATAAACACTATAATTCAAAGAGCTCTCCGGAGAGCGGGAATATCTAGCATGCTGGAACACAGACTAGGACTTCATGACGATAAAATGCCCGACGGTGTGACCATTCCGTCGTGGGAAAAAGGCAAATGCCTGGTTTGGGATGCGACAGTATCCTGCACGGCCGCACCGTCTTAGTTGTGCCACAGCGCGACGGAGGCGAGATGGGTTGCCGAACACGCAGAAAAAGAAAAGCGGCGTAAATACGTAGAGTTAGAGCCTAGTTACAATTTCGTGCCGATCGCAATGGAAACAATGGGCCCGGTCAGCAGAAGTATAAGAGAATTTATAAAATACTTAGGTGATTGAATACGGCAAATATAGCAAACATAATAAAACGAATAATATAGCAAACACCGGGGATATACACGAATACGAATTTCAGAGGCAGCTGCTTTCACTGGCAGTTTGCAGAGGAAATGCCGCGTCGATATTAGGTGCGATGATCTGAGCATAGCTAGATGGTAAGCATGAAATAACGAGGATACACATTCACACCTCACAATTGTATTGTCCTAACACATAATGTTAACTGTTAATATTAACACACACCGAAGTGGTTTCGGTTTCGATCTGAGCGGTCATACGTAAGCAGAGCTCATGAGAAAAAACGGAAAAACGCAAGTTTTAGTTTGAAAAACTCGTCGACCCGCGGTGCAGCGGACGCAACGTAGTCCTCAGAGCACAAATATTAGTGTGCAAGCGTTTTTTTAGAAGTTTCTGTGGAAAAGGACCACTTGTGAGTACAGTAAGGCGCGTTTGGCTACAACGGTCGATTCACACCGCTAGGCAGACAAAGAAGGAATTATCTGCAAGGCGTGTGGTCGTACATGTATTTCGTAAAGCAACGAAATAGCAAAACGCTCTACGTCAATAGATAGCTGCCTCTATCGAAGTTATCATGTCCTTCACCTCCAGGACACCCAAAGCCATAAACCAGCCCATTAACGAGACCCCGGTGAGTCGGGATAGTACACATAAAATCGTGTGTAAAAAGTGCTCAACTGCGGTTCGTGCTACCCTGTCATTTGCAACACTTGTGCTTCTGCCTACCACGGCCACTGTGTGAAAGTCAGTGCGGCCGGTATTAGGAAAGCAAAGCTCGACGACGCGTCATTTTTTTGGCAGTGTCAGTGGCAAGAGACCAATTTAGGACGGACGACGCCAGCAGGAGTCCTGGAAAACACGAAAATCTCTGAATCAAAGACTACTTCGGACAGGAACACGACTATCTCACTGCGCATCGATACTGAGTGCGTCGAAACATCAGGGCAGAGGCGCCATCAACCGCCATCGAGCGTACAACTGACACAAATGGCCGTTGCCGGTGTTCCTATGGCACCGACTAAGGCGAGTTCGGCATCAGCTGCAGTAACAGCAGCAGCTGGTGAGAGTTCTCTTGGCGGCGATGTGCCAGTGTGGGGTCAGGAGATACTTCGTGGCCTACAGTCGCTGACGGTCAGGCTTGGCGACCTTGAGAATAAAATTTCTAAATGTGTAACGGCGTCGAAGGCGAGTTTTCAGGTGCAGGCTGAGGTTGCGACGCTCAAATCTCGTTTGAACGATGTTGACTCGGCGATGCAGTTCTATTCAGAAGAAGTCGCGGAAGCGAAACGTATGGCTGAGGAGGCGAGGGCGATTGCACTCGAGGGCAGAGACACCATGAGGATGACTACTTCTTCTGGTGCCGGAGGAAGTAGTACCGTCGAAACGCAGATGCGATTTGCGGATCAATATCACCGCCGTAGTGACCTGATCATTACTGGACTTCCGTCGCGCGTTGGAGAGAAGGACGAGGAACTCCGTGCGGATCTCGTTGAACTTTCCCACTCTATATTCCACACTAATATATTGGGGAGGCGACAGAGGTGAAGGATATTGACGTGGCCCACCGACTACCTAGGACAACGATAATTGGCGGTAAGGAAATGCCCGATAACCAACATGTGATCGTGCGCTTTGTCAACCGCTGGAAGAGGATGGACGTTCAGCGTGCGTTTCGTGCGAAAAAGCCAAAGGCGTCGTTGGTTCGGGCTCATGCCGGCAAGAACATTCCTGTATACGCCAATGATAATCTCACAGCCTCCAACTCGACGCTGTTCTATAAACTGCGTCAAATGAAACGACAGAAATTGTTTGCCGGTGTGAGGTCTATAGACTGTCGGCTTCAGATCAAGTCTACAGCCAAATCGCCCTGGCGGGTGGTGACGCTGGAGACGGAGCTGAAGACTTTAGCTGGACCGGCCGAATCACAAACACCAACATATGAATAGGACTATAGATATAACTTATTTTACATGTGACTTTTCCTCGTTTCTGGCAATACACTGTAATGTAAACGGGCTCAAGTCACATTGGCATGACTTCGAAACGTTACTTGCAAGCCTGCCGTGCGAACCCTCTGTGATAGCCATATCAGAAACCAGGCTTAAGGAAGCCGAAACTTGTTCATTTAAATTGCGCAATTATAATAGTTACCACAGCTGCCGAGTAAGATGGCTTAGTGGCAAAGCCTTTGCCTTGCATTCGGGAGGACTGGGTTTGAGACCCATACCGGCCACTCCTTAATTGGTTTGCATGGTTTCCAATTTAGACAAGGTAAATGCCGAAGTGGATTAAAAATTAGCCATGACATGAAAAGAACCGTACACGGGCATTAGCCTTACAAAAAAAATTAAAAAAAAAAAGCTGTAGGTCAGGCTCTCGCGGAGGTGGAGTAGCTTTGTATATACGATGTGACTACGACGTTAAAGTACGAAAGGAGCTGACTTTTGTAACTTCGGCTACCTTTTTTTCTGCGAGAGTTTAGTAGTGGAGGTGAGTGATGTGGTGGAGGGAAAATCTCTTCTGGTTGGCGCATTCTATCGCCAGCCGTCTGGCAAAGCCTCCGATTTCATAAATGGATTAGAAAATAGAATTTTAAAAATTAACAGCCAAAATATGCTCCTTCTTGGAGATGCTAATATCGATACTCTTTGCAATGACCAAGACTCTCGTGATCTCCAAGAAATACTGTGCTCATTTAACTTTAACGGGTTCGTCGGTGTGCCGACGCGAGTTGCCATAGTGGAGAGGAGGGGAGACCGCTCCACCTACAGCGCCAATTGTATCGATCACATATACTCCTATATAAATCCCGAAGTTGTCATTCAAAGCGGATCAGTCACAACAACATTCTCCGACCACTAAGCCACGTTCATCTCACTACCGACCACTCGATCGGTCACCAACATCACACGTAAATCGAAATATAACTATGATCAGATAGTGCTAGAACTCAATAAGACTGATTGGTCCGGCGTGTACGCTGTAGATGACATCGATGAAGCATTTAAGTGCTTCAATGCACGAGCAATGACGTCCGTTAACAGCAACAAGCAGGAACTAAGAATTAAAAGTAATCTTGGGGTACCCAGGAAAGCCTGGGTCACTCGGGAATTGCTGGCACTGATAAATGAAGAAAAAATGCGGCATTTAAAGAGTTTAAAGCTAATCCAGGTGATGCTGTCAAGCCAGTTGTATTAAGGAAGTTAAGAAACAAAGTAACCGCTGTTTCTAGAAAGTGTAGGGTTAATTTTAATGGAGAACTGGTACAGAAGAACATTCAGGATAGGATAAATCCCTGGAATGCCATTAGACCTGTTCTAGGTGGCATACCGGAAAATAAGTGTGTGAAACTCAAAGTAGGAGATACTATGGTGTCCGATGAGACTACAGTGGCAAACGTGTTTAATCAATATTACTCGACGTGTGTAACTGCCGACACGGAATGCTCTGATAGATATGTACTACCTGAGAATTTTCCTCGTGGAGCAACAGAGATCTCATTTTAGCCGGTCCATACTCTAAGGATTGCACATCTTTTACGCAAAACAAAGATATGCTCAGTTCCACCTGAGCAAATTCCATCCCAGGTATTGCAAAAAGCAGCCGAAGTTCTTGCTGACCCCGTATCATATCTGATTCATTTGTCAATTGCGGCCGGTAAATTCCCTAAAGCGCTAAAATTATATCGCGTCATCCCGCTTCTTAAATCTGGTGACAGACTCGCAAAAGAAAACTACCGTCCAGTCAGCATACCGGCCCCAATCTCTAAGGTATTTGAGAAATGCGCATTCGAACAACTCAGGGACCATCTAGAACAACATAATGTACTCAATCGCCGACAGTTTGGATTCCGCCCTAAAATGTCCACCACCGTTCCTGTTATGAGCTTTGTAGATGACGTCCGTCAAAGTCTTGAGAAAAATGAAACGGTTGCTACTCTTTTTGTTGACTTGAGAAAGGCGTTTGATACTGTTGACATCGATATTCTGATTACCAAACTAAGAGTTTATGGAGCTGACGAACGTGTTCAATCGTGGGTACGTTCTTTTATGTCAGAGAGACAACAAATGGTACAGATTGGGCAGAAGTTTTCAGATGTCGAGAACATATCAGTTGGAGTGGCTCAAGGGAGTATCGGCGGCCCACTGCTGTTTAATATATTTATCAACGATATATTTGAAGTACCAAAACACGGCCGACTGACCCTATTTGCTGATGATACCACAGCACTCTTTGTGGGAGATTCTCCACAACAGGTAGAGCAGATGATTAAAGAAGACCTTAAGCGACTCTCAGATTGGGATAGAGCCAATGGTTTGTTCGTGAATTAATCGAAGACTGGTGTTGTCCAGTTCTTATCGCCTAGAGGTGTCCTAAGTATGAATCATGAGACATTTAAATGCGGAAACTACACTCTTAGCATGATCAATAAGACAACATTCTTAGGCGTTGTCTTGGATTCCAGATTATCTATTAAAGCTCATACAGATCGCATTCGTAAAAAAGTTGTAGGGAGCATCGCTGCCCTGTTCAAGAGCCGTAATATTCTGCCCCGTGACTGTCTACTCGCCATGTACTACGCCTACGTTCATAGTTATCTAACCTACGCAGTTGAAATATTTGGAATGACTTATATGCTTTTTTTATGTCCGCTACATTGCCTGCAAAAAAGAGCCTTGCGCGTAATATTGGGATATCCACCATGGGAATACATGCGTTATAAATACGTAGAGATGTCGATTCTGCCTTATTCTCTGCAAATAGAGATGTCTGTCGTAACTGAGATCAAACAAATCTTAATGGGACTTCATCCCAACCTGATTAATCTTTCCCATTCGACATCCACTATGAACACAAGGGGATCACACAGACAACTTCTCATCTTGGGTGCAGCTTCATGTAACCAATCTCGTTTCTCAATATCAAATATTGGTGCCACATATTGGAACAAGCTCCCCCAGATGTGCGCGCAGCCTCTTCTTTGACAATGTTCAAACAAAGTGCTAAGCAATACTATTTAGGTACCTTACTCTAATATAAGCCGAACACGATAATAATATAATCATAATGACAATAAATAAAATTATAAGAAAATATACAATATCAACACTCCATACTAGCCTTTGATGGCTTTGAGGAGCTGTGAACCTATGTACAAATGTAAGCCACTCATAAGAATAATAATATCTATCTAATAATAATAACCCATCATAGGCGCCATGAATTGATAGAAAGCGACCAGAGCAGGATAAACCTGGCATAAACGTTCATACCTCACAATTGTAATAACTGAATGATAAATAATAATAATAATAATAATAATAATAATAATAATAATAATAATAATAATAATAATAATAATAATAATAATACCTTAGAAGTTTTGGGGGCCCCCGTAAAGCAAGATGGAATTTCGCATACACTCTCTAGGAAGAAAAAGCCCTTACCAAAATTCGTCCACGACTGACACGCTTGCATCCTCAGGCCGCGCTGTGCATTCGGAGATATAGTCTGGGGTCTTCAAAGTTCAACTACACACTGCGTTCATGCCCTGCTATGATATGATATGATATGACGTTTATTCATTCTTAATTGTAGTTTCTCATTTGTGTTACAACTTCATATAGCCACAGGCTAGTGCGAAGCATATGTACAAGTTACAGTACGATTTTATACATTATCACCGTAGTATCTCGTGTTATTGCAATTATTTATCTATAGATTGTGCACATGATTACATAAATATGGTTTATTCAGACGCAAGTAAGGTAAGATAGTGCGTTCTAGCAGTGTTTTTGAATTGACTAAGCGATATTAGTGTCCTAATGCCGCTAGGTAACTTGTTCCACAAGGTAACACCTGAATTACATAGTGCAAACCTTGATTGCGTACTTGTGGCCGGGGAGACAATAAGCAAGTGAGATGCCGAGCCTCGGGTGTTTTGGGTCCTTGCAGATTCGATAAGGCCAACCAGGTTGGGATGATGGCCAAGAAGAATACGCTTTATTTCGACAACTATGGTAAATTTAATAAGATGTGGTAACGGGAGCACCGAGAGTTCCTTATATTGTTCTATCGTTATTGAGACGCGATGTGGGAGGCCTAAGACAAGACGAAGTGCTCTTTTCTGAAGCAAATGAAGCGGAGTTATATTAGATGCATAAGAAAGACCGTACACCTCCAGACCGTATGTTAGGTGGCTCTGTACATACGCGTGGTACATTGCCGTAAGGCATTGGCGGGGAAGGATTTTGCGTGTGCGGTATATGGCGGCTACGCCACTGACAATTTTTTTTCTGACATGTTTCGCATGCGCCTGGAACGCCAGATGTTCATCAAGAACAATGCCCAGGAACTTCGCTTCAACTAGTATATTAAGCTTGCGGTCGCATGCAAAAGCTTCAGGATTGATTGTCGATTGGCCTCTTAGAGTTTTAAATTGAACAATTCCTGTTTTTGACCAATTAATATAGAGGCCGTTATTTTTGAACCATAGAGATAGCCTTTCAATATCCTCACGAATCATTGTTTCAACTTGTTGGGAAGAGTCGCCCACGAATAGAGCCGTTGTGTCGTCAGCAAACAAGGTTAGTTTTGCGTGGTTAGGAATACTAAAAATATCGTTAACAAAAATATTAAATAATAGCGGACCACTGATACTCCCTTGAGCCACTCCCATCGATATATTTTCTATATGAGAAGAAGATTGTCCAATTTGGACAACTTGGCGTCTTTCACAGATGAATGAGCGCACCCACTTTATAAAATTTTCACTAGCCCTATAAGTAGAGAGTTTTTTTAAAAGAATGTCTAAGTCAACTGTATCGAACGCCTTTCTAAGGTCAATAAATACCGCTGCTACAGTCTTCTCTGATTTTAAGTGTTTCCGTATGTCCTCGACAAAATCCATGACAGGCACAATCGTCGACATCTTAGGTCGAAAACCGAACTGCCTACAATGTAGGACGTTGTGTCCTTCGATAAAATCTGTAAACTGTTCAAAAATGCATTTTTCAAAGACCTTCGATATTGGCGCGGGAATGCTGATAGGTCTATAGTTGTCTCGGGACAGGCGATCCCCGCCTTTGAACAATGGAACCACACGGTATAGCTTTAGGACATTGGGGTATATTCCTGTTCTGATGGAAAGATTGATAATATACTCAAGAGGCGATGCGAGTGCGTCCGCAGCCCTACGAAGAACCAGTGATGGAATCTGTTCGGGGGCGGTGGAGCATATTTTAACATTTTGTAAAAGGTGGTGAATTCTGTGAACGTTGACTGGCTGCAGAGAGAATTGTTCGGCAGGCGTCGAGAAGTTATCCGGAATGGCATAGCTCGATGAGCACTCGTTGTAACGGGTCACACATGTTGCGTAGTAGTGGTTGAATATGTTAGCTAGCGAAGTTCCATCGGTGACGAGTTCCCCGTTTACAAGAAGTTTGGTACATTTTTTATCCTGAACACCTCCAAGTACAGGTTGGATTGCCTCCCAAGGACCCCTCCGGTTATTAATTCTGTCTGTAACTATGTTGCAGTTCGCTTCCATTCTACATTTGCGTGAGAATCTTGTCACCCTGTTCCTGAGTATACGATAAGTTTTGCATTTGCCGTTGTGTGTGGGGTCAGCTCTGTGTATTGCGTACGCCTGTTCCTTCTCTTTAATAAGGGCATATAATTCCGGTGTCACCCATTTTTTTCGAATTACGTTTCTCGACTTAGTATTCTTGATCTCAGTACTATTACGCTTCACCGCCGACATAACTCTTACTCTAAACAATTCAAATGCCTCGTTGACGTCATGCAGTCCGTATAGGTCGTCCCACATAGACGATGACAGTTCGGCGACTATTTTATCATAGTTGAGTTTGAATTGTGGGCACTCGTTGGCGGCCGACGGCTTAGATTTTAGACAAATAAATGTGGTAAAGTGGTCAGAAAAAGTGGTCGTAAGAACGCCGGAGGCGATAGTTGTCTTGGGTGAAACATTGCAGTAAATATGATCTATGCATGTTTCGGTGATACGTTGGCCGTGAGCAGTGTCCACACAAGCCACTCTAGTCGGCAAACCAATAATCTCTCGAAAGTCATACGAGTGTAGTAACTCATACAGGTCAGTTGCATGTGAGCCCTTATCTAACAAGTCAATATTCGCATCACCGAGACATATTGTGTTTAGGCTATTCATTTTAGGCAGTAATTCTTCTAGTGCACACAAGAAATCCAAGGGCCTCCCCGACGGTTGCCTATAAAATGATCCCACAACTGTACTCTGACCATCGGCAAACACCTCAACAAAAATACTTTCGCATCGAGCGTCTGCCGGGAGGAGTAGTTTGAGATCGTTCCGCTCGCGTACCACATAATCATGTCTAATAAACAGTGCCACACCTCCACCCGGCTCATTACGGCAATCAACAAATTGGTTATAATTATTAATCTGAAAAGCGGCTGCCTCCTGTCGCGAGATACGAGTTTCCGACAAAGCGATAAATGACGGAGGGTAAGGAAGCAAATGTAACATCGTTTCAATGTCGTGTATATTAGACTTGGCACCATTAATATTGCAGTGTATTCCGTACAAAGAGTCAGGTTCTATTTTAAGTTCTGTGACATTAATTGTTTGACTAGCTGTCATATAGTAATAATATGGTGGCGACTATTTGCGACCGACAAGGGCATCGATATCGGTGTCGGTTGTCACGTCCCGCCAGGGAGCGTTGCTGTTGAGACGGATTTGTACGCGGCAGTCTGACGTTCGGACGTCAGAAATTTTCTTGTTGGCCTTGAGGCGACGGAGGCGGTAATGCAGGCTCGCGTTGGCGGGTGTCAGATGGTCATTAGCGTAGATGTTGTTGTTGGTTCCCTGGCAGCCGGCTAGAATGCTCGACTTCGGCTTCACTTCCCGGCATCTTCGTTGCACCTCAAGTTTCCTCCACCGACAGACAAACCGCACCAGCAGCTGGGAGCGGTCGGTGATGTTTTTCCCGTTGATCGTACGAGTTCTGGGGCAGCGGTGGGCGACGTCGATGTCGCGTTCATCAAGTTCCACATTTAGTTGCTGGCAAAGTTCAATAACCGTCGCGCGCACCTCCTCGTCCGTTTCCTTCTCTTTCGCGGGAATCCCGGTTAATACCACATCAGACCGGCGGTCGTACTGGTCCTTAGCTATAGTGTGCTCTAAAGAATTAACCGCGTATGATGACGTCAGCAGAGATATACTTAGTGAAGTCCTAAACGTCAATATGAAAAACAACACCTGGCAGAGAGCAATACGTGAAGGTGGTCTGGGAATACGAAGTGCTATTGACCTAGCTCCTGTCTGCTACGCTGCTTCACTGATCCGTTTTGGTCCGGTCGCAGCCTCGTTAGTGGAGGAGGCAGTTCGACCACAAATAAAAAATGAAACTAGTAAAGCGCGGGACACCATTAGAACCATGCTGGACCCGGGGCCTTTGGAAGAATATCCCAGCCAATATAACCTCGATGAGCTCAAAAGCAAAAAAAAGAGCAGAGAGATCTTAGAGGGGCTTGTTACCCAGAGAGATCGCGCCGTATTCTTAGCGGCATAAGCTAACTTCAGTGGGGGTTGGCTTAAAGCCTTACCCTCACCTCAGCTCGGCACCATGCTGGATCCCAACCATTTCCGCATGATGTCAGCACTTAGAATCGGCGCCCCCGTCTGCGAGCCGTTTCAGTGCAAACTGTGTGGAAAGACGGTAGATTCCAGTGGCCTACACCCATTGAGTTGCCCGAAGAGCGCCGGTAGATCCTCCAGACATGCTGAACTAAACAAGGTGATTATAAGGTCTCTTAGGAAAGCCGGTATACCATCTACACTTGAACCGAGACGTTTAGTGTCCGCTGGCGAAGAAAGACCTGATGGGGTGACCATTGCTTTATGGTCTCATGGGAAGTCCCTTGCTTGGGATGCAACGGTTTCGTGCACCACCGCGGCTTCCTATTTACACCACAGCTCAGTTGAGCCGGGGTGGGTGGCAAAGCATGCGGAAGCCAGAAAACGCGCTAAATACACTGGACTGGAAACAAGATATACTTTCGTGCCTATTACCATGGAGACGCTAGGACCAATCAGCAAGGGAACCGAAGCATTTCTCAACGATTTGAGTAAGCGAATTCAGGAGGTCACAAGCGACCAAAGAGAGGGTCAATTCTTGAGGCAAGCGTTGTCTTTGGCCGTTTGCAAAGGAAACGCGGCATCTATTCTAGGCGCCATGGAGTGAAATAATTATTTAAAGAATTTGCAATAATACGTTCAGACCTCACAATTGTAACATTATTTAACAAGTAATAAATAATAATAATAATAATAATAATAATAATAATAATAATAATAATAATAATAAGAATAATAATAATAATAATAATAATAAATCAAATGACTCTTCACATATTGTCATTGCAATCCTCAAAATATGGAAGAAAATTAAACCTATGCTCTCCAATTGGCTAGATCATAATCCAGTTATCAAGACTGTCTTGGCATATCTCGAATCCGAGACTGGGATTGCTTTTTAAAGACCGTTCTGGACGGTACTGATGACCCACAGCTATCAGCATCGCCCGGAATGGCTGATCAGAGTCCCGCAAAACCAACTTTAAATGACTAGCCAACAATATCAGAACACTCGAGACGTCACCGAGAACGACTCGGAAATGGCTTTACCCCTTTCCCAGACACCATATGTTTGCAACTACTGTGGTCAAGCTGTACGATCTTCTAAGGGCTTAAAAATGCACATAACACGTAAACACCCTCTGGCTCCTTGTCGAAGCCTCCGTACAAATCACAATCCGGGCCCGAGCAATGATATAGCCAACACATCAGACACCGATACGCAACCTGACGCCAAGTTACTAGTACAAGTCCTATCACACGCCCGCAGAAATTTAAGACGAGCCAGAATCATACACCGTGGGGCTAGAGAAACCTGTGCTATAGCATACACGACAGCATTAAGCAATTTTAACACAAAGCTCGACCTTGAAAGTTGGAATAATCTTATGATGCTTCCGTCCTTGATGTTTACACTGCCTCGCCAAAAAATTCAGGAAAAAACACTAACAAAAAATATTAAAAGTAATGTAGCACAAATAGGTTCTCGAACACTTCAAACTCTCCCTGATTCGATCACACCCAGCACAATCGGCAAGAGGTTTCATATCACTAACGACCAACACAGCGTGCGCCAGGCAGAGATGAAAATAGCAGGCGATATTCGTTCCGCTGCTCGAGCGCTACTGTCCTTAGACACATTGGCACCACGCGATAAACATACCGAGTCTGAACTACGCAGCAAACACCCAGTTAGTCCACCCGGGTGTCAAGAACAGTTAGATCTTCTGTAACAGCCCGCCACACTAGACCTAGATAGAGTTGAAGGACCTCTCGTCTTTGATACCATTCGATCTTTCCCCTTTGCAAGTGGAGTCGGTTTAGACGGCCTACGGCCTCGACATCTTTGAGACATGCTAAGCCAGACGATTCCATCTTCGGAGCGCTTACTAACCGAGCTAAGCATTTTTATGGCCAGAGTGCTAAATGGGGCTTTGCCATCGTTCTGCCAACCCGTTTTCTACGGTGCAAGTTTAACTGCCCTCCGAAAGAAAGATAATTCTATTAGGCCCATGGCATGCGGACTAACTCTTCGAAGAACGGTTTCAAAGATTGCGATGGCCATGAACAAACGGGGAATCGTTGCGGCGGTTTCACCCCATCAAATGGGTGTTGCCATTAGAGGAGGAGCGGAGGCTACCTACTGTACACGCTTAACGCGCTTTTCTGGAAGCAGAAGGACCGAGAAAAGTACTAGTTAAACTAGACTTCCGAAACGCATTTAACACAGTAAGAAGGGACAGAATTTTCGACGAAGTAAAGAGAAAAGCCTTACGACTCTATCCGATGATATGGCAGAGTTATAAAGATTTCTCAATCCTCGCCTGGAACGCAGATATAACCATAGAGTCACAAACTGGCATTCAGCAAGGAGACCCATTGGGACCAGCTTTGTTCTGCCTCGGCATTTCGGATCTGGTATCAAGCCTACAGAGCCCTTTTAATGTCTGGTACCTAGACGACGCTGTCTTGGGAGGTCCCGCAAATGTCGCGGCGAGAGATCTGCAAACTATACTGAACTTTGAGGAACCAGGAGGACTGACTCTCAATGCAGCCAAATGCGAGGTTTTAGCTGTCGGAGGCACCCTTCAAGATCAGGCGCAAGCTATACAAGAAATCATGAAAGCACTTCCTGGGATATCTTGTGTAACTCAGGGTAACCTAGATGTTCTAGGTTCTCCCGTAATGGCCGAAGGAATCCCACGCGCTCTCGATGCTAAACGAGAGACCCTGGTAAAAATTCGCCCACGACTGACCAGTATGCACCCGCAGGTGGCTCTGTGTATATGGAGACACAGTCTTGGTTCACCAAGATTTGTCTACATGCTACGAACATGTCAGACCCTGAAATACATGGAGGGTCTTGCAGCCTATGACGAGACCACCAGAAGCATTCTAAGCGAGGTACTTAACATTAACTTAGAAGGAAACATGTGGGAGAGAGCTAGCCTCCCCATCGACAACGGAGGCCTTGGAATAAGAAGAGCTACGGATCTTGCTGCAGTGTGCTATGCTGCATCCCTGAATCAATTTGGCTCCCTGGCAGAATCACTTCCTGGTGAGGAAGCAAAGATTGAACTGAAAAAGGCAACCGCGGTGGCAGACGCCACAATCAGGAGTCAACTCGATCCTGGCCCTCTGAGAGAGCACGTGAGTCAAAAGCTTCTTGACGCGTACAAAACTAAGAAGTCCGCGCGAGATATAATGAATAACCTTACATTAGCAAGAGAGCGTGCCGTCTTTCTAGCGGCTCAACATCCGTTCAGCGGGGGCTGGCTTCAAGCGATGCCCTCTCGTCAGCTTGGCACCATGGTGGATCCAAACCCCTTCCGCATGGTGTCAGCTATTAGGATAGGCGCCCCCGTCTGCCAGCCCTTTACGTGCCTCTCATGCGGCCAACCGGTTGACTCCGACGGTCTACACCCATTAAGCTGTCTAAAAAGCCCCGGCAGACTTACAAGGCACGCTGAACTTAACGCCATAGCGAGAAGAGCTCTTAGAAGGGCAGGAATACCATCTACGCCCGACCCAGTAGGTCTCAATGGCAGCAGTGAGTTGCGACCTGACGGGGTCACCATCCCGCTGTGGTCGCACGGAAGATGCCTTGTATGGGATGTTATGGTTTCATGCACGGCGGCGTTATCATATTTACGCCACAGCGCAGTCGAATCGGGATGGGTAGCAGAACGTGCGGATTCTGAAAAACGGAGGAAGTATCTAGAACTATCTAGAAGCTACCACGTTGCACCCATTACATTAGAGACACTCGGCCCCATCAGCACAGGTACAGCAAAACTCCTGCAAGACATCGGAAAACGAATCGAAGACGTTACGGGCGATCGACGCGAGGCCATGTTTTTGAGACAGATGATGTCTTTGGCCGTGTGTAGAGGGAACGTGGCTTCCATTATAGGCGCCATGAACTGACAGAAAGCGAACAGAGCAGGATAAACATGATTTAAACGTTCATACCTCACAATTGTATTAAGTAAATAATAATAATAATAAATGATGATGATGATAATAATAATAATAATAGGCTACCCACTTAACTCTTATGTCTGCCTGTGAGTTAGATATAGACGGCATTAGACTGAAAGCGGTTTCATCCGACGCTGCCGGAGCGTGGCTTGACGTGTTTCCGTCCGAGCTAGTCGGCAGTAAGCTGGATGATGACCACTTCCGTGCCGCCAGTGGCCTCAGACTTGGCATTGCCATGTTTGAGACAGAGGCATGCCCGTGTGGTGGAACGGTGGATGAACGTGGCCTGCACCGACTTAGTTGCACTAAACTGGCCGGGCTTACGCAGGGCCGCCACGATGCCATTAAGGACATCCTCGGGCGCGCTTTCAGACAAGCCGGCTACCGCGTCACACTGGAGCCTGATGGACTACAGAGCGACGACAAGCGTCGACCGGACGGCCTTACCAGCCGAGACTGGGACCGCAATCGGCCGCTGGCATGGGACGTCACCGTCTCCGACACGAACGCCCTCGGCTATCGTGCACTAGCCAACGCGGGCGTCGTGCGATATCGTGCATTATCCACCAACGGGAGATGCACAAACGGCGCTTATACGCGCATCTCCTTGAGGACCACGTTGTAATGGCGTTCGGCCTCGAGTCATCTGGCGTTTGGGGCAAGGATGCACTCAAACTGACAAAGGAGCTTGGGAAGAAGCTCTTCGAAGCCACAGTGGAGCCAAGATCGACCGCGTTCCTCCGACAGAGAGTGTCATTAGAATTACAGAGAGGCAACGCCAAGATGATGTTGAGTGGTCACCGACACTCAAGCAATAAGAATAATATAAGCAATATTGTAGATATTATATAAGTATTATATTGATAATTGTGATACATGCACATATTGATAAAATAAACCTTTGTTCAAATAATAATAATAATAATAATAATACGTGCATAGTAATATATTTAATCAAATATCAAAGATTTTCAAGAAAACGACAATTCAATATAAAACATACAAATAACGCACGGAAATGAAATAGTAGTGCAGTAATTTTCACTAGAGTAAAGTTGATCAGATTTAAAACTATAATCGTTAACAAAAGGAGACGCTGTTAAAAAGGAACCTACGAGAAAGACAAAAACCTTCTAAGGCTTCTCTTAAAGGCCGAAGAATTGGGAATGGCGGCAATGGCGGGACAAATTCTATTCCAAATAATAAATGAGTGATGACGTGCTTCAATCTCAAGAAGGCGTGTTGGCGGAAGAGTAATGGCGATGTAAGGTCGTCTGTTTCGAATGGGGTATGGTCTGGAAAAGGTCGCCAGCCTCCATAAGATTGTTGATCATTTTGTAAACGAAAATTGCAGCTTGAAAACATATCAGCTGCTGAACATTAACACAAACGTCTCTTTAAGTAAAAAGCCGACTGATTATCTAGATTGCAGAGCAAATATAGTACGAATACAATGACGCTTAGGTAAGTCCCACTCCAGACCACACTACAGGTGAGGCTCTACCAGCGCCTTACACACCAAGATGAGAATAGAGACTTGAAGCCCACGAAGTCGAATATGGGCGAGTGCAGCAACATCAGGTGCAAACGTATGTTCGAGTAGGGTAAGCCCAGGCTTTAGGGATTTAACTTTAGGGGCATTATCTTGGATGGTACTATTGATTGCGCACATATGCCCGAAGTACATTTTGAACTCCTGGGATGGAACACGGCAAGCGACGGTCTTGGATTCGTTTTGAAGACATTTATAGGAGTGTCTCATCGCTTCCAGAATAAGCCGGTTGTCTTTATTGATCTAAAATGTTGTTTATTTTTATTCTTAATTGTAATTTCTCGTTTGTGTTACAACTTCATATAGCCATATGACTAGTGCGAAGCATGTGTTACAGAACGATTTTATTCATTATCACCGCAGTATTTCGTAGTATTACAATTATTTATCTATGGATTGTGCACATACTTTATAGTTGTAATTTAATCAGACGCAAGTAAGATGTGATAGTGCTTTTTTAAATTGATTAAATTATACAAGTCTTTTAAATCACTAGACACCTTGTTTCGCAATGTAGCATTTAAATGACAGAGTGCAAGCCTCGACCGTGTAGTTGTGGCCGAAAAGTAGTGAGATGCCGAGGCTCGTATGTTTCGTGTTCTAGCAGACTGGAAGGCCAACTAGGTTAAAACGGCGACCAAGGAGAATGCAGTTTATATCAATAAACATGGTTAATTTAACTAGATATGGTAACGGGGCCGCGCCCGGTGGCGTGGTGGATTAAGTCTGCGCTTCGCAACCGGGGGAGACATATTGTTGCGCGGGGTCGAGCTCCACCGTTGCACATTTGTACAATGGGGGTCCGTCTATGAAGAAATGTGAAAAGCAGTTCCGTAGACATTAAATCTTGGCTGAGGGTCAGCCCGAAAACGTTAGGTATGGTAACGGGAGCTATTTTTATATTCTGTATACACGCGCCGTGGGATGCCCAAAATGAGGCGAAGTGTTCTTTTCTAAAGCAGATTAAGCGGAGTTATACGACATGCCTGAGCAAGACCGTATACCTCCAGACCACATGTAAAGTGACTCTATACATATGTGTGGTACATTGCCGTGGAAAAGAATTTTACGAGTGCGGTATATAGCGGTTTACACCACTGAAAATTGTGTTCTGACATGTTTCGTATGCGCCTGGAACGGAAGATGTTCATAAGGAACGATACCAAGGAACTTGAGTTCAATTGGTATGTCAAGCGACATCATCGCAGGCAACCGAATGGTAATAATAGGTACAGAATGATATAAGGGAAGCGGAAGATCCTTAATTATCTTGGGTAGCGATAATGACTTTTAGAAGCCCTTAAGAAGCATATCCCTAATTGATACGGGTTGTTTTATCGCCGGTTGCATTATTTACGAACGAGTGTTGCTGGTGGTGCATTAGAGCAATGCTGCAGACGGTTTAGACGCGGTTTAGGGTTAGTTGGGTTGAACATATAGTCCAAGTATAGTTGCTGTCTTTTTCTCCGCCGAGCATTTAAATGAGCCTAAACGTTGTTATTCTGCTCAATTCACTCGCTAAGACATGCATCTTGCTAGTGGCTGTACATTGTTTCGTGGTGTAGCTGTGTCAAAAGTAGAAATTTCGTGTTTTAAAGTATACCAAGATGAGAGACCCCACATGTCGATGAAATTTTCTGCTGTTACTCTATGGGCATGTATCACTGTAGTCTCTACACAATTAGATATAATACAAACTGTATCACTGATAATGCCTGTAATAAGGGAAGCCCTTCCGGAAATAACAAACATCGACCCGGACTATCTCGAAATTTTAGGCGCTCGCGTGAACTTGAAAAAATCCACAAACACTCAGCTAAACAAGAGAAACTTTAGAGATGGTCCATTTTCGTTTGTCAGTACTGCATCACCTGATTAATTATTAACTTAAGCTCTTAAGTATGCAATCCCTTGATTAATTATTAACTTAAGCTCTACTATAAAATCAGTCAGGATATACTCAGAGAAGTCCTAAACATCAGACTAGAAGAACATTTAAGGAAAAGTGTGGAGGAGAAAGGAGTCCCACCAGTCACAGCAGGTGGTCTCGGACTTAGGAGTGCTATCAATTTGGCCTTAGTTTTTTAAGCGGCATCACTGAACTAGTTTGGCCCTTTCGCGGAGTCTGTGCTCAAAAACACTAAACGACTTAAGATTTCAAACCCGAGAAAGAAAGCAGATGAAGCAGTGAGGATAACTATCGACCTGGCCCATTAGAGGAACCTGAGTGTTAGGGTGCCTCAGACTTAACAAACGCACCAGGCTTAGCGCGGTTTCTAAACCTACCACACGAATGTCCAGCCAAAGGGAGGCGGTGCAAAAGCTGCCAAAGATTGAATCATTTCGCTCGTGTGTGTCGATCAAGGCCAGCAGGTAGCCAACGATACGGCCGACATCGCGCAGACATAACATTCGCGCAATAGATGACAAGGAGGCAACCCACGACGACAACGATGATGACTGTGACTCAGAAGACACGTACCGCGTTGAGACGATCGGTAAGGTGCCTAAACGGAAATTGTCCGCAACACTAAATATCGGAGCTGACCAGAATGCGCAGCTGCGCGTTCTCTTAGACAATGGCTCGACATGTGACGTCATGAGTCACAACGAATTTCTCCGACTGAAGGCGGTGTTAGGAGAATTGACCAGAATGATCGCGCTCTCTTGAAAATGTATGACAACTCCAAGGCAATTACGATGGGCTCTGTTGAAATTGTCGCATCATCAGCCACCGAACAAAAACAAGTGAAATTCCAGGTGATCGACAAAGTAGTCGAAACTCTCCTCGCCGCAAACACGTGCTTGGAGCTCAATTTGATACAAGTGTCGAGGGCTGTGCAGTGCGTGAACACAGTGATCGAGCAGGACAAGGACCGACTGGAAACACTTCTCGAGGAATACAAAGACGTGTTCGAAGGACTGGGTCAATTGCCACAGCCGGTGAAAATACATGTGAACCAAGATGCACGCCCAGTACAGCAGCCTCCAAGAACTCCCCCAGTTGCCTTGACAGACGCTATCGTGCGTCGCATAAAAGAACTGGAACAACAGAAACTGATCGAGAAGGTTAACCGTCCGACTGAATGGGTATCGAATCTTGTGGCGGTGAATTGTCCCGGCCGAAAACTCAGGCTAGTGCTCGACCCTCACGCACTAAATAAAGTACTTTAAAGACCAAGATGCCGGATGCTGACACTCAACGATACTTTATACCGCCTAAGCAAAGCCAAGGTATTTTCGGTGCTCGACGCGCGAGATGGCTTCTATAAGATCGTCTTAAGTCCGGAAAGCCGAGACTACACAACATTATCGACGCCGATCGGCAGATACCGCTATTGCCGGGTCCCCCAAGGAATCTCACCAGCGCCCGAAGAATATCAGAGACGTCAAATGCAAGCTTATGACGGCCTGAAAAATGTCACAGTAGTGGCAGATGACACAATTGTATGGGGTGAAGGACGCACAGTAGTGGAAGCAATCGAAGACCACTACAAGAACTTGCAGTCCCTATTCCAACGCGCTCGAGAAGTTGGACTACGCTTCAACAGGGGCAAGCTCCGTATGTGTATGCCGCAAGTTAAATTCATGGGTCATGTCATAAGCAAAGACGGAATAAAAGCCGACGCGAGTGAATACGGCGCTGGCGGCGTTCTTGTTCAAGACGGGAAGCCAATTGCTTACACCTCCCACTCATTCAGCGCTACCGAAAAGAACTATGCAGTGATCGAAAATGAGTGTCTAGCCATTGTGACGGCATACAAGAAGTTCGAACACTACATCTACGGGATGCCGACGGTCACAATACAGACAGACAGACCACAGGCCACTAGAAAGTATATTCGCCAATCTCTGACCGTTCTAAACTAGCACGTTAGACCGTGTCATTCTCCCTCTCTATGACAAAAGTGTCTGCTATGTTACGTCCCGGGAGTCCCGTTATGTCCCAGAAAAACTAGTCCGGTAGCTAGTTATTTGTCTGCTCAAAAATTGTCTGTTTGTTTATTGACATTTCTTGTAAGGTAATTGCACACATTAATTTCAAGCTCCATTAAGCACATAGCGTGTTCGGAGCCCCTTTTATGAGATAGCAATGTATAATTTATATATGCCATTTTCACCTATTTACAATATATTGCAACATGGTTGAATTTTTATATCTCTTTTAACCAGATAACAAAGTTTCAAGATAATGCTCTTTGAGATCGCATTTGAATTTGAGCAGGGACTTTGTTTGCCTACGGAGGCCGGTACTTTGTTCCAGTAGGAGGCCCCAATGTCTCTGATTGGCGTGTGACAGAGTAAGCAGGTTTGATGCGTTACCCCTTGTAGATATTGGTGTTGCTGATGTTGCCAGACCATATAAGTTTGGATGCACTCCAAGGAGTATCCTTTTTTTTTTTTTTTTGTTCTGGGAGGTTTCGGGAATGCATGATGCACATGCGCCACTAGCAGCCTGCGTGACTAGTGTGAGACTCGCAAACCCACTAAACCCGGATTCCTCCCCACCCCCCCAAGCTCGGTATTACTTTGGCATTACATCGAAGCCGTGGGAGAGGCGTCTCTGCCGATCTCCTTCAATCAGCTCTATCCCTGACTATCATCCCGCATGACCAAGGAGTATACGCTTAATTTCAACTACGAGACAGTATTCTATTAGTTTTGGGAACGGCAAAATACTAATATTTTTGTAGTGCGGTTGCACTGAATCTCGCATCCAGAGGTCCAGAGTTGTTCTCAGTGCTCGTTTTTGGTGTCTGTGAAGCGACCTGATAAGACACATCTGTGTTAAGCCTTAAACTTCTACGGTGTAAGTCAGGTGACTATGGACGTAGGCAAAATACATCGCCATCAGGCAGTTTTGGGGAAGAATTCGTCGAGCTCTGTATAGAGCTGCATTGCTGTCAGATATTTTCTTACGTATATGTGTGACATGCGCTTCAAAGGTCAGCTTCTCGTCCAACGTAACGCCTAGAAACTTTGTTTCCTTTAGAAGAAAAAGGGCTATGCCATCGCACTGGAATCGGATCGGGATTGATCGCAACGGAACCCCGCGGGGAAAGAAATTGCATTACACCTGTTTTCCTCCAATTCATATAGTGACCGTTACTCCTGAACCATGATGATAACCTCTGAATGTCCTCGCGGACCATAGCCTCTACCTCAGTTGGGGAATTCCCGACGAATAAGGCGGTGGTATCGTCCGCAAACAAAGTCAACTTTGCATGTTTTGTTACGCTAAATATGTCGTTAATAGAGACGTTAAAGAGAAGTGGACCACCTATACTGCCCTGAGCCACTCCAACAGAAATATTCCTTACATCCGAGAGTGTATTGCTCACCTGAACGACTTGTATTGCCTCCTTTTCGACATAAACGACCGCAGCCAAGACAAACAAAAATCATCCGCTCCATATCGAGTTACCTTCTTAATCAGAATATTTACATCAACTGTATCAAATGCTTTTCTAAGATCTATAAATACGCCCGCGACTGTCTTTTTCAACATTAGGTTTCTGCGAATCTCTTCAACAAAGTCCATGATGGGTACAGTCGTCGACATTTTGGATCGGAAACCGACCTGACGCTGACTTAGGCCATTAAACATCTCAAAGTGTTTGTTTAACTGTTTATATATAGCTTTTCAAAAATATTGGACATTGGAGGGGGATACTGACAGGCCTGTAATTTTCCGTGCTTAGTCTGTCACCGCCTTTAAACAGTGGTACAACGCGATACAATTTGAGGGCCGTAGGGTAGATCCCCTGGCGTGTCGACCAATTAACTATGAATGCCACTGCGTCAGCAATAACGTCAGCACAGTGTCTCAAGACATGAGAGGGTATATGACCTTCTCCCATGGAGCAAATTTTGACCCTTTTCAGCAGGTAATGCACTCGATCCACAGGGACCGGCCTAGGAGAAAATGGCTCGTGCAGTTCAGGTATCTACATCGGTACCTCGTAAGCGGCCGAGCATTCGGCGTCGGCCGTTACGCAAGTTGCATAATAGTCATTAAGGATGTTAGAAATTCGTACACAGTCTATGACTATCTCATCATCAATCTTCAGTTTGACACACTTTTTTCCTGGGCACCTCCCATGACTGGCTGAATGGCTTCCCATGGGCTCCGCCTCTCCTGTATTCTATCGCAAACAATCTTCCCATTAGCCTCCAGCCTGCACTTTCTTGAAAACGAGATAACTTTGTTCTCAGTCTAACATACGCTTGACGCCTGCGGGCGTTGGGATCACTGCGATACGCCGTATAGGCTGCCTCCTTCTCCTTTATCATTTCAAGACTCGGCAGTAACCCATTGCTTACGTGGCTGACCTTTGTTTAACTTTCGCCTAATTTCTCTTTTGCCCTAGTCACTGCCGCCATCACTCTCTCGTTAAAGCATGCAAACGCCTCGTCTACATCCGAGATATCGTATACGCCGTTCCAGTTAGTTATTGCAAAATCTGCCAATATTTGGTCGTAATTGTATTTATAGGTCATAGAAGCAGATCGGCCTATTCTCTTAGAGACTACAGAAATAAATGTTGCGTGGTGCTCCGAGAAGGTAGTTGTGAGAGCTCCAGATGCGAGTAACGACAACGTCTGCACGTTAGTATAGATGTGATCGATGCAAGTGGAAGTGCTATATGCGGTTCCTCTACGTATTGTGGTTGCCACTCTGGTTGGCACATTGACAACTTCTTTATAGCAGAACTATTCTAAAGTTTCAATTATTTCCTGTGTCTCGGCAGACTCCGCCATTGTATTGAGGTTTGCGTCACCGAGTATTATGGATTTCTTAGGTGGCATAATCTATTAATTTAAAGGGTACACTGTCTGCAGCACTGATGCAGACTTTTAGAAACTTTTTGCTCATTTTGCGTAGAGTGGACGTTCCGTAAACAGCTGACCAGTGATATTCTACTGTTTTTTCAAGAACTGATAGTCGCGGCTGTTTGATTCAGGGTGGTGCGCCGCTCTCTGTGACTTTAATAAAAATTCTCTTGAAATAATTATAATTAAAAAATAAAAAAATTCTGTATCTACAGTACATCAGCCTATAGAGGGCTCCATTCCGCTCACTAGACATTCAATCTATGTTTGTGGGGTTGAGACGAAGTAGGATTCAATTTCATTAAAACAATCACGTTACTCATAAGTGAATTCAGGCTTGCGTACATTACTTGAGCACTAGGATTTCGTCCTCCGTCATAACCCAAGTTGGCTCGCATCTTTTCATGATAAACTTGTTAGTTTTGTTGGGGCAGCATAACTTACTGTCAAGCTCTGCTTCCTCTTCGATACGAACATTAGTCAAGGGACTATCAGCTGACTGAGGTTTGCTGTCAGGTCGCACCGTAATGACTCAAGGAGACAACTGTAAACTTAAAATGCAGTAAGAGTGGATCCTCAGTGCTCTTTTTGGCTGGTGCAACCAAGGGTATCCATAGTTCTCTTGAGAGAATGACCCTGCTGGTAGGCTAGGGACGGATTAGCACCAATCATAAGTCCATCCTGTAATTTAAGGACTTTGGGCCATCAGCTGGCAAGATGGCTACATTTATAGTTGTAATTCAAGATGTACGGGGCAAGCCCCGAGAATAAATATACGGGCAGAGTTACTTGTAAAGGATGTTTTGGAAGGTACAAAATGCAATGCAAATAAATGTATGCAATTTTTTGTTTGGGCCACCGGGCTGAATCCGGTGAATGGATGTCTTTGTCGGGAACGCCGTTCGCCGGCACTAGTTCTACACAAAGAAACACAAGTCCACGGTTTACGTAGTATTTTTCTCGAGGCAATGTTTTCTCTATTTTCCGCACTGGTATGTAGTATAGAAAAGCCCCACGAATCAGTGGTGCCCGACGCCACAAAGGTGATCCCTGATAGCGGCGGACGTGGTGTGCATCCGGCTGGGTTAGTTCGACACTGAGCATTATTGCATTTAGAGAGAAATAAAAAACAGTGAGATCGCACAAAGCTAAAAGTGAGCAGTAAATCTGTGAGTATTAATTGAACTGAGCCCAGGAGCCCAAATTCCTCGGTTTATCGCTAATAACATTGAATCACAGCTACCGCGTATTCTACTGGAAAGACTTCAAAAAAGCAACGTGGGAAATACAGTAGGCCACCGTTTGTCACCCGCCATCAAACTCGTGGTGCAGCATCAAGGAGAAGGTATTTTTCGTGATGCTTCGAACCTCAGAGGATCATACCACTTTGCCCGCGACGTTTAGACAATATAATGAATATATTTAGTAGTGTTTATTGATACCTATAATAATAATTCATGACTACAAGTAAATTCGTTTATTATATGAATATTACATTATGCGAATTTGTTAAGTCATAACACTGGCACGAAAGGGAGAATTAAGGATACACGATCGAGTTACTGTAAGATAGACATTTTTATTTAAATATTAAATCAAGACCAGACCTGCTACCCCGTATGAGAGCGGTCGACAGGATTCAAAGACGAGCTCATTGCGGTCGGCATTCCACCGCCGGTCCAGCTGACTATGCTCTCATCGCTTGACGTCCCTCAGCTTTCTCTCTCTCTCTCTCCATATCTTCTTGTCAGCATATCACCACTTTGATCGCCCCCCAATCCTTCGTAACCTTCTCATTCGGGAGGCAGTAAACAGCAATCGCCGCTTTGGGTACTCACTTTCAGTTATAAACCCGTCATTTTTCTATATATGTTATTTTTGTATTATTGACTTGTTGATTGAATTAGACAAATTCCATTTCGCCAGCTAACTCGAAGACGGTCACTTAGTACGTGCGAAACATTCTACCTATTCCATAGTCGTCTTTCTCAGGAATAACGTCATAATTACTAGTTAATAATTGCATCTCTCCTATATATATACATGATGCACGTATCTAGTAACTCACGTCCTCGTCGAGCAACCCCAGTGGCCATGTATTTGTGAGCTGCATTACAAAGTTTTCAAACATCCAGTGTCCCTTTCTCGCTCCGAACTTAGTTATGTTCCAGTCTTTCTCTCGATAACCCCTCAACATTGTTTTGTGAATCCGTCATCTTTCTTATCTCTTGGTGCGTTTTTATATGAATACTTCTATTCCCACATCTCTGGCTCCGCTCTCTACATCTCTACTATCAACTTAGCTCGATGCAGCTCAGCTAGTTTCTATTGCAACCACACATTTAGCACTGAATAATTCGGTTGCAACGTTTACGTACGGCCATACCTCATGTGTCATTTGTTTCTTGTGGGTGGCAACAGTTATTGTTGCATTGTTTTTGTTTGGCTTTAAATAGCTAGGAAAAGGGGCCTCACGTAAGACGTAGTTCCATGAAGATGACGGTTTTCCTCAATTCCTAGTTCTCTTGCGAAAGGCAGAAAACTCGCACTTGAATACACTCAATCAGCAACAAAAGATAATAAGGTCTGGGTCATAAACACGACTGCTGCATCAAACACGTGTAGGCTGATAGGGTAAAAAATGTTTTGCTCTCTGACACGAAGACCCCAAAAATAACAAAATATGTATACCCTTACATTTAAATTGGGCCCCCTTCCCCCGCTCCCAACTCTCTTTTTCGAGCGCATGATGCGTGTTAGATATGGATTCTCATAAATATATGCATATACGTTTTATGCCTGATCGATTCGTCTGTATATATTTATCAAAAGAGCAAACTAAACGAACTTAAGAAGAACTGTGTGGTGTTCCGTCGTTTGTCTCCAGACGAAATAAAAACGCCTAGTATTGGGACTTTTCATACGTTGAGTAACTATTTCGAATCGAGTTAATAATAACAGTCTGATTACCCACACTAGCAACACCAAACGAACCGTATGTACTTCCATGAACTTTGCGCTTTTCGTCCTTTGGTTCTTCAAAGAACAAGGTTGGAGAAAAGGCAACGCTAGTAAGTATCCCCCTTTATTCAAATATTAATAAACACGATCATGTGATATAGAAGTAACTTCCCAGTCATCAATAAGTAACGCGGAGGGCAATAAACTTTAGCGTCGATGGAGGTCAGACACATTTTGATGTCAAGGTCCTACGTCGCATTTTTTCCAAAAGAATTGCAGCGCCTAATTAAACAATTTTTGCTTACTCTAAGCTTAGTTGGTTACTTACGCCAGAAATCTTTTAAGTGTTACGAGTTGCATAAACTGATTATACACATCCACGCTAACAGTAAGGTAATAACATAGTGCTATAGCGCAGATAAGTAAGCAGGTAAGTAACATATTACTATAGCGCAGAAAGAGGCCAGACGAATGGCAATAAAAGTGAGCTTCTTTCGAAGAACCCGAATCACACCTGAAACACGTCAGAACCAATGGACGTACAGCAATCAGAGCAAAACGAATGAACGTATCCCCTGCCGCACGGGTGTCTTTTCACCTCACTTCTCACTGCTATTCACCGAACAGTGTCCGGACACTACTTCACATCCTTGAATTGCCCTCTCACAAGATTTATCGGAAGTGTGCTTAGCTCGTTCATGCTATCCTTTGCGCATAACCTAGATGCGTTCATACGCTGGTTAAAATTTCGGTATTGCTAAACATATATATTACTAATTTTCCGCCTTGCTGCTCGCACATCTTCTTTGATCAACAACCAGCCAGTCTAAAACAGTCCCCCAGCTCACCTTCTGTTTTCCTTAACCGGTAATGTATATCCATTTTATAACACACAGTAACAGCAAACCCCAACAAACGCCATACGTTCACGGGCGGTAAAAATCGCTTTTTACGTGTTCTGTGAACTTTGTCAAAATATATTTTATCGTTTAAAAGGAAGTTAGATACGGCGGGGGAGAAGGATAGACGTGGATAGGTCAGGAAAAATAGGAAGTGGAGGAGGACAAACTAAATGGGGTCACATGCGATTATGTTTTACTATTATTACTGTTTATTACTATTAACAAAAATGACCCTATGATTACGGTAACTGCGTGATCAGCTAGCATTTTGGCTGCTATAGTGAAGTTCCTGGAAGCAGCTGGATTGGTGATGGCTGATGGATCAACCGAAGATTGAGTCCTCACTCTCAGTATGAGTCAAGGAGGTTGCGAAGGTGCTGAAGAAACTCGTAGTACGAGAGGACACTCTCGCCTCGATCGTTGATCATGTATTGCGTAAATAGCTGGCGGATCTGCGAGTCCTCACGAATAACGCGAAGTGGCGGTGCGACGGCGTGTCGTGATGCCACCGACGCCACGAAGTCACGAACCCGCTCGGAATCCTCGTTTGGTAGTTCGGGTAGGCTCGTCTAAATTGAAAAAAAAAACAGAATGCACCCACATGTCATAAAATAATAATAATTAGTTATGTAACGCTAATAAGTGAATTTAAATAAAATATAAAATTCGCCTATTGGCCAATAAATGTTTTCACATGACTTTTTATATATGCCTGCCTCTCTGTGTGGCTACACCATTTCGAAAAATTCGCATTATGAAAAAGTATAGCTGGGTGATATATATATATATTTTTTTAATATATATATATATGTTTTTTTAAGATTTTCCGTAAGGCTATTGCCCGTGTACGGATTTTTTCATGTCATGGCTAAGTTTACTCCACTCCGGCATTTACCTTGTTTAAATTGGAAACCATGCAAACCAATTTAAGAGTGGCCGGTCTGGGGTTCGAACCCAGTCCTCCCGAATGCAAGGCAAAGGCTTTGCCACTAAGCCACCTTGCTCGGTATATATATATATATATGATTGATTACAGCAATTACTATTTTAAAAACTGGAGTTACGTTAGGTAACTTTGGAACACAATTATCAGGCACTACTGTTAACGCGAAGAAACCCACGGGTATGCAAAGCAAGTAATATCATTACACTCTGATTACATCGAACAGCAAGCCATATGAGAGAGAAAACAGCAACACAAATCTAAAGCTAATGACAATCTCTCTTGCCACCACTGGAAGTTTGATTCACTTCGACCTACCATTGAGTCCGGTAGATGTGAGAACTTCGCCACGCCAAAGATGTTCTGTAGTAGCTGCGGCGACAGTCTGCCACCAACGTACACGAACAACGTGTCGATTGTCTCAAGTAGATATAGACCATTTTTATCGACCTTTTCAAACGAGAGCTGCAAACGCGGCGGTGAGGCACCCGCGGGTACCTGCACGTGCAAAGGATAGAGCGCTGGATAGATGAGCAGTAGAAGCTTATCGAGGGGCAGGTTCTTGATGCACTCCATATCGAAGATGCGATCGTCAAGCTTCGTCGACACGCCTACCCGGAAGGCCCGCTGCTTCAGTAGTCCCAGCACGAGCAACGGGAGCGTCTTGCAGTTGCGCATGATCATCAGACCTCCAGCAGTCGATCGTTGGGTGAGCGAATAGGCATTACAGAGGTCGGCAGCTGCGTTGATCAATGCGTCGCGAGCGTCACTCACAGAGCAGCTCAAACTGCGGTCGACGGCCATTTTGGCAAGCAACCCGACGACCGCCTCCTGATCGGCTCCCTGTAGGATATCCTGCAGGAGTGCCGACACGGCTAGACAGAGCGTGTGAACTCGAATTCGGCGTTCACCTTCCGACGACGTGTACAGAACGGCGGCCTGGAATACGGCTGCGTTGCAGTCCGTAAGGTTCTCCTCGATGCTGACCTGCATCGCGTAACCGGAATCTGGATTGACATTTGGCAACGACAGCAGATCCGTGGAACGGACGAAGAAGTTTCCGTGAAAGGTGTGCAGCTGGAGGCCCTTGGTACAGCGGATTCGCATCACCGACTCAAAGCCGATTTTTCGAGTTAGATAGTGGCGTAGCTGACCGGAAAAGCGCTCGACCTGATCGGGTGCTTGTGTGACGTGGAACCGCGGGTAGTAATACACCTGACCCGACGAGAATTTGGAGACGCCGGCGAGTGTTGCCAGGTCGGCAAACTGCGAGCTCAACAAAAATAGGTCAACGCCAATCTGCTGACCCGAACAGTCCAGAGCGAGCTTCTTGTAGAAGTCTGTCGCCGGGTTTAGGTTCACGATGTCCTTAGACGATCGTTCATTCGGGTTTTCACGTGGTAACAGTGCCCCCGGTCCAAGGTTCGGCAGGCAGCACTGAAACACGGACACGCGTCCTCCGATTGGCGCAAGCAACTTGTAGGCTGCTTGGAGGGCGGCACCCAGACAGTTGCCTCCACCACCGGACTGAAATCAACGAGTAGAGTATATTCAGTCATATTTATTTTACTCAAATAGAGTATGTACAAATAGAGCACATATATAAAACAAAGAAGATATAATTGAGGTGACATCAGCTACGTGCATGCCAGCAAAAAATACAATTCTAGGTGTACACAACTCCAGTATTTGACGAGAGAGTACGCATGTTTACTTTTTCGGGACATTCGTTCAAGATGATTAGAAATTGTCACAGTGAGCAAGGCGCTCCATGACAATAATGTATATCGGCTGCTACTACACTACCAGCAAATAGAATAGGAAGGTACGCAATATAGCTGAAGAAGCAGGGAGATACCAGCCACATCGCATGCTTCTCGGATACAGATAAATTTCCAATAGAAATATCTAAAGTAGTCGTGAACGCAATGAGGACGCTGGCAGAGTATAGGTGAACAGCAAAAAATAGAAACCATACTATGCAATAGGCATTCGGTAACGGTACAACGACAGTAGCAGAAGCTCAAGAGAGGGAAAGTTGCACGCCTGTATTCGAGAGACGGAAAGCTATACGCAAACGGCACTGTTATTTTAACTGGCCGATAAATTGGTTCTAGGCTTGGATTGTGTTAACTCAAGCTCAGTTAGTTGATCTGGACTTTCCGCTACCAGGTAGCACACTTCAGTGATACGACGCCAATAGGTCGGAAAGTAACGTCTTTAATGGGCGGGTGGGTTTTTTGATAAAAATATGTGTTCGGTCGTTCAGTAGAGGGATGGATATCCGCGCAGTGAGCGTTGGACTTGCGACAGGATATTTAATGCAAATTGTCCGTTACAGAGCGTTTAGTAACAAGAGCGCACCGATGCTGTCCGCGTCTCCAATGTCAAGCAGTGCCATTATATCTTATATTGTAGTGCTAGTACCGCTTTACCACAAGTGTCAACTTTGGAACCCATTGAGAAAACGTGACACCGAATTAATGGAAAAATACAACGACGCTTCCTAAGGATATTTGCAAAAGGATGTAACGGATAGCATTCTATCGATAAATATCGAATACGCCTATTCGGTATGTACCATAACGGATATACATATTGTAATATTATTTTTGGAAAGCTACATATATATATATAAATATATATATATATATAGTATCCATTTAGGTCTTCATCTTACCTGTGTCTTCCCTAGAGTCTGTAACAACTCCCGGACTTGATCCCTGCACTCGTTGAGGTTGCACAGAAGATTATCAGGCGTCGGTATGAAAATGTCATCTACATCCGTCACGACCTGGAAAATATTAGACTATGTGTTTTAATACGGTATTTTAAAGTTAGTATTTAAAACTATGATGTGCGAACACATTGCCTCGGTTTTGACAAGATCTTCTGCGACGACTTCCTGCAACTACTAAGTTTTAAATAAACGTTTCTGTGCGACTGTCAAACGCGCCATCTACAGACTAACGACTGAAACAGTTAGGAATAGGCCTGAAGGAATACGAGTACTTCTCACGTAAGTTTAGAAGTGATTGTGCAGTAGCGATTAAGCAAATTTGTCTCAAATGCTGATGTCATAAAAACGAATCGGCGAAAAGAATCAGCAGTTCGTGACACCCATGTAAGCTGATTCCGAGGAACTTCCATGAGTAACTCAGAGACTGTACTAACAAGTATGTGAACTTAGGATTGATGTATATTGAGGACCAGTATACACTAAAGCACACATAGGTATCATGTTTGAGTAACATGCCTTACATGATCAGAAAAACTGTTGTCTCTTTTTTTAAATAAAAATAACTTACTAATGTGTTATCTGTTAATTGCCCAAGTTGTGCATACTAACAAAACGCATTGTGATCGATTTGGTGGGGCACCACCGCAGCTTATATTTTTAATACCTGAATGTTTTAAACCGACACGCGGACTGTGCTCCTGTTTTTAAGTGCTGAATAAGCTCGACTGTCGCTACGAATCACTAATTCGAATAATCGTAATTTTAATTCCATTGCCTAGAAGATGCTCAAACGGCGATTAGAGCTGGAGCACGCTAAAGGCTAATAGCAGTCAAATTTTAACGTGTAATATAGCATTATGTCAAACATACATAGCAAGTAAACAATGTAAAAATATTTCCAAGAAAATATATAATAGAATACTTAGATAATACGTATTTCTTATTACATCACATTTCGGTACTGTTACGATTACACTACTCGTGTTTATTAAGTCTCGAAAACGACATTCGTTTCCGTTCATCTTGAACATATGTAGAATATGTTGTATATGCATATCCCGAAAATATCACCGACCCAGCGCCGAGATAGCTGGCCGACGTGTCTCATGATAATATTCAGTGCAAATGAGGCTGTAAAATGTACAGAAACACTCATCGCAGGGTTTATGAAACTCATGGCACATGGAAATGGCACAGTTTGCGGTGGGACCCATGAACGGCGAAGCGGGTGAGGACAGGGCGCTCTTCTGCTTAAAACCCCTACGGGACTCTCACAGTGGAGCCGTAGGCGGTTGAAGTTGAGAGTGGTTTACCAGATCCTCGATGAGCGGCGTCGTCCTCGATAGGTTAGACTGTTCTGTGCGTTTCTAGAAAGGTTCGAAACTGTCGTAGGCAACGTTGTCTTTAAGATGTTGAAAGCGTTAAGCTAGTGAGCGAATAGGTACTTCCAAATTAATGTAATACTATATGATGCCACGTAGGCGACCTTCAGGTTTAATAACATTAGTGCTATCTTTATCTGAGAACTTATGTGGCGCTTCTGTGACTTGATGGCGAAAATGCTACTATTACTTATTAGTAAACTTGAAGACCAATTCTACCAAAGCTCCACCAAAGCTAAACCTGTCAGTTCTCCTCAAGGGCCTTTTCACTTTCCTTGGTGAACGAGATTTTCTAGAAGTCCATCATCTGTCGTCAGTCTACGGTAAAAAGTCTCCCATCTCCGGTTGTTCTCGAAAGAAAAAAAGGCTTGAATAAAATTAGTTCTCTCACGATAACAATATGAGTCAAACCACATGTCAGTGAGCAGAGTCAGTGGCATCTCCAGCAGGTGGTTGAGATGCCATGCGCGAAGCTCTATGCGTAACTTATCTAGGTAGATGCATTTATTGAGTCTCTGGTGCCTCGCTGTACTAGTGCTCTCATACCGTCTTTTACTAAAACTGTTAAATAAACTGGTATGTTTTTTTTTTAATTCAGTAAGTATGAAGCACATCACTCACGTCTCCTCAAGGACATGAATGAGCATCAGGGTGAAATGTTGACCACAATGGAATAGTACGTATCTAAAACCCATACCCCTCCAAAGCTTGGCGAACGAGAATTGGCATGGTCAGCATGCGCTGCCATATAAGAAAAACAGCGATCTAATTTTATTAGCACTAACAATCCACCCGAAGCTGTTAAAAAAGCGCTTTTTCCTATCTGGGAGTGACTGGTGTAAATCGATATCCGGATTGGTTCGGCGAAAAAAATGTGGTTGGCTCTAGGCCGTGGATCTAGTACAAATCTCAATGACTCGAAGTCTTAAAACTATGAAACTACGACTAGAAAATAATGTCGCGGACCGAGATTGATCTATAGATGACTAAGGTTACGCTCTCCTTTCAACTCAGAGTTCAAAAACGCCGTTATTTGATCAAATTGAGGACATCGTTACAACAATATAGAATATACACAAATATAAGCAGAATCTGCAATATGAAGCTTCTACAATCTTCCAAATTCATACTTCCCCCCTAAGTATTCGTGTAGGAGTTTTATCTAATTGTTTCTAACATTATTTGGGCGAATATTAAAACAATGTGGCGTGTTACTTGTTGTCCAAATGCAATTCTGTATTTTTTATGACTAGGAAATTATGTTGGTATGACTAGGCTGCCGATATTACCACCCCATGATCCTCTGCGTAAGCATTTGGATGAACCTTCTCAATAGTCTTTATATACTTTTTTAGATATGGTTGCAACCTTTTTGGTCCAACTAAACAACGACAAAGGTGGGTATAAAATGCCGGTATCTTTATGATAACCCATCTGAACATTGGTTTGCATAAAAGCGTGGCGGATTGGATAGCTATATAGGGGTATATATATATATATATATATATATATATATATATATATATATATATATATAGCTAATTCCGGAGGCATGGTTACCCAAGGATCTCGGACTAAGTTTGCGATGGGTATAACCTCGCCGTCAAGTGTGTATTCCTGTGATTTTAGAGCAGATAAAGGCGCATTTTGGAACAGATATAATATCTGTACTGTTTTTATACCATTGTGATACCTCATGAATAGCACTCTGTAACACTGCATGCTTCTCTTTAATGCTAGATTGACCACAAATCTCTAATCGTCAGCGTACAACGTGTGAGTAATGCTAATAGGTAATTTATTCTAAGATCTAAAAGAAAAACACAAAATAAAATTGGCCCAAGACAGTAATCCGGAGGTACACCGGAGGGAGAAAGAGCGCATTCACTATACTTGTCATTTACTCTTACACACAACTATATGAGTCAGATAATTCCCAATAAAATTAATCAAGCGGCAAACAAGCGGCTTGTTACAATATACATGGTCCAGCATAGTTATATGCATATTTCTAATGTATTAAGCCTAATTCCGAGTCATGGTTACACCAAGATCTCGAGTTGAGCTTACGAGGTTTACCTTCACCGTGAAGTGTGTATCTCTATGTTTTTACGATAAACGGCGACACATTTTAGAACAGATATAATCCTAGTATTGTTTTTACATCATTGTGCTACCTAATTGATAGCACTCTCTAGCAATATCGCACGCCCGATTCGGTGCTAGAATTATTAAAGAGCTTCAAGTCACCAGCGTACAATTTGTGAGTAATGCAAGTAGGCCATAGGGTAGACAATTAAGAGGGATTTGAAAAATAATGAAGACCCGATCGTAAAGATGTCTTTGATAGTGACGTGTAATTTTTACACGAAGCCAAAAATGCTGCATATATGTTTAGACCACAAGTCACCTAATGTTAGTGCAAATATTAATAACAATAATGGTTGCAAGGATTATTATTCAGAAGTGCCACCAGGGTATTTTGATACACCCCCTACGTTATATGCAGTAATGACATTATATAACGCAGCAAAGAACTAATAAATAATATTTCCTGAGATAAGGTTCTTTCCGTCAATACAATATATTGTAATATTTATTCGAATCTCGACCTGAGTTAGATATACCCTATATGCCACGAAGACGCGGTCAAAACTTATTCAACGGGGACATTAGAAAAAGTTTTGGAATCCCAAGGTAAGAGTATTTAATAGAATTTTGCCTTCTATTATCGAACGTATGTCGTGTAGCCGCAGTCTGAACCAAAACGCGATGTTAGATATTTAACATGGAAGAAGGCATTATGTTGCGCTGTTATGATGGAGTCCTATGATTCGTTTTAGGCAAGCCGCTTTAATCTTATCTTAAAAAAAGCAGGTTTTAAGATAAGACTTAAGCGGCCATGCCAAGCAGATGTTCGTGAAAATATTAGCAGAATAGGCCAGCAGTTTCTTTAGCAATTATGCAAAAAGAAGTCAAATTTTCGCAGCCGATATAGGCGCCGAGCCACCCAGATGCAACTATTGCCTGGACTCTGAAGATAAATAAAGTAAACAGTTATTATAAAAAAGTAAACATTTACAAAAATAATAATTCAAACTAACTTTAAGATCTAGACCGCCTCCTGCTTGGAATAGTATTACTGAAACATCAATTGTGAACTTCACAAGCGGCTTAACTACGGGTAAATAAAAATACAGACATTTACGCGGAGCTATCTAGCCTTCTGCTGGTTACCGGCAACACAAAGTGATGCAAGCAACAAATATGCTATTGCTACTGACCAACCACGCTTAAAGCACACTCGGATTAAAGCTAGTTTAAAAATCTAGCTCTTGAGCTTAAAAAATCAAATTTCTAATCGAAACTATAGGACTTCAAATGATTGCATAAAAAAATTACCATACTTGCTTAGCATACGCGTTTCGAGATTATAAAGGCGCGTAAAATAGGTATGAGAGAAATGATCAGTTGTACAAAAAAAGTAACTGATATTTTTAGATGTGTTTTTAAAAGCGCGTTTACAAAATAAAACTGTAGAATCTTCGAGAGCTTTGAGAAGTGATCTAATTTGAACTCAGTCGAAATAGACAGGGGAAAATTCCAGTTGCAGCTTTACTGCTGTGAAATCTATTTGAGTTCGGCAAAGGACAGCGTTTCAATGACTTCGTGCCACGTTACTGCAACTTAAGCCTTCTGGGTGAACCCCGTTCTGAAAGGCCAATCGAGCCAATGACATTCGAGGAAGAACGCTTGCGCAAAACTATGGAACGAACCCGCTGAGTAACTACGCGTGAATTAAGGCTCGTACGACAAAGTGTATCAAACAACCATCATCACCCGCCTTCGTGCCCACTGTTTCGTGTCAAAGTTGAGTCAATAGGGTACATCATAAATTAAGCACGCGCAACAAAATTAAGCACGCGCAAAATGTTCTTCCTGGCTTTCCAGAGACAAGTGCCCGTTCTTGGATCGAATCGAACCTGTGACGAACAAAGGGTATCTTAGAACAATGTGGTGGGCGGAAAATTCTGTGCGCCCCACGTCTACCTCCCCAGAAGACGCCACAAAGACTAAACCATTCGCGCAAAATTTTGCTATATGTTTGGTGAGATAGGCAAAGCATCGTAGACCATGAGCTACTACTGGCCAAATAATACACACGGGTGTCTAATGCTCGACTGAGTTTTTGCCGCCCTCCAAAGGAAGAAACACAGACTCGTGAATAGAAAGAGCGTGATTTTCTACCAAGACAACGCAAGGCCGGATGTGAGTTTACCCAGCCTCCTATATAGATAGCGTGTGTGTATTCTAGATAATAATAAAGTCGATTGACCTAGCAATCGTCACAAGCTATATATTATCGTTATATTTATTTCACTCATATTGAGTATACATAGCACTGATACTTCTACTGTTGTCAGCTGCTCTCGACTTGCTATTCGAGCGAGGTAGTGTAGTGATATCTTCGTAAGGGCCACCCAGGCTGACGCGTGATACTTCGAACATGCTTAATAGCACAGTCGCTAAACGCACTCTGTGTACTCCTCATGGAAGTTCGTATTCGAACAGACCAGGTGATTATAGCCATGAACTATGTATCTGGTGTTGATAGTTCATGGCTATCATCGTCAAATTAAATACGTTACGTAAAGGATAGCAAGCTTCGATTGCACAATTGTGTCGCATCTACCGTACTTAACGGACATCGCACCGTCCGACTACCACCAGTTCAGATATCTGCGGAACTATCTACATGATAAGTAATTCAATTCACCAGAACCAGTAAAACATACGTGGATATATTCCTCGAGGTGCCGAAATTATTTGCCATGAGAATCGATAGTCTGGGTAGAAGATAGGGAGGGTTGTGGCTAACTATGGGAAGTACTTTTTGAATAAAGAAAATCGGTAACTAACTTAATGCTAGGTTGATTTTAAAGTTGAAAAACTTTCTGTCTAACCTCAGTTCTGTAATGAGCCCTGTGTGTACAGCAAATATGCAGATTAATTTGTCAGTAGTGGGTTAACTACTATATATATATATATATATAGAAGGAGAAACCGGGGGGCACTATAGCCAGAATACACTCCTTCGCCAACCCAGCGAATATCTGTAAAAGTATCTCCCGGCAGGCAGAATAGGTGAGGCCAAGCAGATATATAACACATGTGTTACACGGTTTGTATATGCACATATACAAACCGCCGTTGCAAAATAGAGCATAAAACATAGTACAAGCCTTGCTAGACGCTTTCATGTCGGTTATGCCGAAGGCGGAAAGTGACTTGTAATTAATGTTTAACTTTTGTTGTTCTAAGACTCATTGCCTTTAGCCGCCATGCTGCCACATAGACTGGTTGGGGAAAAGCATAGATATCTCAACTTGCCCGGCCCTCAATTCATTGAAGATATGCCTCACGGTGAGTTCCAAGACCGAAGGGGACATATACAACATTTGTTTTGCTTTCAACTAACGTAAAATGCAATTTAACAGATACAAAATTTTCCACCAAAAACGCAAGCATGATTGGTTTGTCGGTAGGTTACTAGGGTTCTCGCAATCGCAGAATTTGAAGATATATCAAGATAAAAAGTTGATACACTATTGTTGATAATTTCGCTCTCATTAAAAAAGAAGACATTTCCGACCCTTATTCCACATTAAAAAAAAAATTCTCGCCGAGTTGCACTAGACCCCCAAGATTTGTGGGACGAATTCTGAGAGACCCCGTATACATATATAAAGTTGATCATGTCTGTTTTAAGTATTTATATATATATATATATATATATATATAGAAACAACACAGGAATAAAATCGATAGCGTGTGCCAGAGGCGATGACAGAAACGAAAGATGACGTCACAGGCTGCTTACAGAAATAGAATAAGGGGGCAATGCCGCTAGGGTTTCTGTCAAATAATGCTGAGCTTGCAGTGGCCCTACTCCTAGATATACCTAACGATTGTAACTTGAATAAACCACAATGATTGTGAGAATAAAAAAGGAAAACTAGTGCTAGTGAGTGCTGTGGCTATTGAACGCATCGCCCGAGGCGAATTCAAACTGGCCACTAGCAATCAACGCATACGCGACATGTTGACAAAAATCCTCTATTTTTCTCATCTTCTTCACTTAGCACGGAATCTCAAATGGCAGGCATCGACGACAAAGTCGAGACGCGAAAGAGGGAAGGAGATTACGAACATGACATATGAGGAAAAGGGAGAGGCGACACGATATGAAGAGCGAGCGTTACGGCGGTCACTAATCGATTCCGCCTTCCTCGACTTCGCATGGAAAATGCAACGCGACACAGCCACGCTCACCCCGCGTTTGCCGTTTGTATGCGCCGTTGATAACGTCGAGTTGGCCAATAGAAATACGTCACAAACTATATATGTTACTTATTATTACAACGTCTGCTGGCTTGTAGTCATTACGATGACAGCCTACAATCGACTGAACGAGATCATCCGCTGTTTACCGTTAGCTTAACATAAGCAGGTATTAATCTACACACATCTGTACACACACACACACACATATATACATATATATCTATATATGCATGTCTAAAAGCTATTTTTACCCCACAAAAGGCGCTTGTTTTGAAGAGAAAACCCCCTAAGGGAGCCACTAGAAACACTGCGCCATATCGCTAGTAAATAACTAGTGTTCTTAACAAGCGCCGTAGCCAAAATTTTATGTACCATAATTTTAATGCAAAAATGCTGTTAAATATATGTTATAATAACGGTCGACTTTTTGTCTAGGTATGCTGAGAGTAGGTTATATATAACTCGGAAAGAATCACATAGAACATTGTTTCATAAAACGTGCGGCAAAACACGACAAATGAACATTTACATGGATATATATAAGAGGACCTTAAAAAAGCAACCGAACCAATGTGAAGTTTAGTTTATGCATATATATATATATATATATATATATATTATATATATATATATATATATATATATATATAATATATGTGCGATTGTCTCAATCTTGACCATATAAAGATCTAGCAAAAATAAATAACTGAATCGTATGATATAATATTTATGGTCGCTCAGTATATAAGCAACGTCTATTCGGAAATATCCAAATCCACCTGTCGCTACTCACTGCCTTTTGTTTGCTAGGTTGCTAGATAGAAAAAAACAAGGATGGTAAAATGAAACTGCTTACCATTTGTCTGGGCAACCCCTTGCCTCCATCCAGCGAGTAAAAATGGACAGCAAAATCAAATGTTATGAAGCCGATTGTGGTCCGAGCATTCTCCGGGAATATGATCAAACAATCCAAATCTGGTCAGTGGCGACCTGTAAGATATCCCGTTTCGACTGCCTGAAAGCTCCGCATCCATCACAAACAGGTACGTGGCCGCCTGCGGTGGTCGCACCATATACTCAGAGGGCGCGATGTACTCGACGGTTCCGTTCTGGATCTCCGGCCGCAGCTCGGGGTTCAATTCCGTACCGCCCCGTGACGGGGTCCTGCAGGAAGTCGTTTGGAAGGTTCGTTCAGTCGGAAGCAGATGTTGCACTTCCAACGTGTCCGATCAATGAACTGAATGAATGGATTGATGTACGTGCGACAGGCCCGACACCGGACAATCGTAGGCGTTTGCAACACAGATAAGTTCTTCAGGTCCTTAAATGGCTGTAGGACAATACCAAGCGGCAGGCGGGATTTGTGCAGTAGGGACGACGTTTCCGGCCCTTGTCATTGTGCACCGCATGACGTCCGAGGAACAGTTTCGGCTCGACAATTCGTTCAGAGGCAGTTCCGCGTCCAGCACGTCCCGCTCCTGTAACAGATTGACAGGCTCAATGCCCCAGAGCTTGTTCATGCCCTCACGGACGGACAAGCCTGCCATGGGCCCGGCTAAACTTGACCCGTAATCCCCTTGGCCGTTCGGATGGTTTTGTCCATTATACTGGGGAGTTGAATAGTGAGGACGCGCCCATGGAACCGCCATACGGCGGTTGGCTGAGGTATCGCTGACACGGGCGGCGGGCTGATGCTCCCCCGTGAGACATGCCATGCTGTAGAGAATTCTGTTCGAGGGAGGCACTTGTGGAGGACCAAACGTGACTTCCGGGAGGTGGTGGTGGGCCGCGCGTAGGCGACTCTAGCCGGCTTGTTGTGTAGGGGAATACGGTCCTAGGCGGAGGACCGTACTGAGGTCTTGTAGATCCAGTTAAACTTGTTGGAATCTGTGGCCCATTGCTAACGGGAAGATTGGAGGGTGCTACCATTGGCGGAGGACGCCATGTGATCCATGTCGCCGCGTATCCACCTCGGGCTTGAAAGGGGCCATTTGTATGCGCCGCCGAGTATTGCGGGCTGCCAGTAATGGTGCCGTTGAGGTTCCTACAGGAAGTCCATTAGCTA
>QVRM01007001.1:0-20559 GCA_003439945.1 Dermanyssus gallinae
CGTTATTAGTAGATTACATCCTTGGGATTTCCTGGTACAAACCTTGTATGCATGTACAGCTGTTTTTACGTATATGCAGCAAAGCAGTAATAGTAGCAATGGTAGCAGCAGTAGTTGAATCTGACGCCAGGAAGTGCATAGTAAGGAAATCAGAGTTTTGATGAAACGACGTCGTTAAACTACCTTAAGCAGATTTTCAAGATTCATTTTAGCCTAGCTATGCGAACAAATGTGGTTTACAAAAATGCAGTAAATCAATCGCAATAGCGGCAAACGTGTATATTCAATAAGAATACCGCCTTGTGTTTGCTTTTTTGTTGTTGAAATATCGATGTCTACTCTAGCCTACTCTGGCCTCTGTAGTCTTTGACTTCGCTAAAAAGCATTTTTCGGGTTTTGTTTCTCTCCGATTTTTTATTCGTACTAGTTTTTCTATTCTGCAACATTTAAGCAGCTTGACTTGATTGGCAAATGGCTAAATCTCGAACGATCGCTTCGTTCGGGGTCAGTGCTTTGTCATATCAACGAACTCGAATCTATGACTTTCTGCTGGCTGAGACAGCGGTCGCCGATTCCACGATCTCCCCGGTAGTGATCTGAAGTATATAGTCTATAAAAAAAAGTATTTAGGGCCGAGTAGAGGCCTTTCTCAAAATGTATACATCTTGGGTTGACAAATTCAAATACAAAACATACAATACAACGTCAACGATAATCCTTACAACAAACCTATTATCGCGAGACTTGGTGTGTAGAAACGGGTCTCCTATAGCAACTAGTCTCTATTATTGCCTGGATGTGATGACCACGTTATACGAATTAAATACGGCATTGCCGTCCTAGTGAGACTATCACGTCTGCAATCAGGCGTGCAGACGCCCCTCTGCGATTCCTGCTGCTGCTGTTGCTGCTGCAGCTACCGCTGTGTGGGGCTGTCACCACGGTACTGCCCTCTTGGCAATATATCTCTGCTGGCTCACGCTTGATGCAATGGAACAAATCATCTATCGTCTGAATGGTGGCGCCCGGTGCAAACACTTGATTGATGAGATTGGCGACGACGATCTCAAGCACGTCAGACTGACAACTCGCGTCAGACTGCTAATCCTCCTTGCATGACGCCCTGAGATCGCCCTTCGGCACACGTTGCCCTGAACAAGGCGCCCCTGCCGTATCTCCGACCGGTCCGCCTTCTTGCGTGTTGTGCCTCTCTCGTGTGGTTTTACGCACCGCGCCTGCTTAGCGAGCAATCGACACAACAATCAGGCCAACCAGATCTGCTGTCGCAAGGTCGTCAGGTCGGTATAACAACGTAAAGCCGGATCTCAGACGTAAGCGAGACGGATTGCTAGCATCGTTCACAGATTGGGGCTGAGGGAAAGGCGCCGGGCGCAGGAGGGGTAAAATATACGATAACGAGAGAGATCCGAAAGGAATAAAATTTAGCAATGTACAAACAAAACAGCGATATATATATATATATATATATATATATATATATATATATATATATATATATTGTTTTTTGTTTCATGCAAAGCTTTATTCTTTTTAACACAATAGAGGCGTTAACCGCATTTGCACAGTGACGGCCAGCTTTTTTGGTTTGTTAATTAATTCCGATATTTGGGCCTCAAGGTCGCACAGGAACGAACTTGCCAGTGCATATCGGGGCAAAAGTTGTAAGGGCGACGTTTGCTTTCGTTATCAAGAGGACAGCGACGTCGCGAAACTCGTCTCGACGCAGCGGTGCAACTCGTCATGACGAAGAGCAAACCCAATGGATGGACGCTCTCTGTGGTGCTTGAAATCACATAATTTCCGCAAATCTAAGGTCGTTGAGCAATATTTCGTCCTCTATGTGAAGCAAACGCTCTGTCTGTCGGTCTCCCTGTAAAAGCAAATGACCATTTTGTACGCATCTTGGCGGACTGCGCACTCACTATGGAGATGATTCGGCTCAAACTGTGGTCCTAGCTGGTAAGGAAGTAAAGGTCATGCATATTCCTGCAATCCCTCCTGTGGGCAGATCGGCATCCTTGATATATGTCGCACGACAACCATCACCTCGTATGCATGAACACTGAGTTTTAAGAATATTTTGCTTGGTTTTATTCGCAGAACTACGCTATATGTCACGGGGTGAGCGTCGATGATGAAGCGATCACTTTATTTCGGAGCAGAACGGCCAAGCCTAGATGCTACAAAGCGATGATTTGTTATTGCTACTGCTTTTGGCGCGTAGAATATTCACATTATATCGTATCTTGTCGCTATGCTAGTTTTTGCTGTTGTCTTTATGGTGCGTGCTGAGCTGCAAACAGTCTCGATTTTTATTCTAGAATTTTAACAGGCTCAAAGGGCAGGCAGCTTTTGTTGACCTGCCGCCGACTTGCGTAGTCTGGGCAAATATTTCGGCTGGCAACGAATCGAGTGCGGTTGCGGAGTTTCCCCGCTGCATTTCAATTACAGTCCCAGTCTGCTGCGTTGACTGCTGTTTAACTGCAGAGCTTACTACTACTACGTTCTTCTCTGGTTTTTCGCTCGATGAGTAAGCCTCGACCCAATTTGCTGAAGGTCGTCGTAGGCTCCCGGGAGACTCCGACAACCTCGAAGGCTACCGTGCCCGAGAAGGTAGTGTCAGCTTACAGCTAGCCTTTCCCGGTTTCGTTTTGCTTCGTCTGATCTGCTAAGCCTGCGACCTTCGGCTAGGAAGGAGTGCCAATCTTGCCGCTATTGCACCTCTACCACATTGTAATTAAAGTGATGGTTGATTCTGAATGACCGCCGGGTATTCTAAATTATTTCCTACAGCTGCCCTAAACTAGAATCATTCATATAGAGGAAAGCACTGCTAGTCTAGTGTTTGTTACTTGTTAATAGAAACTAGTATCTTATAGAGGAGATCCACGCTTTTCGCAGCGTCTAGGCAAGCCCCTTTTATGTAGACAATGCTATTCGCCATTCAGGGCTACTAGCGTCGTTTAAACTAGCGTCGAATATATCTATGAGAACTGTGTGTGCTTTTATACTGTCACTTGATCGAATTATCTTGGGGAACTCTAGAAGAAAGGGCAGAACAACTTAGTATTGGAGATATAATATATCGATTACTAGTAAGCAAGATTAGAGAAGCACTTATATCTTGGACGAGCAACTCTACTTTGGCGAATTATGGTAGAGCACAAAAGGTCCTCCAAAGCCTAAGGTTTAGAGTTTGTAGTGGATAATCGTGGGTAGGGCGGCAATCTTCGCTTCTAGATATAACGATGTAATACCGTTAAACACTTTCAAACTGATTAGTTCAATTCACTGGGCTGTCTGTACATATGGTGCCAAATATTGGTTTATTAACACCCAGGCTGGGTTAAAAACATATGGTGCTAATCTGCATCGTGAGATAAAACATAATATGTTCTTGTACAATTATGTTTTACATATTTTTTTTTTCTGGGAGGAGGGTTAATGCATTTACACACTGGCGCGACGGGCATAGCATGGCAAGCCTACCCGCGCTGTGTGGGACTCGGCCCCGACGACTGAATCTTGTTCCGTCGAGACCCTATATATATATATATATATATATATATACTCAGATCAACTCCGGCAAAGCACTGCCTAAGGACAGCGAGCTTAGCACCACGGCGGCAGTTACACGTTGTACTTCAATCGATATTCTCTGCAGCAAAAATTCCCGCGCTTTTTCTCACTATATATTTGTGCTATCTCTAGGATCTGGTCAAGAGTTGCAAACATTTTCCGAGAACACGCTTTATTTGCACGCACTTGCCCGCCTGGAAGCATCGAAATAACGGCTTTTGCAGGTGTCTTTGCCTTTTTTGGGGTTGATCTGTAGGGCGCTAGGTAAGGGGTTTTGGCAAATGGACGTCTAACAAAAAGTGACGAAAAATCGCACCAAAGGTTTGGTACTCCCGGCTCACCAGACAGGTTTCTTAACAGTGCAGTCGCAAAGACTACTAAAGCGGTATGCAGAAGTGCCATGAGAGCTTCATAAAACGAATAGGGTATAACGACAGGTGGAACGACTCAATGCACACGACCGGCTGCCGTGATATTAAAAGCCTGCTATGATAACGGTGACGATGATAGTATACGGGCGCATTTGTTTTTTTTGGCTCAACGCATTAAATAATTGATTTTGCCTTACTTTTCACGCTTTATTATCAATACTAGCCTATGCCTATAAGAGCGTAGATTATTTTATCCAGGAGTTACGAGTTTATATGCGTATAAAGAATATGTCAAAAAGTGTGTGTCGCTTTATACTGAAAATAGACTTGTATTTTGTAAACACCACTTCTTCGTCTTGGACTTCTTTACCCCATTGGGCTATTCAACAATAAGAAACAATAATATTCCAAATGCATTTTATGACAGTAAGAATTGCAAAGTTAAGTTCACAAAATTATTTTGGAGAGAGAGAGAGGGAGCTAAGACAGTGTGAAAGCGACGTGCCAGACATGGACAAGATGCGCGGGCTAATCATAGCAGAATAGTTGCAGTAGCCTTTAACAAGTGCGCAATTGTATGTGTGGCCAATAGTTATCACCATTGAACATGCGGATGACCATCCTATAGACATACGCAGCATGCATCTTAATTACAACGCAATGAAGACCGTTGGGCAAACCATTTTTAAGTACATATCGACACGGGTAACATTACATAGATAGACACATGTGCAACACTGTCTTAGAGGGAAATATTAAAAATGAACATTTCTTAGTATATATTAACGATACTACATACGTAAAGCAGACGTTCTCCAAATGTTATTGCATGCATGACAAAACAGCCACCTAAAAGCTTGCTACAAAGATCCACCTAATAATACTACTTGAACAAGCGCGTCCAACTGTGCCCAATTACTGCAATTGAGCCAGCGCGATTCATGTCGCCCCCCGTAACCAAGTTGTTGATTGGAACACTCTTTTCTTCCGTAGGAAATAAAAGTGCATATGTATGTAGCTTAAGTCAGTTATGATTTTTTATTCAGATCAGTATATGAAAAACGAAGTAGTCCTTATAGCTATCTGGCCAGCATCACCGGACATCACATATCACAGTTCACAGACTAAAGTTCGTCAATCACAGTTGCTGTTCAGTGGTTTATCACGCTCCTCGACACTCTCCAGTAATACAAATGAGCGACATGCACGGTTGTCGTTCGCGTCGGTGGTCGGATGAGGATGAAGCTCGGCTCGAGGTCGCCTGCAGTTCAAACAGGACCTCAAAAAGTTCCTCATTTCTCATTACTTAAAGTCAAAGTTGTCGCATATCCGCCCTCGTGCAGAGTTCTGCTACGGAAAGATGCACTAAGGTGTGTCTGGGCAACAACCCGCACCGCTTCTCAATTGCCTTTAGGAAACCTGACATACTTTTTTTCGTACTCTCATTTTTTTAAATATAACATACATATTTATTTAACATATATTCAGTACAAAACATGTCTCGACGCTCGCAATGGGCATTAGGGCCTGTGACACGGACGTCGAACGACATATTACCTCTTCCGTTTTGACATCCTAATGTAGAGCGATCTGGGTTTATTAAAACATTAGTATGCATGAGCTCGTGAGCTCAGTATTGTATATCGATGAACTCGTAGGCCGCTTCAATTTGCCGCCGCAAACAGCCGCCCTAGAAACGTTTCGGCACGAGTATTGTCATGAAATGTCTCTAATCCCAGCGAATTGTGTTTTTCACCAGCTTCGACTAACCAGGCCTAAAAGAGATCTCTTGGTCCATATCGACATCTCGCCACTCGCTACATCTGTTTGCGGATTTCACTATTTAATATGTTAATCTGCTGGGTGTCATGAACCATTTATATTATGTGTATGTTTACATACTCAAACAGAATGCATTTTAATAAATGTTAAAATATATTAACTTCTCTGCTAGTCTACAAAACGGGCGTCGATGGGGTCATCCTGTACGGAATTAGTTTTCTATTGTAGGTTACACGCATGTATGGCAAAACGAATTGTGCCGCGGACGTAAAAAAGCGAATTTCTTTACGTTAGTATTTTTGATCATCAGTAGGTCCATGAAGTTTTACTTATTTAGTTTTTTTTGCTTTATTTGGGTGTTTTGAGAGCCCCAATTGACCTCAGATGATTGTATTAGCATTTGCATATATCAAGGTTGATTAGCTTTCACTAAGATTTTGGACTTGTGGCGATACAGTGGAGTTTCCTGGTGCTTTAGTTCAAAGGTCAACAAAAATAGTTTCATAGCTGTTTTGCACAATATATTCACAGTTGCGTTTGCAGTCGAGCATATATATATATATATATATATATATATATATATATATATGTACAGGGTCATGTTTGATAAAGCCGTAGAACTCGTTGAAATAAGAATCTTCAAGTGGAATGTGGGCGACGGAATCTTTTGTTCGGGACTGACATATAAAATTTTAATTTACCAATGTGACTGACTTTATATAGCTTTTGAAATGTGCAAATCCGAAAGAACGAGTTGTTCTCTGGAGAAACTGAATATACTAGCATATCGAAATTGATTAGCTCCCACTAAGATTTTGGTGTTGTGGGAATACTGTGGGGTTTTTCCTGGTGCTTTAATTCAACAAAGATAGATTTATAAGAAAAAATGTACTACGCCACAATCGAAAAACTCTGCAATCATCTAGATTCCTTGTTTTGCACAATCTTTTTACAGTTGCATTTGCAGTGGAGCGATAACATATGACTATGCATAAATATCATATAGAAGTCATAGAACTCGTTAAAATAAGAATTTTCCCATTGTCCTACACTATCTTATTGTCAAATTCTCATAGAGCTAGATACATATCCCATTGTCCTACAATATTCCATTGTCAGATTCTCATAGAACCCCATGTTAATGGAACTAACGTTCCCGCCTCTGTTAACATTCTATTATGAGAATCGGACTATGGGGAGCGGGAGAAGACCCTTAGGATAATGATAATAATAATAATAATAATAATAATAATAATAATAATAATAATAATAATAATAATAATAATATAATAATAATAATAATAATAATAATAATAATAATAATAATAATAATAATAATAATAATAATATTAATAATAATAATAATAATAATAATAATAATATCGAATCGAGCATCACGAATTAAGGCACAGATTTTGTTACCAATGATCCCCATGAAATGCGTATTTTCTTTAATCTGTTTGTTTTATGATCGTAATAGCAAAATGTCAATGTAATTAACGTAAAATATAAAAAATGAGGCATCACAGGATCTCGAATTTCAAAACGGTGTTCAGTACGACTATTTTTCTCTCGCTAGCCACGTTGGACTTCCAGACAAAGCATTATGTTTTTCCAAACATGCCGGTATTCTAATTTAGATTTTCCATTAAACAACTCGTTGTCTCGCATTCGCCCATTAAAAAAAATGTCGGGTAAACATCAATTAGTTACGTACCTAATCCCAATTCCTAAAGAAAACATCTATTATTATTACATACATCCTTTTGATATTGTTAAATTACTTTCGGTATTATCGAATTAATAGCAGCATCGTCGCCATAACTTAAATCCCGGCTCACCAGAAGCTCTCAGTAAAGGCAGCCTTCATACTGTTCAACCTGAAAGTGGCCTCGACATTATATGGTATCACATTAGATTAGACTTTAAAACATTTCTTTAAGAAGGTTGTTTTTAATTCTAGACCATCATCCGTTCCCTACGGGCTTGGAACTTAACCTAAGGCATATCTTCAATGCACCGAGGGCCGGACATGTTAAGATATCTAGGGTTTCCCCAACAGTCCTTGTAGCAGCATGGCCGCTGGCTCTCAGCGGTATGGTTTATCATTTATTCTCAATGAGCATCGCTCAAAGAAAATTCGATCAACAACAGGGATCGAATTGGCGACATTCCGGTAGATGACAACCACGACTAGCGCACTAGTCTCCTATCATTATCTGGCTATCCCCTATCATCTCATCACATTAGTCTGGGAACACCTATCCGCTCAGCAGCTTAGCGCTCTCTACACGGTGAACGCAACGTACTTAAAGAGAGTTCTGGGCCTCCCTAGTGACGCACAAAATAGGCTAACTCATCTGTCGAGAACGACTCCGTTCATTAAGGATGTGGTAAACCGCTTTCAACTTCCGACTATCGCTTCACTGCGAGAGTTCCGCAGGCACGTTGAGCACAAGATGAGAGAAGTGGCGGGAGCGTTCTACAAAACACCGGCAGTGTTGGACAATACACAGATAGAATCGCTCCTCGAGCAACGTCACGTTTTCACCCGCTTCTCTGTCCATGGGTTCCACCACAAACTGTGTCATCCCACTGGGTTCCCTTCCAATGAGTTTCGCTGTACATTTTGCGGCCTTATTTGCACCAAGTATCATCATGAAACATGCCAATAAGCGCTAGCTATCTGGATTGGTGGACATTTTTCGGAGCTATATATATATATATATCTAAATGATTGCCTCACCATGTTTTCTTTTCAGCACATCTTTTTGGCTTAAATAGTAGTTTTTGATTATTTTTTAACACAGACCATTTTTAGAACATCCACCGGCTAGTGGGAAAACCGGCTTGTTTTTTTTTTCTGTAGAAACTTGCTAAGAGCAGACAAATTTTTGAGCTAACCACTTTTTAGACTGACTTTCAGCTAACATTTAACGTCCATGCGTTTGCTTTCGTATTACTTCGTACGACACTTAATTCTTGAGCTAGCAAATATTAAGCGGGCTACACACACTCACAGGTCATAACGACAATATGTCTATAAAAGCGAAAGGTACAGATGGAGAAAGCTAAAATCAGGCGAAAGTAATACCGAGATAAGACGACACAACTACTGTTATACTCAACTGAACTTCTTCAGTGGCCCATGTCTAATTATCCTAGTAGAGGGATCGTTTGTGATGTCAGCAAGGCCTGCGTGTAACCTCTGCAGTGATACGTGTCGCAAAGGAATCCATTGAAAAATCGCCCATATTAAACGCGCAGTATGGGCCGTCGTGTGACCAATTTGAGTTTGAATGCAAGGATATAATTATAGCCACTTTCTTTCTATAAACGTTGTGCACAGATGGTGTTTCAGTTAGGTCAAATATTTACTAATAGATTCGTTTTTTTTTACGGGTGGCTGTTTTATTAGTTTGAGCTAGGCTAACTCTGCACAGACCAATCGAAAATAATATAATTAAAGAGACGATTTTTTGTTGGACAACTGTGGCCAACCGCCGTCACAGTCTCTTATTTAACTTCTCAAGGACGCTCGCTCTTATTAAAGATCGAGTTGATCCCGAATGTTGCATATCCTGTCTACGCACGTTAAAGTTCTCAATACAGTTCAGGGTCTTATACCCATGCAGTAAGCAGCATACACAAAGCATGACCTCGATGGGGCGCTTTTATGCAAAGTCGTCTTTTATCATTTTAATTTATTAAAGGCCTGGTTTCAACTAAAATCGATTCTACCGGCCACTGGGTTTTAGCATCCTGTATAGTTTTGCGACAGAAGTTTCGGACTGACAAACATTTTCTCGCAATTTTCCGGTGGGATTATTTCTATCGTCTTTGTATTCTTGTGCATTAAGCGGCCCCATTTTTTGACGAGTCTGTCCTATCTAGTCAATGGTATTTCGCAATAGAGCACTGATGGTTGCTCTTGTCTCAAACTAGACTGGTCACATGAGGCGCAAAAGATTTGCATATTTTAGTATTTGTATGCTTAAAATGTATCTTTTCAAACACCTAAACTGTACCGTAAAATGTATATAAACTAGTTACACGCACTATTATAAGAGGTAGGTTCAAAGGAGCAGGTGGTATAAGGCAAATGGTAAGTTAGTTGTGCGGCCTGTCCAATTGCCGTGACAGTGTGTCTGTGTAAAGACGTCATGGCGTTCCCATTTCAAAATTCGAATGTTGAGGAGCAGCGAGATTAGTGTTGTCAGATTTCTGACTGAGGAAGGTATTTAATGGCCAATATTGGTAACCAGATAGTGGCTGTCTACGGAGGAGACTATGTGTTCAACAATTTAGTGAGAAAGTTTAGCAACTGCGAATGGGGCTAACACTGCAACACCTGTTCCGGTAACATAAAGAGGCAACTTTTTTGGAGCTATCGTCACCTGTGACGAGGGTTGGTGCCACCTCTTTGAGCCAGAGACAATGCGGAACCTGCATGCAATTAAAGGTAGTCGTCACCTCCTAAAAACAAATCAAAGGCGCTTCAACTCGGACAACTCTTGTCGCAAGGCTCTCTTTAGAGCCGCAACAATTCAGGGAATGAGGATTACTTCAAATCGTGAAACAATGGCATAGTTGTGCTCTGGCCTCGAGTTATTACTTTTGAATAAAGACTTTAATTATACCCATAGAGTCGTTTCGTATTTTTTCGCTTGAACTTATATATATATATATATATATATATATATATATATATATATATTTTTTTTTTTTTTATAGTTACAGTTTTATTTGCTTATATGCAAGAGGCAAAAAGTGTCGTTTTATGAACGTGTACACCGTCGTTATCTATATATATATATATATATATATATACAGTCCGTAAAAAATACAGCCACTTTTTGATATTTAAACTTTTTTTTATTTAACTTTTGTCACATTACACACATTTAATTAATCCAGTCTCGTAAAGACTACAGTGGTAAATGCTCTAGAATAATAGCGGAGACTTCCATCGACATTTGGGGGTTTCGGATTACTTTGAAACACGAGATATTTGACGCAGCTACATCGCGAATAAATGATACAGCCACTAGCAAGATGCATGCTTTAGTGAGTTAATTAGGCGGAATAACGACGTTTGTATTTATTTAAAGGCTCGATGAAGATAAAGGCAGACCTCCAACCAAAAGTTTTTTCTGTGTTGAAACGATGGGCTTAGGCCGGCGCCTCACGAGTGACGAAAGTATAAATCAAGGCTTATAAGGACGTCGGCCTCTCTTACCGCGAAATCTCCCGTGGAATGGGGCGTTGTTCCCAAGTACTGAACAGCTTCGTGAATAAAGGTGAATTTTACATTGTAAAAAAGAGTTCCGGGCGTTCAAATGCCATTTCGGAAGAAAGCAAGCGTGCATTTCTGAAGCAAGCGTCGAATTCTGCGCTCTCGGCAAGGGCAATTGTGGCGGCGACTCGTGTGCAAACGAACGTGTGAAAAGTACAAACCTCCCCAGGACGACACATAGGCTCACGAGAAAGACACAAGAGGAAACCACGATTGTCCGCTGAAAGCTCGTCTTGACTTCGCCCACGATACGATGTCATGGACCACTGAGTGCCTACGATACAATGTCATTGACCACTGAGTGGCAAAAGATGCTCTTTTCGGATGAAAAAAGTTTAAATTTGATGAACCAAATGGATATAACTATTATTTCCACGATGTGCGCAAGTAAGAACGAATTTGGTCAACATTTCTCTCAGGTGTCGGTTTGGTGGCGATCTGGGCCGTTGTCGGGTATCATACAAAATCGTCGATTGTGTTTTTAGACGATAATTTCAACCTCTCCGATTAAGGATTTGTAAAACTCGTTAGAAATTTATTTTCCAATAGCAATGGGTGGCGAAATGTTTTGCCTTATTTTGCCTAGTAGTGAACGTGAAAGCACTTAAGTGCGTTTTACCGAACTGACTGATCGGACATCGCTTTATAAAATGTGTCATTGCGAGCGAACGAGTTCTTCGATGAAGAAACAAATTATACCAACGTACTGCCGCAAAATGCTGCTTTATACGAAATATATCCAACATTAGCTAATAGTTAGTGAGTACAATTTGCAAACATTGAGATCATGCGGTGCCTCATGTTAACGTTTTGCGAATACATCCAGCAAACATTGCTAAATGCGTTTGTGGGGCTTCCACGGCGTTATAGTGATACCTGCTGCGAACGTGACAAGAAGTGCCCCTCGTTATTACACATCAAGTTGCGGCGTTGTCTATTAGTGTGTGCTCAGCACCGGCGCTTCTACCCTATATTTCAATTCTTGGGCGCTGCGGAAGACGCTGCATATCTCGACGCTGCATATCTGCGGAAGATGCTGCAATCTCGAAATCGTTGGTCTCCGTTTGCTAATTTTATGCGCTCACAGATTTTGGTTATTAGCTAGCCCGCCCAGAGCTCCACACGCCAAACAGATGAAAATCTAAGGGTCCCTGATGCCTAGGGGCATTTACTGACTAATACATTCTAGAAGGTGCTAAACATTCAGTCATGGTGATATCCCAGGCGAGTGGCCTACCGTATTCGAGGGTCGTTAGACTCAAATTGTAGAAGCGTTTGTCAACACGTTTGAACACAGACTTTAGGATAGAATGTTTGCGGAAACACGGATAGAAAGAAAGCCTTAGGGCTTTCGCCGCCAGGACGTCATTTGGGGCAGTTAGTCGCAAACATCAGCCCAGTGCAGTGAGAGCAGGAGACTGGCCGCGATATCTAGAAAGCATCATGACCGGGTCGAGAGTTTAAGGCCAATCCGATTAGAAAAAGGTTGTCAGGGCGAGGTGGGCCGATGAATTATAGCAGACGACTTGTGGAAAATTCAAAACGATGCGGAGAACTGGCTTTGAACCGAGAGGTCTACAATCCGGCAGACCTTTTCGGGCGGCAGTTAACATCGAGGCTACTACAGCTGGATCTGCGGCCAAGGAATGTCTGGCCACCCTCTAGAAACGGGCAATTGAGCTTGACCGCAAACATGGTCTGGAAGGGCCAGGACCCTAAACGGACTCAAAGGAATGAGCGGCTCCTATAGACTCAGGTCCTGGGGCAGGTCGATGTTCCGTAGTAAGTGAGTTACGCGTGCTGCAGAGATATAAAATATATCTCGGAAGGGACAAGTTTCGGTGGGACTCGAGTACCCCACATCTGTGTACTGCAGATACGCAGAATACGTTGGTCCAGCGCGAGTCCTGACGTTCTTTGCCATCAAATGCATTCCGTACTATTGTATATATATATATATATATAGTAATCACTCACTTCGTGTAGAAGTGAGTGATTGCTTGTCAACGTGTGCTAAGCTAAGGTCTGGCTTTTCGAGAAAACAATATTAGGACCGCTTCTATGCACTTCTACAACTATTGACTCCATGAATTCGGTTGTTCCGCCCGGAGCGTTATTAAAAGCTTTTGCGGACGATGTGAATCTACAAAAAAACTTCATATATTGTATAACAGATGGGGAATCGAGCAGCGCAATGCCCCAGAAAGCTTTAACTAAGTTTGTTGAATTGTCCGACTCCCTTTGACTCATGTCATCTGCACTTTGGCCATCATAATACTGGATATGAATGCACATTACGGAGTTAAGGATTTAAATGAAAGACACCTATACATCATTTTAAAACTGACAAACACCACACTTAGACACAGCTCACCCGTTACTGAGATTATGAAGGCCGAGCATTGTATCATCAATTGAATCATGCCACTCTTTTGTTGAATAAACCCGAAATGTATACAACTCTGTGTACAGCTATTCAAACAATATGTTACGCATTTCCTCGTTGTCTTATGCCCTATTCTCTAAAAAAGAGGTACGCAAAACGTCGACTCCGCCTGAAGACCGGAATTCGAACCTTGTGGTCATCGTTCGTAAAGGAAACTGAGACTTGCTAGGTCCTGAAGCCACCCGATAGGAAGTGAACACCCCATGTACGCTGAAGATCTAGTAATTTCATAATAGCGGGAGGCTTGCTGAAAACGACGAATTGCGCGACAATTGGCTATCTTTAATATCTCCCGTACTTAGGTGTAATATTACATATATAATAATTATAATAATAGTAATAATATATAATAGTAATAATAAAAAAATAATATAATAAATAATAATAATAATAATATAATAATAATAAATAATAATAATAATAATAATAATAATATACTAATATAATAATAATAATAATAATAATAATATAATAATAATAATAATAATAATAATAATATATCTTTTATGGCATACCGCAACCTTATATGCTGTCCATGAGCGCAGTATAGGGCCTCGTTAACCTAAAGATAGGCTCAATTGCAGCGTACGATATGCAGATCATATAACTTTTCCTCACGAGAAGCAACCCTGTGAGTCAATCGAAATGTTGGTTTTACGTCTGAGATAAAGAGAAGGCTAGTTGCCCTGAAAGTACACCGCAATAGTTTCCATCGCCTTGATTTTTTTCTGATGGACCCACTTAACCCCACTCTTCGTTGAGGACCTCAGAAGGAGGGACGCCTTATGCCAAACGATCACGTATGAAGAGCATTTGGCCATCCAAAAGCTCAAAAACGACAGCTCTACATGACTAAAGCAATTACATCCAATAGTTGAAAGAGGCGTTTATTACGTTGCGATAATCGATATCTGACCGGCAGATTGGCCGTATACGTTTTTTACAAAAAACATATTTAAGGAAAGATTTTCACTATCGGAATGTAGGGTATGCAAACAGGAATGCGACGCTTACCACCTCCAACAATGCTCTGCGTTTATAATGTAGAACATCAAATCTTTTTTCAAGGTATGCTCCGCTAGAATAGCTGGGAACATGAATAAACTAGTCTTAACTGTAACTTAAGCAGGACCCAATACTAGGGACAAAGGTACCCATAAAATGAGTCAATGAGCAAAACGTTTATTTGGCATACTTCAAATTGATAGTATTAGAGCAATCTATCGTGTAACCGTGTTGCAATATTTCATACGAGCATTACTTTAACCGTGTACATAACCGATTGCAAGACTATCAATATATATTTACTATTGAATAGTGAATATTATTTTAATTAAATATCAACTCGTATCTTATATTTATTTAGGGTTGATATTCGTGTATAGAGCACTTATTCTACCGTACCAGGGTATAAAGACCGTACAAAGGAAGATAGACTACACCAAGGTAGATAGACCATATTAAGGCACTGCAGCGGTCTTCAGTAGAAAAACCTTACCAAACGAGATACATGGAGTTTCCCGATGACTTTAGGGGCAGGATCTTGGGCTAGAAATTCCCCCGTAAAAGAGGTAAAATACAACTGTTCCGGATTTCAGATATTCTGCACCAAAACGCTCAACCGCTATCTTATATGCAACATATGAATTGCTTCCCGTTACTGGTTCCACTTGTTTAGGATATCTGTTCTGCTGATTAGTACCTGAATCCAGGAGATGATTAAAGGCAATCTTAAGGCAAATTTTTTTGTACTCTAAGGTCCTAGGAAATCTGTCCAGAAAGAGCTTGTGGCTGCTGTGAAAGCCGTGCGATGTTAAGCATCATAGATATTTAAGTTTTGTTGAGGAGGCAGGCTTGCTAGTCGTGCGCTCCCATATGGTTGCATCATATAACATGGTGCTATCTATTACCGATGGCAAGAAACTTAAGGCCGGTTGTTCCTCTAGTCTCGGTCGAGCTAGGCGGAGCCCGGGTTAGAGAAGGTTAGCCCAGTTCAACAATGTGCCCCAAATAGATGTTGCATTTCCTCATTCAATGTCGAGCGCCAGCCTCTGAAGAAAGAATTCGGATGCCGTTGAGCCTCCCGTTAACTGTTTAAGGCTCCTACCCACCCCGCTGGATCAGCCTGAGTGTGAGGGGGCCTGGCCCCTCATTGTCTCAAACGCCGACTGACAAAATTGATGCGGACAACCAACGTTCGTTTACGTAACATGCTTGTTGGCCTGCACTCAGAGTGCATAACAGGCCATGATGAGCCAGCGGGTCCACAGTTTCACCACAACGATATGTGGGTCACAATTAGGTCAACAAAAAGCTGCAGTCCTGCCCCAGTACGCGTTGTCTCGTCGCCTTAAAAACTCTCAATCCACGAATAGAATAGGACATGTAAACAAACCCCTGCCCCTTGATTACAAGCGACTCGAAGCCTGGCTTTAACAGCAATAGAGGAGGCTCTATCGATTAGGCTTGCTAATTGCTTTTCTTGCAAGGGGTTGCCCAACTGCTCTGGTTAGCCCTATCAATTGGGAGGGAGAGAGTCGATTGCAGACAATCTGTCATTCGGCCTTTAAGGTTAAACGTTACACGTGTACTGTTTAAGAGTGCCCAAAATCTGTGCGCAGCTTGAAGCTGAAAACCTGTGCGCAGCCTGATCTTGAAAACCGCCTAACAAGATTGGGGGCATTATTTGATCTCTTGCCACAGCCATCTACCCAAGATTTAGTGTGTCCTTCAAAATGTCTAAGCTAAGACCATTAAATAGCTGTGGAAGCTCCGACGATGCGGACAAATTAAAACCTCTGAGGAAGTATGTCAACCTCGTAGCTGAAAAGCGAGATGCGAAAAGAACATAACGACAGTAGGCCCCAAATTGGGTAAGAGCGCTTGTGGTAAAGTCCAGTCTGTTTTTGCAAGCATTTACAACAACATGGTGTTGACCGGACCTGACTGACCATAAGTCAGACTCATCTGGGTGGAACAGTGAGATTGACCATGGGTTGAAAGCTTGGAAGTAAATGGTTATTTCAGTCGCTGTTGAAAGCGTTTTTAAAGTTCAGTTTGACCATCATGGACACTTTGCGGCTATTGTAAAAATACACGGGCACAGTATATTACCCTCTCTGTGGTCCCAGGGGTAGCAAATTCTAGCTGGTGTTGACTAAGAGTTGCTGCAATAGCATCTTTATTATCATGGCTGCCAATTGGCAAACGGCCGAGGAATCGGGTGTAAAGAACTTTTTGAACTCAGCAATTTTGAAATGTATGATTTTTTTTCGGCTCCTACAGATGAGTGGTGAATAATGCAATGGGAAAAAGCCCTCTCTGAGCCCGTCAACTACTTTATAGATGCCGTAAGTTAGTCTTCCGCCCGTACAGCTCACTGCACCAGACAAGTCCTGTCACATAACGCGCTCTTGTAAAGTTCAGATCGACAGCTGAGCTTCTGCTAAAGCTCTTCATGGCATTCAGAGGGCAATGTAATTACCAAGGATGTGGGCATGAAGAGATGCCGAGAAGCCATCTTGCTGTTTGGAACATAGAGCTTCTGTATTTTCGTGAACTGACGCTAGCGTAATCCTGGGAGCACACCAACCTAGCAGCACCGGAGATCTCACCTTCGGCAGCTCAACCCTCACGCGTCTAGGAAGGTCGCCGTCGCGTGGACCACCGCTTCGGTCTTAATCTCTCGTGCGCTAGGTCACTGAGTCTTAATCTCTTAAAAATTCGCACAGGTTCTTCCTAACCAGGGCCGACAGCACTGAGTGTCCCTCCTAGCTCGAGAAAGTCGCGCCACGGCCAGAGCAAAGGAGAACAGAAAATACTAGGCGCAAAAGTACCTGGAGACATAAACTCCTCCGCAACAGTAGATCGCTCATCATTTGGATAAAAATGCGTAGCCGTTTGACGTGGCGCATGGTTGCCTTGATATCACCGAATAAGTGTTAATATGACGGCCCTGTGTCACTGTGTGATCCAGGCTCACTTCTGGGCGAAAACTGATCACATTTGATCATCTAATGATCGTCATTACATGGGGGCTGTAGCTAACTGGCAAGCAATTTTTTATCTCACAACCTACCCTCACTTCTCTATGCCGCGATAGGAGGTACTTTCGTAAAAAAAAAGTCTTATATATTATAGGGCTTAATACGTGAGTAATGGCAACAAGCGAATGTACGAGCATTGAGTCTGTTCAACGCGCCCGTCGGAGTGTCTAGCGCTAAGATCATGCGTATCTTCTCGTCGGGCAACGTCAATAATGTGATCAGTTAACGCCCGATCTATGCTGGCTTACTACTATCAGTACTACGCGACGCCGGATTCTGCAGAGGTTGACGTGCTATAGGTGAGGTCATTTGACAGGGCGCCCGCTATTGAGGGAGGCGATTCGTGGCTTCGCGTGGCCGGCTCGGATTAGCGGCATCCTCAACTAATACATCGTAACACGTTCAAAATGCACTTTGTTATACACCGTTTGTTTTACCGGATTAAATATTCGCCCAAAACAGGAGAAGCCTTTCAGTCAGCTCTATATTTTTCATGCGACCATCTACGCCCACTATATATATATATATATATATATATACATACATAAGGTATGAGTACGTGAGCATAGGTGTGTGAAGAGGTTAGGCGGAGATTGTGTTTATGGCAAACGTAGCGATAACCATGGCCTCGTAGGACGGCAGTAACACAGTAACAACAACAGCAGCCACAATAACAACGGCGACGACAACAACAACGGCAACAACAACGTCAACACAACAACAACAACAACAACCACAACAACAATTCTAGTGCCACCATCATCAATCGACACGCTTGCACTGGCAAGCTCGTGTCATGCACGGGTAATAGACGGCCTCCTGCGATTGCTTTCCTGGAATGGCGCAATTCTGAACATGATTCCGCATTGCCAAGGCAGACGAATTCACCGACGTGTCGTTGCTACGTCTCTTGACTCTCTGTTAGGATCTAAAAGAGTACATCTACACAACTCACGGGAGTCTTAGATAGGGGTGCTGTTGTTTCTAGCACGCATATGTATACACCATACGTATGTTGTGTCATCGAAAGAAACTGTTTGACATTTGTAACCACGTAGTGTAACTAGCACAAGAAAACACGAAGTCTAAACGAAGACATTCGGGTAGACTCATCGACGTGTTCTATACGGTAGGATTCAAGAAGGTCTTGAATGCACTGCATGTAGTTAACTATAAACAATCATAACCCCGTAGTCAGTTGTCATTATAAACATGCCAATACGTGTCACAGAAATAAACGTAATTCGAGCCAATAGTCTCCGTCTGCTTGGCTGCTTCAGAAGTTCTGGCCGATTTGCAAGAAAGGGATTATACATTGAGCGTTTAGAAAAGCAAAGTTGCTTATATATTTGATGTCTCACCCTGGTCACATAACTCTGCTTAATCTTAGGATCTTGTCGGAATCTGCATTGTGGTTTTTACATGAAAATGATTCGCTCGGGCAGTAGCAACGCGAATAGAAGATTGAGGATGTAACCTCGCGACGGGTGTGTGGGGCAGCATTTAAGTCAACTGCCAACGTTTGTAGGAGAATTGCCGCTACAATGCGTATGCTACATAGTTGCCAGCTCGATGGGTTAATGAAATATTCACCTTGAAGACCAAACATTCTAACATCCAAGTACTGTAATAAGTACAGACGACGGAGACCTACAGTCTAGCAACAGGAAAGACGGCTGTCTAAGATCATCGAATTTTCGACGCTCTCACGGACCCAACTATAGGTGGTTTGAATGTTCTAAAGTGCCTGAGAGACTCCCTGGGTGTGACGGTGTTTATTTCTTGCTTCTCGCTCTGTGCGGGAGCTACGTGTAAGATGACGTGTATGAATGTGTACGATAACAGCAGGGCTTTTGTGGCAGAGCATACATCGCCTTCGGCTACTTTTCTTTCAGCATGTCATACTCCGTCGGGGGTAAAACCCTGGCAATCTTTAGCTGTCGACGGGCCTGCGTTAAAGCTTAAGCCGTGTCTCTGGGCTGGCTGATGACGAATCGCTAGGCGAAGCATGAAGAGGAAAAGGGCGTATTGGGCAAGGCAGTCGGTTGTTGGTTGAATGGGTCGTGCGTATTGACTGCGTTGCGCTGCGGGGGGGAGTTGTAAGCGGGTCACATATGCCCATCCCTTATTTATTTATTATTATTAATTAGTATTATATTATATTATTATTATTACCATTGTATGAACGTTTATAATGATTACTCGCTCGAGGACAGCGGGCAACAGCTACAGTTGTCCACAGAACGGTCGCTCGCCACTCTCGTCACGTACCTGCAAAACGGTGACGAGAGACTAAATATACGAGTACTTGGACTAGACTAGTAATGTCGGCAATATGTACATCAAACACAACACACACACATATACATATATACAAACATACATTGTATCATACATGTGTACATACTACGTGCGATATGTGCGCACATACAGACACACGAAATAGAGTACACGTCCACACGAACTGTTGTGTGTTGTTGTTGTTGTTGTTGCTGTACATAAGGTTGTACCGTAATGCGTCGATTTCCGTCCAGTCATCGTGGTGGGCTGGTGACGCGTTCAGCGTCGATCATGTCCTTGTGCCTGTTACCATTCGTCTGCTAAATACGTGACCACCTACAAACTTGACATGTCTGCGTATTTGTGTTTATCTAGTTGTAGATTCTGTGTTGTGGTGTGCGTGAGTACGCTATGGATCAGGCCGTCCCTAAGTTTGATTTTCTTTCTCTCTCCCCCCCCTCCTCTCTCTCTGTGTCTCTGTTTTGTTGTGACGCTATCATCGAACGTTGCAGGCGGTAAGCGACGAACTCTCGTCGCTGATCGGTACTCGGCTGCTGTCGTTGCTGTTGGTACCAGTCTTCATCCGGCAAACGCCGAACGGTTGGCCCTGATCGCCTGCCTGGCGAACAAAAACATAGCCGTAGGGCGTTGGGGAAGCGCCGACGACGCGGACGACGCTGGCGGAGGTCGGGGGCCTGAAGGCGAAGTCGCGACCGAAGAGAGCGGCGACGACGACCG
>QVRM01007002.1:0-44914 GCA_003439945.1 Dermanyssus gallinae
ATCATCACGTCGCTCAAATCTCTATTGTTTTTTAAAAGCCCGAGTAGGCGTGATGTGGTTTGTTCCCTGTCGGCTATACGGATCTTTTTCTAAAGATTCGAACCCATACCTCTACAAAACGATTTGCTCGCGATGTACAATTTTACTTACTAAACCTGTAATTTTGAAATTAAAATTGCTCGAGAAAAACAACTTTCAATATGTGTTATGCATTGTCACTACTTTTCATAGCTAACAATTATTGGAAAAGAAGATTGCATTTGTCAGCAAATTTACCTATCCGAGAATCACCAGTACGATGACGGGGGTGCTTTCGAGCTCATGTACGGTGAGAAACGTGACGAAGGCAGCACAAGCAAATAAGGAGCCCACATGTGTGGTCTTTGGATGCAGCAATTGCATTGTTCAGGGTCAATATTGAGGCAATATTGCTACTTACGAGATTAAACTCATATGGTTAAAACTGGGGATGGGGAGCTGGGTCTGTTAGATACAGTAAGGCTCTTTTTCGTCAAGGGGGGGGGGACTAGCAGATACAAATAGAAATAGCATACTCGTATCAATAGGGGAATTCTCTACTGCCAGAGAAGCTTCAGACGCGGTGAGGTTTAAGCAGAACAGAGGCGTTTAAAACATGCTTAGTATGGCATCAATTAAACGCTAAATATGTACATATCCGGACGTTCGTAAAACGAGGACAACGACAGGCTTGGAGGAAGGTAAAGTGAATGATAAGCGTTTGCGGCCCACAGCTTTCACCAGGCTTTTTGTCAGATCAATGGTTTCCACGGGCCCCAAGATAGATACACATATAGGTTTGAGATGTGAAACGGGTAGCAATAGGTACTATGTTGCACTATGTCCCCGCATTCTGGCTCAGTAGCTCCAATAGGTTGGGAAGATAAAGGTGTAATTCGTTGTTGTAGATATCTTGTAATCTAAGCTGGAGGGTTACTGAAGAATTTAAATCGCTAACTAATCGCTAAGCTGAGTCAGAAATCGTCGGCAGTAAACGGCCATTGCTTGTGATTAACAGATGAAAAAACACACACTCGTGGCAACAACGGAAATGTACCTTTCTGGTGGCCAAGCTTTGTGCTTAAACTATAGTTGCCGGTCGTGGTTAAACATTGACAATGTGTAGCAACTATGATCACATTGTATCATAAGCGGGAACAAGTTTCAGTTCTATATGCGCATACAACAAACGGCGCTTTACAACAAGAGAGAGGAAAAAGAAGAGGAACAACACTAACAACCATTTCGTGGGCGACTTGCCTTGCTTGATGAAACAGGGCGAATAAAAAGCCCCCTTCCCCTCCTCCCCATTAGGAAGATCAACGGCGAGACTCTGTGGCACGGCAGAGCGCGCAGTGGAATTACTTTAAGGATTTGTGTATCTTTGGGCTCAGACGGCGGATTTTAAGTTTCATCTCGGTCACTTTCCTTTTTAGCGCCAGCTTGTCAGCATTGCGGTCTACTCGGCTATCGGCGAACAGGCAGGCCGGTATGGTGGCGAACAGGCTCTTTGCCTCTCTCGGCCATGTCAAACTCGACTACGTGCAGCGAGCGAGATCGCGTTGAGGTACTCAACACCCCCCTGCGTCAACACCCGCACCCCTTTCCGCTCGTCCTGCCTCTACGCATACAGGGCCGTGCTCCCTACAGTGAGCTTCCTCGTGAGGGGTATATTTTCTTTCTCCGTCTGCGGTAGGTAGTCATTGCTGCAGGCGCCGCAACAGCAGGAGCAGCAGCAGCTGAGTTCTTCTTCCTTTTCTTCTTCTTCTTCCCCTTTTTCCTTCTATTGCTTTTTCCTCCCTGCTTTCCCTGCTGCTCGGTTTTCCAACCGCCGATAATGATGTTGGCGATGATACGCCATGGGCACGACGCTGTGTGTTGGTCTGTGCCATTGGTGTCCGGTATATGCTTCTTGGTAGGAGTAGCCAACTGGAGGCTGGCTGAGTTCGTGTGCTTTGGCTTTCAGACTAAACGTGTGTGTCTGTTTTTCTGTCCGCTCGTTCGTCCGTCCGTTCGCCCGTCTGTTCCACTGTCCGTCTGCGTCTCCGTCGCTCGGTGAGAGCGCGTGCGTCTCGGTCGAGGTGGCTTGGTGGATGGGTAAGTGAGTGCGTGAGAGAACGGACCGAAGCGGATAGGCTTGTTTGTAGTAGGTTAGTCAGTCGAGCCGTCGGCGCGACATGAGGATAAAGAGGATAAGGAGGACGATCAAGGAGAATGAGGAGGACGACGAAGAAGGATAAGGAGGACAACGAAGAAGAAGAAGAAGGACGCCTGGGCGGCGGACAGCGACAAAGTCTTTAGTCTCCTCACCTCATCCTTTCGGGCCATCCGTGTCGTTGCGGCTCGCAGTAGAGGAAGCTGCTACTGCAGTATGTAGCTACACCCGCCACCGCCGTTGCTGCAGTAGTAGTATTAGCAACAAGCAGCAGCAGCTAACTGACAGCTTGAGTCGGCGGTGATAGATGACTAGAACAGCGAAATGACTGTTTTTTTTACCCCGCGCGTCCCCTTTCTTACTCCCGTCCGCCCCCTATTCTTACCCGCGCGCCTTACTTGCAATCACCGCCCTGGACTGGCTGTGGACTTCAAAATGGCCTCAAAGCTAGCCTAATCTTACTAGGTTTCGTTCGTTGCTGAGCACTGATTCGTCGCATTGTAATGCATGTCCACGGTATACTTTTTTTTGCACGATGAAGCCACTTGATAAAGCATGGCAAGGCAAGGCAGACTGTCGCCAAGCAGTGCTTTGACATCAAATGCAACGACTATGCGTCAATGCGGCGTTGTTTCTTACCTTCTAGTCAAGACACAGTCATTGTAGTGCAACTTTAAGCGAACTTAGCACTCACATTTTGCCTACAGATATTCTCAGATACGGCCAGAAGTGTTTGTATGGCCTCTGTAGACCGCTGGTTGGCGCATCCGGAGTTGCCGAGGCGTACGTCCCAATACGTGGCCGTCTGAATATGTAGCATTTGGAGTTTGTACCTAAACGTTTGCTTGTTTCGCCACGCTCTGTAAGGCAAAATTAAAAGAATAGAACCTGCCGTCTTCCTACGAATCACAGCTTCGACAGATTGGGTTCATGCACAAATAATGGTGGTACTCGTGCCAGATCACACGACATGCAGTCGTGCAATTTCTCTGGGAACCCTCTTTTCCATTTTTAGAGCAAACATCTAGGTTCTTAGATTAGCTTTCCATGACAAACCCACGTCTTATTGTCTTTCAAATGTTCTGCAGGAGTTTAAACCCTCTGTGTTAAAGGCTACCTTGACAAGTACAAGGCCTTCCGTCAGCGTTTCCTCTTCGCACAGCCCTAGGCGATATGAGTATGGGTGACTCGCGCTTTTAACCGATCTAGGTTTTTCAAGTCACTCACTGCTGCGTGTGATGCGATTGCGGGCAACCAGCATGTTATGGTTGCGATTGGTTTGATTCGAAAACAGTTAAAGCCGGTTTTAAGGTCGACGCCGTGTAGGTCGTCTAGTAAGGAAACTGCGGTCGCAACTTTTGCCCATATCCCGTCGACATAACTACCAAATTATAGCCTGAGCGTTAGACGAACCCCTATATACTTAAAGTTTTTGACTCCCTTGAGTGCTCTCTCGTGCACATGGTTAGCATCGGCAACCTTCTCGTTTTTTCAGAAGTAAATATTCTAAAATTACATTCTTTCCTGCAATTATTCCTAATTCGCGTATCTAAAAGAAGGTGGCTACCGCTCCATTACGAAATAATACTAAACAGTTTTTCCTCAGTGGTCGATATCATAGACGTTGCTAGTGCCTCAGCAGAAGAGTTTGTAACACGAAAGAGCCGTGAGGTAAAGTATTAAGAAAGCATTCTGTTATAACTGTTCACTGCGGACAATGTATGTATGCACATGGCCGACCCCCGGCGGTGCTGCTGTCGCGTCTAACTCCTTGTTATTCCTTCTCAGCCCTCAAGTCCAGCCAATGTTCGGATCTACCTAGCTGGGTAATGCCCTCGGGCATTTGTTGGCGGGCCCTATGTCGCTATGAGGATCTTTCATCGGATTCGATTTTGACTTTTTCGTCGTGGTGCGCTCCAGCGTTTCCTTGATTGTTATCACATCTCGAACGTAGTCAGTGTTTCTAGATCTGTTTTCGTCATATGCAAAAATTTGCTTAGCCGTATTCTCTTATGTAGCTTCTTGTCGTTCTTCTTGCCGAAAAACATAGTTACTCCGCAACTACGTAGCAACGCAGCACCATCACTTTGGTAAAAAAAAAGATGAACATTGAATTCGCTATTGGCTGAGAATTGTCTTCTGACCGTGAATTTCTAGTTGTAATGGCAAATTTGTACGGTTCCGCACGTGAAAGCTTCAACGCAAGACAAAACAACATACGATTTTTTATGATTTCCTTAATCTGAATATTCGCTTAATTATTATTATTAATAATATTATTATTATTATTATTATTATTATTATTATTTTATAAATTTCATCATCTCTCCTAAACAAGACGTTTCCGCTCCCTCTTTCCATAAGAAAGAAATATTTTCTTGCCGAGTTCTACCACCTTAAAGTAAGTACATACGGTTATGAAACACCCTGTATATAATATTAATTGTGGGGTCGATAGGAAGTTCAGGCCAAAATCTTGTTTACGATATATATATATATATATAATATTAAGTGTGAGGTCGATAGGAAGTTCAGGTCGAAATCTTGTTTACGTATATATATATATATATATATATATATATATATATATGTGTTTGTATTAATCCTGATGTCTGTAGACAAATGCAACAAGTTAAGACGAATCAAACTGCTTTCTGCCACACAACAATGCCACATAGCATTTAGCGGCATGTCTCAAAGACGCACACAAGAGTGGGCCGGAGACTGACTGCTAGGCTATATCTGTTGTGTCAAGTAGTCGTTTTGCTAATTAGTTCTTACAGTAGCAGCAGCAGTAGCAGCCGCAGTTGCTGCTGCTGTTGTTGTTTGTGACGACAACTTCAAAGTGGTCACATCAGCAGTGGCACGCTGGCTGGTCGGCTGGCTAAACGCTCAGGTGCCTCCGACGCGCCGGAGCACGCTGAAAGTTGCACTTTTCTTTCGCTGTTCGCTTTTTCAGTCTTCGGAGCGCCGGCTGCTTGGCGGACCTCGTTTGTTGTCTGCTTGCTGTCAACCATCCATCCATCCGTCCGTTTGTCCGTACGTCTGCCTGTATGTATGTATGTCTGTATGTCTGTCTGGCGGTTTGTCCGTCTGTCTGTCTGTCCGCTGTCGTCTTCTGAAATTGGCTCGAATAACAAACTCAAAAGCGGCCAAGTTGTGCTTGCCATGCAAGAAGACATCGGCCGACATCACGAAGCAAGCCTCGTCGTCGGCTGTGGCGGCGTTGGTGGCGGCGATGGTGGTGATGGAAGCGGCGGGGGCGGCGATGGTGGTGATGGAAGCGGCGGAGGCGGCGATAGTCGTGATGGAAGCGGCGAGGGCGGCGATGTGTCTCTCGTCGTCTGGAATTACTACCGAAGCGCCTTCTTCTGTCACGTTGTGTTTAGTAAGTCACCATACACACCACATTATTACTACTACTACTACTACTATTACACGCTGGCATCAAGAAAAGCTGACAGCAGAATCAGAATCGCAGAACAGCCGGCGTTGTTGCCGTTGTTGTTGTTGTGGTAGTAGTTGTTGTAGTAGCCGTTGAATTATTCGTACTCATACACACGTCTACATACGCGCTGCACACTCTCTCCTCTCTCTCTCTCTCGTGCTAACTCTCATCTCTCTCTCTCTCTCTCTACTTTCTTGCTCGTCCTGGTCCTGCCTACCTGTGTCTCCAGTCTGCTTGTTGTTCCCAGTGTTCCCTTTTCGTCTTTTCGCAACTGCTTCCACCAGCGGCCCGAAGGTGCCGTGCTCCCAAGAAGGCCGGCGCGACAGGGGGCCCGACGAAGAACCCCACAGAAGAACCTTCATCTCACTTCCATACAACCGGCACGAACACACACACACGCGCGAATGGAAGCCCCTCCCGAAGTTCATGAAGTTGCCCCTTCGATCGTGTCGTCATCACATATGTTAATTGTAGTAGTCGTCGTACTAGTAGTAGCAGTAGAAGAAAAATAATAATAAGAATAATCATAACCAGAATAAGAACAGCAACCTAACTCGAGCTCGAGAAATTGAATTAAAAAGCTCGGAATAAGAAGTGCGCTCGCTTCGCGCGTCGTAGCCCCCAACCCCCCAGTCGTGCCCTTGCTGCTGCTGCGGATTGGAGGCGGTCGTTGTTCTTTGCTTGGTGTGCGCGCGTGGTGACAACGACGGGGTCTCGGTGGCGACAACAGTGAGCGAGGGGTTCGCCATCCCCATCGAGATGGCAAGCGACTCGATTCGAGTCGCTCGCCATCCCCATCGAGATGGCAAGCGACTCGATTCGGGTCGCTGCCTGACGACGCGCCGCGCTACTGCGAAAACTCATGGGACGGACAGCATGCACAGCATGAACATCTGACTGCCAAGCTAACTCGAGCAGCTACTTGTGCGTCGTAGAAGGACCGACCGTCTTGTGTTTAACTCCTGCCGCTATCTAGCAGGTCTCTCCTCCTGTACGCTTCCGCTAGCCCGCTAGAAACCTAACCGGATTAGCAGGTCTTCTCCCGCGCGAGAACTCGAACCTCAATCCCAACGCGCTGAAGTTGCCGAACACCCAGCCACTCGTACTCGGCTTCTTCATTCGCTACAGAGCGCGCGGTTATGGTTAATAATCACGGCAAACCAATCTCGCAGCAAACTTCTCTCTGTATACTACGCAGAAGAGGAGACTCACCTTGATGGGTGGATGGATGGGTGGTTGCTTGCTTGCGGGTGCAACGAACAACGCTTGAAACTGCCTTGCCATCGCCATAGGACTTGCTTTACAACTACGTCACACTACGTCAATACCATGAGGCACCTGCATACGTCCTATTATTAAATGCATGCATGCATGCGGCATAAACATAGTTTTATTAGTTAATTTTAAGCACACAGGAAAATCTGATTAACTGACTACGTAATGGTTTGCGAGGAGGAATTTTGTCTGTAGCGCATAGCTAGACAACACGGCATAATGTGGAACGAATATCTAATACATGCATACATGCATCCATAGGCTTGTTCTTACGTGCCGGGCAAAGCAGCATTTTAAACTTTAGTAAGCGGTTTCTGCATATGTGAAAATACTACTGCCCACATATGCTAAACGAATGTAAACTTACATGCTTACCAAATGTCTGGACAGAGCGTTGCTATACTTCAACGGCTGCTGCATGTTCATCAGACCTCATGTCATACGCGAATGTGACGACGTCGATGTGATTTGAAGTATGTAGAGATTCACCACCATCAACCCCTGCGGCGCCGACATGGCTGCGCTCGACGCGGCTCGATCTGAGCAAACTAAGAAATGGCAGACATAGGGCCAAAGGAGCGGGGCGGGAGCCGGCGAATAGGATGGCTGAAAAAGACGCACATATTCCTCGGGGTTCTCACGGGGATCGTAGGGCAATCAAGAACGACGGCAGCTGCAGTTGCAGCAGCAACGAAAGAACGACCCCCCCCCCCCCCCCCCCGTTCCTCACTCGTTTATTCGTACTTATCATCCGCTTTCCCTCATGGCGCTGGAGCTTCATCGGCGTTTTGTCATCGTTTTGGCGGCGAAATCTTTAGTGAGCAATAGCCCGAGGCCTCTTCTTCGTTGCTGGCAGGGGCGCTCTTCTCTCTTCTTTTTCATTTTTTATTAGTACCAGTGGATGTAATAGTAGTATGATTATAATAGGGCGAACCAATTGCTTTAGTGAATTGTCACAATTGTGCCCAGACAATATGAGTGCGCGATCCATATATATATATATATATATATATATATATATATATATATATATATATATATATATATATATATATAGATGTGTATGTGTGTACGTAGAGTATTTACGAAGAAATGGATCATGTCTGAAAGGGTCGTAGAACTCGCCGTTTAAATGCGCATTTTTTTAAAATAAAATTTGGGCGGTTGGGGGCAATATCTTGTTTAGGAGTGGGAAATTACTAAAATACTGCGTGTTCTGTTGAAAAATTTCGGCTTCATCTGATAGACATCTAGCGTTACTTAGCGAGACAAAAATTGCCGTACGGTGAGAACGGTGCGCAGTAGTTAAGATCCAGTGGTTAGTTATCTTTCACGCTCAATACATTAATGTTTGCCATTATGCTCATAAAACAGTGAACATATAGTAGCAAAACTTACCATTGTACGAGGGCAAATCGGAAAGCTCTAATATATATTTAAAAAAAAAAACATATTTATTTATTCCTCCAAAACCTCTTCTTGTCCTCTTCAAAATAGCTTCCGCCCGCTGCAATGCACTTGCGGCACTTTCCTTCCCACTCATCGTGACATTTTTAGCGCGTCTTTCGGAGTCGAGTACAGTTGCCGCTGCGAGTTTTTCTTAACTCATCTCTAGTTTCGATATGATGTCTCCTTTTTTCTGTGGGTCGAATAAAAAGTCGCACGGGCCCAGGCGCGGCGAATAGGGAGGTTGCGAATGTATAGAAAAAAAAATAAAAAATGTTTTTACCAAATAATCTAAAACCAGCAGCAAAGTGTGCGTCGGTGCGTTTTTGTGTGTGACCGAGTATCTAGGAGCTATTTGCCCAGGGCGCTCGCATCGAACGTTCTCACGCAATCTTCTTAACAATTACAGCGTATACAAGGCAACTAAATTAACTATAAAATGCGACAAAATGTTAAAGCAACATCTTCATTCCTAACATTTATAAAGCAGTGAAGAACGCTTGGATGCACAGTATTGATCCAGCCACTTCTGTTTCCTATTCGCAGGTGTCTCATATCAAATAACATACCAATTATCTAGGTGAAAATAATCCTTATCAGTCAACAGTGGCATACGCTCTACGCTCACGATAGACGGAACATTGGCGACGAGAAGAGTTTGCCCAATGTTGCCCTATGGGGCGGTCAGTTATGACGGCGATTTAACCATTACTTTTGGAATACTATGTTCTAGGAAAAAAGAAGCGAACGTATGGAGGATCTTTAACGGTTCACAAGAAAGAAGAGTTTAACTGGCTAAGATAATCATTAATGAATTACTGGAAGGTGGATATTAATGCATCTTCTTTTTCTATTATTTTATTAATTGAGACATCAGTGCTATCCAAATGATTTACACGTTCACGACCGATTATAGTTCACTCCAGTATTCACCTTGTCTATATTGCAAACCATGAAAACCAATTTAAGGGTGGCCGGTGTTGACCTTGAACCACGACCTTCCGAATGCAAGGCAATGGCTTTGCAAAGGCTATTCGTGATAACTTCATCTCGACGCAATCCATTGTTAGGTCACACCACTGCACTTGTTCGAAGGTATTTAACAAGTGTACGTGCGGATATAGTTCTTACAATTAAAGCATTTAATTTCTTAATTAAAATAAGCAGTTAAACCTATCCAATTGAAACACATATCTTTATTCACGAGAACTTGCAATGGGCTCAAACCAAGATCAAGTGCTCGTTGAGTCGAAAAGGAAAGAAAAATTAATTAATAATAATAATAATTGTGTATAGTAATGCATTTAATTAAATAAAATAACATTTTAGAAAAACGATAATTTAATATTAAAAATACAAATAATGTGCGGAAATAAATGATAGTGCAGTAATAATTTAATGTTTTTGTTTAATTTTGTAAAAAAATTCTATTTGGCTCTAGTAAAACAAAAACATATTTAAATAAAAAAAAAACATTAGTAAACCGTTTTTGTCTAGAAGTTTGAGATTTATTGAAAGAAGACAAAAACATCTCCGAATTTTGCTTCTTTGAGTTTTGGTACCACGATAAGGACGGCAGTGATGCAAGCCCACCAAGAGCCCGCACTGTTATCTCGTATAATGAGATCTTAGTAAACGAAATACACTTAAAGTGATTTTTTAATTTAAATAAACTTTGTACGCGTGCAAAATGGCGCGTTCATGTGGCCACCTCGCCCTCATTATGCCTATTAAGCCAAGGCAGCAGGCGTCCCAGACAGTAATCCCAGGTTGCTAAATCCCGGGGCATTAACCGTCTGGCCCGGGGTCCATGAGCAGCACACTTCACCCGTATATAATAGTAGCCTTAACAGCCCTCAAATGGGCCACGACAAAATGACAATATGTATTTGTTGCCACTTAACCGATATCGTTTGCCTTGCCTCCCGCGCCAAATAAGTGACCTCGGAAATGTTACTATTGGGAGTTTACACAGTCTAACCAACTTTCATGTGGGCGCGTGAAGGTCCCCGCAGCGCGCAAAAGTCGCACACCAGCGGACCGACGCCAAAAAGAGAGTCACAGTTACTCCCGCAAATGGGCTTCTCTCGTTAGCAGTTAGGTCAAAATAAATCTAGTTTTGGAGACAGAACGACGAGTACGACTGTCGAGATTTGTACGACTTTTGGGGCTCTACCTGTTTCTTTAGGGCGCCGTGTTCAGGAGAACCCCCTGCGCTTAACGACGATTTGGAGGAATTCATTATGGAAAATCCTACGCTAAATAGTGTTATAGGCATGCTGAAAACCGCATGAGGAAATTTGCATTAAATGGGCAAGGTTTACATGATTGAAGAGCGGCTTGCTCATGCGCTGCCCGGCTCAGTGTGAGTTTTGGATTTTCAGATGTCATGAGAAGTGGGTTTAATACGACAATGAAACAAGGTACGCTACAGAACGCTGAAAGATCACTCCCGCACAGTGAAGGAGAACATTTAGTAGCCTTAACAGCTTAAAGAAAATTAACCGGTTGAGAAAATTTAACTGAAAAACGTCGTTTTTCGGTTAATTTTTCTTATTTCCCTTTTTCCTACTTACGTTCGTGGTGGAGCAGCAAAATCATTGTTCTATATGAACTTCTGAAGACAAGATCATCACGGGGGAAGTGAATTCTGCTCAACGAGATAGAGCAAATATTGCGCTGCTCGATAAGCAAGCCAACCGCTAAGCAATAAAAGCGTTATGTCCTAGCATAAAATAAACGAAACGTGCCAACACAGAGCGCACATAGCAAGAATGACCCGGGACACTATTAGACAGCACCCCGGAGCAATGACACCCTGATTATGTAGCAATATTGACCCCGCACGATACAGCGTGAAGGTCGCAGGGGTGCAACAGCTTGCCAGAGGAGACATGCGGCTAATGGTTGCAAAAACAATAAAGGCTGTATTCGTATCCTTCACTGATATACTTAAATCAAAAGGGGACGCTAATACATCTACTGATATTTTTACAATAGAGCTCCTTAAAAGGACAAAGCCAGAAAGTATCGACTAAGCAATTTGGTATGTCACAGGCGTTACTGGCCTCTTGCTTGTAGCAGAACAACCATCAATAAATTAACGGTCGGTAATCGGCCCGAATTAATTTATCCGACCTTGCAAAGCTAATAAAGATTGGACGAATCCAGATTGGCTGATTATCTTGTTTAATCTTAGAGTAAATCAGCGTGTTAACTGCTAGAACTGTCAGAAAGTCGGGCACCAGGCTTGATCTTGGATTCTGGAAACGGTCACAGTAAAACGCTGTCATAAATGCAACAACCTGGGCCGCGTCGTAAAGAACTGCAAGGTGTCCCTCTCAGACTATAAGTCCGCAGCTTGTCAGCCCAGATTACAGGATGAATGTGAACGGAATGATAGGCGAGGCCGTCTTGCTGTGGATGCAGAAGGCTATAGTTCGGCTCTCTCATAAAAAAATCTTAAGAGAGGACAGCGATCTCCGCATTTCGATCCGCGATCATGCAAGTCTCAGAACCCAAGTGGCGCGAAAAATAAAAAGCGCAAACCTTTCTCCCGATGAACGCCGACGAATAGTAGAAACGCTCTTTCCTTGATATTTTCCGGGCCCTAACGGTATTCCGGTCATGGCCATAAATATTGTTTTAAAGGATTGCCAGGAATAACATCAGGCTCATCCCTAAAGGGAACGACGCCTGTTGGCCAATCTGCCTAGTTAGTACGTTAGCCAAAAGTGTTCATCATTCCTAAGGCAAAAACGCTACGCCAAATCCCGGCTTGATCCAAGGATTGTCCTTGTTATAGTGCTGCAAAAGTTCAGAATGCATTCAATAGCTTGCCCTAGAGGGTAATACTGGAGACGGTCAAGAGAAAGAAAGTTCCAGCCTACCTTCGTCGGGCTATCTTTAACTGACTGAACAAAAGACGTGTAAACATTAAGGTAACTAAATTTTATAAAACAGCTTGAATTCCCCAGGGTTTTATTCTCGGTCCTCCCTCGCAGTTTTAGTGCAGGACAGTCATCCCCAGACACTGGAATTCAAAGTCAATGACGCCCTGGGCGAGATTTTCGTCTGAGCAAGGAGAGCAGGCTTGACGCTGGCCCCGACAGAAAGCGAGGGAGTCCTCCTACTTGGCCCGAGACGGTGCCCTACGCCAAGTAAGACTAGGCTGATTTTAAACGGCCAGGACAGTTATGCAGTCCACTCTGTCCGTTATCTGGGAATGTACCTGAACAGAGGCTTGGGGTATACCCCACCTCCGTCTGGTGCAAAGAAACGCCATCAAATGTTTACCCGATACTGCTCGGCTAATGCCAAAAACACTCGTATCGCGATAATTGCAGTGACGCCATCTTATATCGCTCGTCATTTCGATTATGTTCTTTGCGACCCCGGTATGGCCATTGACTACACTGACGCCGAACCTTCAGAAGACGATGTTGCGCAAAACCTGACGCATCGCAGAATACGACGGTCCACAAAACAGTCAGCACGGCGGTTGTCCTTATACTGGTGCGATCCCTTGGAACCTAAAGGCTGACAAGCGACGTTGCTTATAGGAGAATCCAACAGGTAAGAAAGAAAAGAGAAGAGATAAAACCTGATAGTTTTGTGGTAGAAGAAATGGGATGTCATACCGAGCGGGGCACTTGGGGCCTGAGTGCATATTCGAATTCCAAACGATTTGCCCCCCTCGACTGTCTGAAGTATTGCCTACGCAGTTCCCAACTGAGTGTGGGAATGTGGACATGACTAGTTTTTAATGAGTTGGAGTTCTACATCTGCAGTTGAGCTTTCCAGCTCTGTTTCCCTTTTAGCTCTCTAAAAAATCTGTCTAAACAGTATTAACATTGTCCCTGTTTCTCTGCTGCAATTAGAAGTTGACCAGAGTAAACCTTAAGTAAAAACTGCTGAAACGAGAATTACGTGAGGCGAACGAAGTTTGTGTGTACTTTCCAGTGGCTGTGCTGAGTATGGTTTCAAGACGCAGCAAAACAGACGAAATAAACTATGATCGTCTTTCTGTTGCGCTATATCATCTGGCTTGTTCGACAGCTAAATATGACATGATGTATGTTAACACTTTGCGCGATTTTCCTATTTTTCGTTCACCGTACGTTTTCACAACTATTATAATTTTCTTCTTTGTTACGTGACTATGTTCCGGTGCCTTCTCACGTTTCGAATGCGGATCCCGAAAAGCCTCGTTCGGAGCAGCTAAAAGAACATTGCTATCATTCAAGACGCTTTAAGACAAGACGCTTTAATTATAGAATGCAGCGGCGTAACCATTATTCTAGAGAAATAACTAAACACTATTGTCATGATATGACTAGCTTTTATTGCTGATTGCAAAAAATCGCAGTGACACTGATATCCAACCTGCCATGATACTAGTAGTTTAATGCAGGTTATTGAATCTTCCCCAGGGCATGTAACCAAAGGAAAACATTATGTGTTTGAAGTAGAGGCTGAATTTGCCTCGGCTTCCTCGAACTTGCGTTGTAATAAGACCATTCCAGAGTTGTAAACGCAATTGTTCTGTATAGCCAGGCATAAACGAATACTATAAACAAAAACAAAACTGATGTTTTAAGTGTTCAAAGGAAAACGTACTGCGATTATGTTCAACAACGCAACATATAATGATGATCAGATACAAAGTAGTGTGCTATGATGGTTGCCCATAGCCAAAATTCAACATTTGCGCTAAATATTCGATGGGTACATGGATGCCGTTGCAAGTTACTCGGGTAACAATGAGGCCAGAGGTGAGACGTCTGCATTACAACAAACGTTATATTTAGTGATATTTAGGCCTTGTCGGCGGAGACTAGTCGAGTCGGACAAAGCGCTTGTTTATACGGTTGAAGGCCGGTCTGGGTGATAGGCATAGCGTTTTCGGTCAAAAGAAAAGACGGCGGCAGAGCGTACCGAAGGGAAGTATTCAGAGCCAATAGAGATCTCGATATAGTTAAGAAGAGCGAGAGCTTCCGTACCGTAGGAGTCTGTTGTTCATAAGGAATTCCGAACAAAAGAACGAGGAGCATAATATCATGGCACCCAACAATTCACGCTGAACAGCAAGATCCCCTTTACGACTGATTACCTGTAAGTTCTAACCGAAGTCATGGCGAAAACTATTAGGAAATAGTAAAGGCAAGGAACTTCAAACCTCTTACGACGAACTTCGAGCGTTGACTTTGTATTGTACAATGGCCTCCCAAGGTAGGCTGCTGAAGTTTTGTTTTGTCCGTATTCTCGGTGGCCTATTGTATTGCCTTGCGGAGAGATCCTCGTGGATTTACGAGAGCTTATGGAGGCAGGGTCCTGAAATCCTGCCATTAACGCGACTAGACTGTAGCCTCATGTCTACTTTGCAGTTTAAGGTCACAGAGAGGATGCTGGATGGTCAGAGACTTGAGTATCAAGTGTTAGTAACTTGTGGCTCTGTGGAAAACGCAACCTTGCTTAAACAGGCGATTCGCGCATGTCTCGCCATAGATGGCTGCTATGCAAAGCGCTATTGCAAATGGGAAAGCGATTTTTTTTACGAGCGTTTTTTTGTTTAAGTTATATGTATACATGCTGCGTTTCTCGTGCTTTCTTTGATGGAAGGCGTGTTTCGAACAGAAAGCGCCTACGCAGCTTAGACTGTCCAGCGAGAAGAATTTTCGTCCTACTTCATGATTCTCTATCCCGTTGATGTACGATCGTCTCTCGACCTAGGATACCACCGCTACCTGCCCAGTTGCTTAGCCATAGGTGGCGTATACAGACGGCTCAGTATTGTGATAGGAATTTTCTGTATTATACAATACAGAAACAATAACTGCAACGTATAGGCAAACTGAGGATCTACAGAGATTTTTCAGGGAAAAACAATGTACAGCCAGAAACTTTTTGTTTTTAGTTACAGCTTTATTTGCTCATACGCAAGAGATAACAGTGGTCTCCTAATGAACGTGTACACTGGATAAAATAAGTGAAAACTTCAGAGTTCCCTAGCAGAGTTCTACGCACAGAAGCGGCGTTACCCCGCTGATTAAACAGCGATAGTCTCTGCAGGTACTTGACAGCTCTAGTGTCTCCTGTCGAACAATTTGTAGCGGCGGTGGCTTAGGCGGCTAACGCACCGTTCGAAACGGGGCGTTGCCATGGCAACCACGGTTAGCAAAACATCGCTAGTTCGAGCCCTGGCCGTGCTGGTAGAATTTGTTGGACGTGGTTGTCATTGCCTTGCTGCTACATACCTCTGCTGGAGAAAGCCTATATAATTCCAGTACGAGAACGCGATGACGATAGATGCATTTAGAGGCTATCGTGCCACAGGCAACTTAGCCCATTACGAGCGTCTAAAATGTAGTTGTCAGAGCGTTAAAAAAAAAAATTGAGCGCCTCGCCGACACGATGAATAGGTTTGTGCGTTTTGGGCCAGATCCCCCCCCCAGTGTCTCGAATGCCAGCGGGCAAGAGTCGTGGGGGTAGGTAATATTGGCATACTTTCGGCATTTATTCGCCTTTGCCAATATAGACGCTTGCCAGCATATTCCGCTTTCGCACTGCCCATTGAGGGGGCTAATGAGTCAGTAACAGTTGCATCCCATACCAGCATGCAACTCATCCCGAAGGACGTTAGTGCCAGTTCGTCCGGTCGCTTTCCATCATTCCTGCAGAGGTCAGGAGGCTCGAGAATGCAAGGAAAGCCCGTAGACCTCAAAGCTCGGCTAAATATTCCGTTAAGTACTTCGTGTCGGGCTCGACGACCTGAGCTTAAGACATAAGAGAGACCATGGCGTGCCTGCGGCCCCACTTGATTGCCGCATCCACATTGGTAGGGGAATACGAGAGCTGCCCCGAGGCGTAGCCCCGCACTAATCGGAACAGTGTCGTCATCTTGTACATAAGTGCTTAAGTGAGCACTGGGCAGAGCCTGTAACCAGGCCCCGCCGCCTTTCGCGGAGACCGCCAGCAGCCTGGTCTTGTCAATCGTAATGGGGGCATGCTCAACAAGGTGGTTCCGAGACTGCCTGGTGTCGTCGCCTTCTTAACTTTGTGCTTCCGAACCCTCCCTGTCAAAGGCCGCGGTTGACCGAGCCTGAGTGGCCGAGCTTACTTCACTATATCTAGTAGGCTTGGGCCGACAAAGGCGTCGAGGTATGGCGCCCGCAAGACTGCAGCGTACGACGGTTTGTCATTCGTGACGCCCTGTGTAGAGTTTCCTACAAGAAGCGGGCACTGCGCTTTTTCTGTAATAACTGCTGAGAGATTAACCGTCTGCATCGTATATTGATTATTGATTTTATTGATTTTTATAACAGCTTTTGATGCAGTACCGAAAGAGCGGCTTTGGCTCACTCTGCGTAAAGATTTTTAGATTAAAGGCCGAATGTATAACATTATCCGAGATATTTTAGCCGGCCAACGTATCACAATTTTAAACGGAGCTCACGCAATTGCCAAGGAAGTCTCTCAAACAATTGGCGTGCCACAGAGTGATACAGCTAGCCCATTTTTATTCATACTGTACGCAGCTGGCCTTGGAAAGTGCCTCCGAGAAATAAAAGCTCACCACGTGTTTTATGCAGACGACTTAGTTATTATGGGAAAATCGAGACAACACCTCCAATTTTACTTGAATGAGACTGCACGATTGTGTTGCGAAAATAAGCTGAACATCAACGTCTCGAAGACAAAAGTGATGCGTTTTAACAGAGGATGAGCATATGCTCAAGATGACTATAACATAAAGGTAAGTGGGCATGCACTAGAGTTGGTCAACAACTTCAGATACTTGGGAGTAACACTGACACCCAAACTGTGTTTTACTAGACATATTAAAGAAATTAGAGCAAAGTCGGTGTCCTTAACAATGCTGTTGAAGGATCTCCGGCAAGTTGACCTTAAGACTGTACTCACTATATTCAAGCTCAAAATCTTTTCCACACTAACGTATTGCCTCAGACCTATATTCTCCATGTTAAATAGACAACCTCAAAAATATCGACAAGATTAAAACTATGTTTCTTAAAAGAGCGTTTGGTTTATTGAAAATTGCCTCATCTACTCTGGTGCTGCAAATGTGCAATAAGCCCACATTAATAGAAGACCTACGGCACCGTAATTACCAATTTGAGTCCGAAGCGCTTGAGGCATACAAGGAACACAGAGAACGGCAAAGCTGGAACTTTGTAATCAACAATTTTACAAATGAACCCGCTTTTATTAGCAACAGATACAAAAAAAGAGCTGCAACAGAATAGAGCAGTCATCTGCAAAATAACTTGGCACGGATACCACCAATACCTCTGCCTAAAGGGAAAATGTTTCCAAATCAACGAATGTGTTTGTAAATATTGTGTGTTGAAATTGACATCGACCAATATCACGTAATGAAATGTATAGAACTGAACATCAGCTCATTAACAACTGCTGTAATTGATGTACTGGGGCGGAATAGCCCGTAAATATTGTAAGAATCTACCAATAATGGTAAATAAACATCAACACATTAACCGTCTGCAGCTGTTATTGCCATTGACACACCTTGAAGGACTAGGACATTCCGCAGCCAAGTGGTCTGACTTGCCACACTTTTTGCAAGCTCTTCGCAGAGTGCACCTGTCAGCAAGATTACCCGCTCTTTGACAGTAAAAACACGGCTTCGGCTGGTCTGGTTTAAGTATCACCGGATGGACCCTGAAAATTAGAAACACTGACGCTGGAGGTTGACGGTGAGTAACCTAGCCAGTAACTATTTAAACGACTGGATAATAAATAGCCTAGTACAATAAATAATTTCCTCTAAGGAAGAGAGAAACCTAGTGAGTTACGGGTTTACTTGCACATTACAATCTTATTGGAAATGTAATGATAAAGTTCTGTGGGAATCTAATGAGAGGGCTAACTCCGTGGGCCTGGGTTCTTTCTTACGCGCTTATTAAAGATACACATTTGCAAAATTATAAATAGTTTATGAAATAGATCGTAAAACTAAAGTCGTTTTAGAAGTTTTGAAAAAAATATGTTAATGTTACTTGTCTCAAACCTATATCACTTCCCTCGAACGATAACTCACCTTAGCCTTTACTTGAATCTCAAGGAGAAGGGGGGGATTGGGGAAAAATAAATTACAGTAAAAAAACTTGCACATTAAGTAAGCTGCCATCTGGGAAGTTTAATAATTTAAGCATAATCGAATTTGCACATCCTTTGTGGCCTTTTTGGCAGGTCAGACCCAACTAAGGCATTCTTTTATCTCTGTCCTTGGCTATATCCACTCGTTTTGCATCCACTACGGACAGTGCCCCTACTAGGCACATATGGGCTCAATCTGACAGAGGAATGCAGCAGTAGGATAATGCTCAATCAGAGTCAACGACAAAAAACAAACGTCATTCAAGTAAGATCAATCCGTCCTTTTAGAACAGTACGATAGCCGCTCAAACTAGCGTCACTACAAGCTGTACGTCAGCTTTTACTTAAGTGATCTCAACGGGGCAAAAAACTGGCCATAAATTAACTTTAAAAACTTGCACACAGCGAACGCTGCCATCTGCACAAAGGCACATACTCTACAGAATATTCTGCATGTTGCACACATTTGTTAAACAAGATTATTTGTTTTATTATAAACATTTGCAACAATATGGCATTTCACATGTTCGTCTTGTTTTTGCTTGCAATTGGACCTTAATTATGCATTCGTTAAATCTGAAGAAAGAATCACCATCAAGAAGATTTCGATCTCACACTAGCAATCTGGTTGTTTGGGTAAGATGCTTGTGAAGCTGTGAACTGTCATAACTGTCGTTCTCGGGGTGTAGTTTGACTACTATGTTATGTTGATTTATTTGCTTTAATTATGATCGTTGTTTGTCCGATTAATTGCGTACGTGCAAACCGAGAATCCGGTGATAGTGGTTGTGAAGTGAAATCAAGTCGAGTCAAGCCGAACCAAACGCGATGGAAGGTGTACTGAATGACTCGGAAACGTGCCGGTGCTCAACCGTACTGCAAGGTCGCCCCTAGAGGCAGACTGCTAAAAGCACGATACAGAAGGAGCAGCATATCGGTGCAGGTAAAATTTTGCTCACGGGGCGTGCATAAACGTTCATACCCCACATCTGTAATAATAATAATAATTTTTTTCGTCCGCTACGGCTTGACGAAAGTGGTCGCAATCAGTTCGAGCTCCGTTAGTTTCCGAGTCTTTTAAGGTGAAAAGTGAATCATTCGACGTGAAAATTGCTGAGTTTTTTGGTTGTATCATTGCGCACATTTTCATCCTACGTAGGTGAGTTTTGGTGCACAAATCCGTTTTTTGGAAAGAAAAAAGTAAATCGTGGCTGAAAAACAACAACAAAGCCAAGTGTTCCAATTTGCGGCTGGCGACCCGAGGCCCACTAGCCCGATGAGCGATGGTGAACACATCACCCGATGTGCACGTTCGCTACTAGCAAAATGCACACGACGTGACGGTGTACGTTCACCGTCACCACTCGTAGCGTGTTCGCGTGCTGAACGAGACGTTGATCATTGCTGCTCGGCAAAGTTTCACCCGTCTACCAGATTAACCACACAAGCTCAAGTGAACGCTAAAAGAATCCTCCGAAGAGAGCAAACGTTGGGCGTCCTTATGGCTGACCAAGGCAAGTGAGAGGAAGGTTGTGAGCTATCTGAAAACGAAATGGATGCTGAGGACAACGAACCTGAGTGGAAGACTATCCCCACAAGAGCATAGCGAGCCATCTGAACCGCTCAACGAAAAGTAGCGGGTAACCTAGGAAGATCCGCTATCAGCGAGCTCAAACGAGCACATGATAAAACGAACCAAAGTGGTTTAGAGGTGTTTTTTCAATGCCAGGATAAACCTGATGCCCTGAAGGGCCTCCTCCATGCCTCTCCTAACCCTGTGTTGACGCCTAGCTGTTTAATGAACTTCTCTTCAAGTCTTTTTTGCAACTCAGCAGAGTATATATTTATCTCTTTCATCACTTATGCCAACATCGAGTAATCGGACAGCCAGCCATGTTTCTTGAATCTCCTCTTTAGACGATTTACCTCCTGCAGTAGGCCAGCAAGTTTGATGTCCGGTGGGGGTAGATATGGAGGAACCCTGACTCGCTTGGTAGCCATCTTGTGGGATTCTCTGATGGCAGTACTAACTTCGTTTCCGGCAGAGAGGCGTTCTCTAACGTTCGGATTACTGCCCAAGGCAAACTAGGGATTCGTGCGCCTACAACGGATCAAATAGCATCCGTAAGGACCTTGAACTGCGTTTGCGGATTAAATATACGTCCTCTTTCCGACACGTCGGCTTTCTGGGGACGCATCTCCATAATAAACCCACAGTTCTCAGACGAAGATCTGCTTGATTGTCTACGAGAACAGGGCGTGAGTGAAGTTCGCAGAGAAAAGTTTGCCGCGGCCGCTACAGGCCCGAGCAAGAACGTTGTTAAGGTGATGAAGCCCTCAAGTAGGGTTCGGGCGCTAAGGTTTGACAAAGAACCAGTGGGTGAAGTGACAATCGCCTACGAATGCTTTAAAGTCACACTTTGCTGCGATTCGCCCTTACAGTGTCTCTCCTGCCATAAGTTTGGACACAAGGCATCACAATGCACAAAAAGGGAAATCCCTACCTGCAGAAGATGCGCAAGACCCCGCCATTAAATGTGGGAATGCCATGAAAAGACCCGATGCGCTAGTTGTGGTGGTGCTCATGCGGCTAGTGACGGCCGTTGTGGAGTAAAACGAGTTTTCACAGAGGCCGAGAGACAAAAGCTATACGCAAAGGTAGCATCTCGCCTATCCGACCTAGCTGAGGAGTTTCCTCAGATCTCTCTATCGCCAAGTACCAGCACAAACTCTCAATCCACGAGCTTGGAGGTGAAATCGTATGCGGATGCCGCAAGACCTGCCACTCCACAACCAGTACTAAACAAAAAAGGCGAGCTGGTATGCCACCTTCCTCCACCGCGCCTGCCCAGGGTAGACTCTAATAAGCCAAAACCAAAACAAAGTCTTCTTGATATCCGTTATTGACGGCACCGCTGAGCCCTCTCTGCCGCTTGCGACTGAACTGGGCAGCGGAAATAGTACAACACCTACAAACAAACAATGAGCACACAACCACTTCTCCAAGAAAACCCCTTCCAATCTCAACCACGATCCCAACAACCATACATTTTTGATGTCTGCGGCAAATCTATCAGAGGCTTGCGCATGCATAAGACTCGCCTTTATAGAACTAACCCCCAACCATTATCGACCGTACCCCCGTTAAATAACTCTGAAAACCAGGCTGGCAACATCGTGACAACATATGACCCAGACCCACAGACCTTAATAACACTCTTGGCTCGGGCGCAAAAAGACGCTAAACTAATAAGGATTATACCCAGAGGAGTCAGAGAAGTTTCTTGCGCAGCATACACAAAAGCTTTGGCTAATCTTAATTCAAAGCAAGACAACGCGTCTTGGGTCAGGCTTGTAACGTTACCGACTCTAATGTTGCGCATCCCGGAGCGAAAAGCCAAAGATACCACACTTTGTCAAATAATTAAAAAAAATCTCGTGGATACGGAGAGGAAGCGACTAGAAAATCTTCTTGACGAACAACCACGCAGCACCCCCAAAAACTCAGAAAAACAGTACACTGATCGTGACAGAACCGCTAGAGCAGAGCGCAAATTAGCAGAAGATGATGTAAGATCTGCCGCACGTAGCCTTCTTCCAACCGACTTCTTTGCGCCACTCAACAGCCACACAGAGCAGGAATTGAGAAACAAGCATCCTCGTCCTAAGTATTCGGTCAGAGAGCGCTTAAACAATTTTCAAGCACCAGTACCAGCGCAAGCATGCCTCGTACCAGAAAAACTTAATTACTGACGCCGTCCGGTCTTTTTCCCTAGCATCAGGCCCAGGATTAGACGGTTTACGTCCTCGGTATTTGCTCGATATGCTCGATAGCACAGTAGCGTCATCTGGGAGGCTGGTGAAAGAACTCCGTTCTCTTGTTGGTTCAGCCTTGGGTGGTAGTTTGCCACATTTCTGCATTCCCATCTTCTACGAGACCAATCTGACAGCGGTAAAGAAAAAAGACGGCTCTATTAGACCTATAGCATGCGGCCTTACAATCAGGAGGCTTGTCGCTAAAGTAGCCATTGCCATTACCAGAACAACAATTGTGACAGCAATTTCACTAAGTCAGATAGGCGTTGCAGTGAAAGGCGGTGCAGAGGCGGCAGTTCACGCAGTACGAGCATTTGTTGAAGCAGAAGGTCCAGTACGGGTCCTAATTAATTTGGATTTTCGTAACGCCTTCAATACTATACGATGCGATGTAGTGCTTGATGAGGAAAGACTCAAAGTGCCGCAACTTCTGCCGCTAGCTTGGCAAAGCTACAAGGAACCGACTCTGCTGTCCTGGGATGCAAAAGCACCACTATTATCAGCTAGTGGAGTGCAACAAGACGATCCGCTTGGACCTGCTTTATTCATCCTCGGAGTATCCAGTTTAGTGGCACGCATGAAGAACCCTCTTAACGTTTGGTACGTAGATGACGCAACGATTGGAGGCCCCCTTGATCTGGTTGTGTGTGATATTATCAACGTGCTTAATTTTGCAGAAGAGGGAGGCCTTAGCCTCAATGTCTCTAAGTGTGAAGTCATTACATTGGGAGGTAATGGTCAAGAACAGGATGAAATTTTTAGGGCGGTTTCGAATGTTTTGCCAGAATATAGGCGCGTTGACTTAGACGAGCTGGAGCTTCTGAGAGCCCCAATAAGCTTACGATCGATTTCAAAGACCCTTGAAGACAAGTGCACTGGACTGAAGCAAATTTGTGTCTCGCTTAACGGCGATGCATTCGCAAGCAGCTCTGTGCATCTGGAGATACAGCTTGGGCTCGCTAAAACGTAACTATACTCTGCGCACTTCACCAGCTATTAAATGTCACAAAGGTCTTCAAGCTTACGACGATACCGCAAGAAGCATTTTAGGTGAGGTAATAAACGTCGACCTGCATGATAACACTTGGAAAAGAGCAACCCTTCCAATTTCTGAAGGAGGACTTGGTATTAGATCAGCGGCGGAGCTGGCTCCCATGTGCTAAGCCGCGTCTCTATTGGAATTTCGTAAACTCGCAAAAACGTTGGTCGAACCAGACATCCGCCAAGAAATCACAAGAGCCAAAGATGCTGCAGAGCTAATAGCTAGACAAACAATTGGACCAGGCCCCTGGCAAGAACGTCCCACACAGCATACATTGGACTCATACAGATGCAGCGCTGCAGCTAGAGAGCTGTTAGACAGCCTCCAATCTCCAGTGGAAAAAAGCTGTCTTTCTGGCAGCACGGGACACATTTAGTGGAGGCTTTCTAAAGTGTCTCCCTTCCCCGCAGCTGGGTACTATGCTGGACAACACCTCATTCCGCATGGTAACAGCTCTTCGAATAGGTTCCCCGGTTTGCAACCCCTACAGTTGGCGCGCATGTGGTACCACAGTAACTGAGGATGGACTTCACCCTCTTAGCTGCATCAAAAGCCATGGTAGAGTTTCTAGACATGCTGAAGTCAATGCAATTATAAGAAAAGCCTTACGCAGAGCTGGCATACCAAGCACGCTCGAGCCCAGATTAGGACTTCATGACGACAAAAGACCTGACGGTGTAACAATCCCGCTATGGGCTAACGGCAGATGCTTGGTATGGGATGCTACAGTGTCCTGTACAGTGGCTCCCTCGTATATACGCCAATGTTCACTAGAGGCGGGATGGGTTGCCGAGCGCGCCGATTATGGGAAAAACGCAAGTATCAATAACTGAAGACAAGTTACATCGTAGTGCCAATATCTATGGAAACAATGGGTCCGGTAAGCAAGGGAACCAAAAGATTCATCAGTGAGCTGGGCCAACGGATTACAGATCTCACAGGGAATCGGCGCGAAGGCGAGTTTCTACGGCAACTGCTGTCGCTTGCAGTGTGCCGAGGAAACGCCGGCTGTATTGTCGGTTCCATCGAATGATATTTAGGAGCTAGGAGAAGACAAGGAGTACACGTTCGCACCTCACAATTGTAATACTTGAACAATGTTAATAATAATACTAATAATGACTAGCCAGCAATACCCCAATACTCGAGATGCCACCGAGAACGACTTGGAGATGGCTTTACTGCTCTCCCAGACACCATACATTTGCAACTACTGTGGGCAAGCTGTACGATCATCTAAGGGCCTAAAAAATCACATAAAACGAAAACACTCTGTAGCTACTTGTCGAAGCCTTCATACGGATAATATACCGGAACCGAATAACCAGATAACCATGACATCAAACACCGACACCCAGCCTGACTCAAAATAATAAGTACAAGTCTTATCACATGCCCGCAGAAGTTTAAGGCTTGCCAGAATCATACCTCGTGGGGCTAGAGAAATCTATTCTACAGCATATACGACAGCATTAAGCAACTTTAATACAAAGCTCGATTTTAAAAGTTGGAATAATCTTATGATGCTTCTATCATTGATGTGTACACTACCTCACCAAAAAATTACTAAAATCATTAAATAAATGTAGCGGAAATCGAATTTCGATCACCTCAAAGTCTCGCTGATTGGACCATACCTAGCACGATCAGCAAGAGGTCTCATTTCACCAACGACCAATACAGCGTGCGCCAGGCAGAAATTACATTAGTAGAGGGCGATATTCGCTCTGCTGCTCGATCGCTACGCTCCTCAGACACATTGACACCACAAAATGAACATACCGAGTCTGAACTACGGAGCAAACACCCAGTTAGTCCGCCCGGGTGTCAAGAACAGTTAGACCTTCTGCAACAGCCCGCCACTCTAGGCCTGGATAAAATTGAAGGACCTCTCGTTTTAGAGACCATTCGATCTTTCCCTTTTGCAAGTGGAGCCGGTTTAGACGGCCTACGGCCTCGTCATCTTCGGGACATGCTTAGCCAAACGATTCCATTCTCAGAGCGTCTTCTGGAAGAGCTAGGCATTCTTATGACTAGAGTGCTCAATGGGGCTTTGCCATCGTTCTGCCAACCTGTTTTTTTATGGCGCAAGTTTAACTGCCCTCCAAAAGAAGAATAATTCCATCAGGCCCATAGCATGCGGACTAACTCTACGAAGAATGGCTTCAAAGATTGCGATGGCCATGAACAAACGGGCAATACAACACGTGCAACGATTTCACCCCATCAAATGGGTGGGGAACAGGGTGGGAAGGGACAGAATTTTATAAAGATTTCTCAATCCTCGCTTGGAACGCAGATATAACCATAGAGTTACAAACTGGCATTCAGCAGGGAGACCCATTGGGACCAGCTCTGTTCTGCCTCGGCATTTCGGATCTGGGATATCTTGTGTAACTCAGGGTAACCTAGATGTTCTAGGTTTTCCCGTAATGGCCGAAGGAATCCCACGCGCCCTCGATGCTAAACGAGAGACCCTGGTAAAAATTCGCCCACGAATGACCAGTATGCACCCGCAGGTGGCTCTGTGTCTATGGAGACACAGTCTTGGCTCACCAAGATTTGTCTACATGCTACGAACATGTCAGACCCTGAAATACATGGAGGGTCTTGCAGCCTATGACGAGACCACCAGAAGCATTCTATGCGAGGTACTAAACATTAACTTGGAAGGAAACATGTGGGAGAGAGCTAGCCTCCCCATCGACAACGGAGGCCTTGGAATAAGAAGAGCTACGGATCTTGCTGCAGTGTCCTATGCTGCATCTCTGAATCAATTTGGCTCCCTGGCAGAATCACTTCTGTGTGAGGAAGCAAAGCAAGCATATAGCACTTACGACCTGTTGTAACTCTTCAGGCGCCCAAAAATGCTTAAAATATGATTATTTTTAGTTCATGCAATATATATACATTGCATACATGCAATATATATATATACATACTTTTTCATCTTCAAGTTTTCGTGCAGGATGAAATGCACTCTACCTAAACTGATCCCCAAGGCCTCCGCTATCTCCCTAATGTTCACTCGCTTATCTGCGGCAACGATTTTCCGCACTTTTTCCACGTTTTCCTCATCAGTTGCCGTTTTTGGGCGTCCTGAACGTAGTTCATCCTCGGTGCTCCTGCGACCTCTTTTTAACTCATTAATCCAGTTGGAAACAGTGGCAAAACATGGCGCAGAGTCACCGTACACCTCGTCTAACTCAGTTTTCACTTGGGTCGCATTCCAACCTTTGAAATAAAAATGCTTGATAACCACTCGAAACTCTTTTTTCTCCATTTTTTAAAATCACGCCGATACGTTGCACGGGAAAAGCGATCAAACGAAATCGCAACGGCCAATCACCATAATATTTTGACTGCTAGCATTCGAAAAGTTGCCGTTTCCAATAGCGGCGAAAGCGCGCCAATATTCGAATTCTGAAAAGCTCATTTTAAGAACTTGTTGAACTACCTGTATATATATATATTGCATGAACTAAAAATAATCATATTTTAAGCATTTTTGGGCGCCTGAAGAGTTACAACAGGTCGTAAGTGCTATATGCTTGCTTTGCTTCCTCACACAGAAGTGATTATGCCAGGGAGCCAAATTGTATATACAGTCTGCCAACCCTTTAAATGAAAACTATTTTATTTAGGTTTAGTTATACATCATATTGTTTTATTTAGTTATACACATTAACTATATATATATATATATATATATATATATATATATATATATATATATATATAAACTATACGGGGTGTTTAAATAAAAAAGTGCTAACCAAAATTGTGGGTAAACTTGAAGTCTTTATTCAAAATTAATTACCAGAGGCCTGAGCATAACTGAACAACCGCACTGTATCACAAGCCGAACGATCGCCTGTCCTCAAAATGCTTGCGGCTGTCCGTGACAAGAGCCAGTCAGTCCTCTCGTTTGTCGCCCGAAATGAAGCGCCTCCCTTTGAGATGTTGATTTCTGTGCTTTTTAGCGGAGTAGACTAAATGGCGTTGTAGGGCGAGCAGCCCCCTGACCGCTCACTTTTGATCGAACTGCGTCTGAGACTATCGATTTTCTTACAGTATACGATAATGCTTATGAATGTTTTCTGTGTTTGAGAATCTCGACGAGTATCGGACTTCACCCAGGTGGCCCGAGAAAGGCGAAGAGCATCACTTTGCCAGCTGGGGGTGCAGCTTAAAAATTTTGGGGTAGGTGGCGAGGCACACTTTTATTGCATGCTGTCCCACTTTGTCTCTGACTCGAAGTTATGACGCTAACTCCTGCTGCCGGGCTGACGATTTGCCCGAAACTGCGGTGTCCGCATACTAAACAAGCAGACCAACAAACGGAACAAATGATGCAGTGCTAGCCCCATGCGCACGGTTCCTTTTGCGGTTCGCTGAGCTTTGCCGGAACCTACTGCGCGCACACAATCCAGTAACCTAACCTGTCGTGTATAACTGTCGTGCACACTGTTTCAACACTAGCCTCCACCATCACTGCCAACATTCGCTTTATGACATGTCGATCACTTTTTACCAGGTCGTCTACCTTGTCGATGAGTTCGGCCGTGATTACCGCGTTTGCGTGGCCTGGCCTCGAGTCATCACTCAAACACTCCCGGTCTTTGCGAAAAAGGGGGTCTTCACTGACTTGTCGGACATAAGTCTCCCCCCGAATTATCCCAAAGCGGCATATTCAAATTTCAATAGACGTTTCGTACCCTTTCATTTGAACACTCCTTTTATATATATATATATATATATATATATATATATATATACATATATATACATATACATAGCGTACCTGTAATTCGTGTACTCATGAGTATATATGCAGTGCGTGTGCTAAGTTTGAAGGCTGATACGATAAAAATATAATATATAAGAAAATAATTTGTCGATTTTGAGTAAGACCATAGGGTGATTGGCAAAATAGCTTAACAGTAATTGCAGCTTCTGAGTGTAATTCATACAGGATCTTGTGGCTTAATTCTGCTCAATCCACACGACACTACCTAACTAATTTAAATAAAACACAGAAGCGTTTCTTAGAGTTTTGATGTGATCTGATCCACTAAACGAAAACGAACATGTATGTGGATAAGCTTGCAATTTGGAGATTTACACAAACCAAGGGGCGTGTAGAAAACTCGGTGTGAAGGGTGATTGAGAGGACGCGATGCTGTCACACGAATCGAATAACGGCGACGCAGACTGTATGCGTTAGATATGCCAACAACAAAGGTCACATAAGTTCGTCTGTCTGAGCACGTATGTTCACACACAAGACGTTTGAATTTTCCATTAACCATAACATTAACTAATATATATATATATATATATATATATATATATACGAGGTGTGTTCAAAAAGTATCGCGACTTTTGAATTTTTGCGGGTTACGTATATTCGAATTTCGATTTTTTGTGGCGTTATGTTGGTACTCATGTCTCTCACTTATGCCGACAAGCTCGGCCATTTTGAATGTCCACTTAATTGTTGACAGCTGCTTTGCTTGCACGTGTTTTGGATCGTCTTCGATTTTTACCTATTCAAAAAAATGGATCAAAGAACCTGTATCAAATTTTGTGTGAAAAACGAAATTAAGTGCGCGGATGCATTCCGAATGTTGACTGTGGCATACGGAGAAGCTACCTTGGACCGAAGCAACGTTTATCGGTGGTACAAAATGTTCTCAGAAGGCCGAGAAGATGTGAACGACGAAGAGCGTGCCGGACGCCCGAGCACTTCAACAACAGACGAAAAAATTAATGAAGTGGAGAAAATGGTATTGGCCAATCGTCGAATCATCGTTAGAGAAGTTGCTGAGGACCTAAACATATCGATTGGCTCGTGCCATTCGATTTTTATCAATGATTTGGGCATGAGACGGGTCGCCGCGAAATTTGTACCAAAATTGCTCAATTGCGACCAAAAACAGCATCGCATGAACATTGCTAATGAGATGTTGGACTCTGTCCGCGACGACCCAAATTTGCTCCAGAGGGTCATAACTGGTGACGAATCGTGGGTTTATGGTTATGACGTGGAAACCAAAGCTCAATCATCTCAATGGAAGCTGCCGCACGAACCAAGACCGAAAAAAGCGCGCCAAGTTCGGTCGAATGTGAAAGTTTTGCTGACAGTTTTCTTCGATTGCAGGGGCGTGGTGCATCATGAGTTCTTGCCACAGGGTAGAACGGTCAATAAGGAATATTACCTGCAAGTTATGCGCAATTTGCGCGAAGCAATCCGCCAGAAACGCCCGGATTTGTGGAAGAACAAAAATTGGCCATTGCACCACGATAACGCCCCTGCTCACACATCGTTGCTTGTGCGCGAGTTTTTGGCCAAAAACAACACACTAATGATGCCGCAGCCACCGTATTCCCCAGATCTGGCCCCCTGTGACTTTTTCTTGTTCCCTAAACTGAAGAGGCCCATGAAAGGACGACGTTACGCTACGCTTGACGAGATAAAGACGGCATCGAAGGAGGCGCTGAACAAGATAAAAAAAAATGGTTTTTTGAAGTGCTTCGAAGATTGGAAAAACCGTTGGCACAAGTGTATAATATCTCATGGGGATTACTTTGAAGGCTTTCAAAGTAATCCCCATTTAGATATTCAAAATAGATATTCATGAATAAATGAATAATTTTTGAAAAAACACAAGTCGCGATACTTTTTGAACACACCTCGTATATATGCCTTGTCGCTAAAACAAATTATTTGAATGTCGTTGTTGACCTGTTTAGCGCAGAGCATCGATATTTTATTCAATCCAGAAAGGACGCACAGCAATTTCCGTGCCTTATCTTACATGCTAGAATCTTCCCTTTTACAAAAAGTTTTGTTTTACCCTGCTCGTATATATATACACATAAGGGACAATTATGTCTTCCCGTGAACACTATAAGCTTAACTGAATGAAAAGTGTCGCTCGGCCTCTTGACTTCAGGCGCCCGCTCCGACCTGACATAGTTAAAACTTTTACAGCAGCAAAAACAGTAACTCAATTTTAGCGGTTAAGATTGGCTTTTTTTATATACGTAGTGCGCAGTCAAACAACAAAGCAACCAACCAAGTGCTTTGCTATGGGTATAGACGCTGCTGTATTTAGGACATTGTTCTATTAATAGATGCTGCATCAGACGTCATTGAATATTCATCTCTGTCTCACATAAACTTTATTCGTACCCTCTGAACACTATGACAAGTCATTTGTGTCGTATATTACATTCGTGTATGATCCCTACGATAACAGTAACACTTCTATGGAATTATGTTAAACTCAGATACGTTGGCAACCTCACTCATAATCATACCTCGGTCGGTACCCTTACTTATCATACGGGCTCGTATGGAAAATCAACAAGGTTGTCTATTCACAGTAGCTTATGCATACATTAGCCAGCACATAATTATATGTACACATTTGTAGTAGATAGAAGACTACTTAAACCATCGGGGTAGTGCGTTAAAGGCTGTAACTTTTCGTCCAAATTTAGCTATAATCAAAACACCTGTACGGAAAATTAGCATTCGTTTTCACGCGCAGTTTTCCTACGAAGTCAATCATTTTTCCTGTACAACGGTTACGCCAAAGCCGTTCTTCTGGTATATCCACTCATATGTTTATCGGTGCATTTCGTTCCTCGATGTTCCAGTAAGACATCTTTAGAGGACACTCGCATTCAGCTACACCTGTAACTATTACATTCGATTTTCATGGGTCGAATAATATATTGATAAAATGTAATCCTCACTATCAGTCATGGCCCTTGAAGACAGCTGGGACGCCTTGAGCATTTTCCATAAATGTGTATATATATATATATATATATATATATATATATATGAATATACATGTATACCATGCGTATGTATTCCATGTATATTTATACATATACTAACATTAATATATGTATATGCGTATATATCTATATATACAAATAGACAAATGTCCATGTATTTGTATTTAGGTATGGCGAATGAGGGATTCAAAGGATGGCATACTGGTCAGAGCAAAGGTGATTACCATCGCATCTCGCATAGATTTACGTGGGTGCACAGACGCTGCTGTACAGACGAGCAACCGTTCTCTTCACTTCGGGCATCTGCTGGACGCATTGGCGACACGTGGTGACGGTTGTCACAGCCGCTGCCACCGTGACAGTGTCAGAAGACCAAACAGCATGGCCACCGGCAATGTTGTCACGCAGCGATTGTCCGAACGTGAGCTTTGAGCTGAAATTCAAAATTCGTCATTGAACACAACCGGATAGGCTTAGTTTTAGCGTAAATAAATTTAGATAAATTGTATATAATAAATTCTAAATTATATATAATAAATAAATTAGCGTAAACATTTAATAACTTTTCAATTAAAATTAAATCTATAAAATTTAATTTCTAAGATTAAATTAATTAAAAAAATAATTTATAAATTTACTAGCGGAAGTGGTGGCGGTAGTAGATAACAGACAGATCATTCTGGTGAACGTTGAGCTTTAGATTCTTTGCCAGCCCTAGCAGCCGTTAAGGCTTTAAGGCAAATGAAGTTCAAGCTACGAAACGATGTCAAAACAATTGAAAGGGAAAAATCAAGCCGACATGCACCACGTAAATGAATAAATTTAGCGTATTATTTGTGACTACGCTATCTTTTTTAGCACTTTCTTCATATCCTTTTTCTTTCTAATGACTGCATCCACATCTCAGGTGTAGCAACAAACTATGTACATCTCAGGCGCGTACGCTCAACGCGTGCGTACTTTGAACGCACACACAAACGATTAGCGTAGCAGCACTAACAATTTAACAATTAAAATTGACACGTCTAAAAGCAGCGCTAATTTGACAAATAACAAAGATCTACGCTATCCTCGTGGTATGTCAGTCGTGTCAGCATGCGAAGCGATTTTAACGGCCAATAATCCACGTCAGTTATGGCTCGTACCATAGCCTACTTCAGTGGAGTTAACTGGCTTTCGTATCACGCAACGGCAACTTCTCGTTTTGTCATTGTTTACCGGTATAATGTAGTCGCAAAACGGATGCAAAACGATTATACAAGAATAGCAATTCATAAGGCCACAAATATAATGAAAATACACTCGTTCTGGTATACGTTTTATACAACCAGTTCGCAATATTGGCGTTTGTTATTTTTCTCAGTCGCTTTTTTTCATTCATTGTTAACACGTATATGTTTTGTTTAGCGTACGAATGACAACCGACATTTGAGCAACTAATAGACTCGTCGCTACTAAATTTCATTAGAGCCACTGACTCTGTTGGAGCTTAAGTTTACTTTGAACTCCTCATTGTAATGCTTAAACTTGCTGTCGATTACTTAGAGCTTTCATTCGAGTTTTCACTGACCAGCACTGAACGCACTCTGGGTTTTAACTCCGAATAATTCTCTACTCTTTTCCGTATAATTACTTATTTGCAATTAAAATGCCTAATGGGTAGTCGCATGTTGTCGTTGAGTGACATATGTAGGCAATTGAGACATACCTGTAAGGTATCGTCTGGCAAACAGATCGAAAACTATTCCAGACGACTGTATTCGTGTGATCTAAATACCTTGCTGAACGTTCTGTCTATGTAGGCAGATGTTTGTGTGCGTGCATGAATATGTGTATATATTTATTATATTATGCATATGTGTACATTTATTATTTAAGCCAGCCACTTTATATATATATATATATATATATATATATGTATATATACATATATATATATATATATATATATATAGGACACCTACCTGAGAATCGGTGATGCATAATGGGAGCTGAAACGTCGGCAAACCTGGTGAACCGCTCGCTACGTAGCATTGCACAGCGTAGACGAAGTTCATTCCGCTGGAAATTGTCGGGCGTGAGGGAGACTCGCAGCTGAAGTGCGCTCTCGCGGTCCGCGTGCGTAAGCGCGTCGAGGGCCGAGTTCGCCTGATACAGGGACGGTGATAATGATGAAGTCCACTCTGTGGCCTGTAACCGGCGGTCAATTATTTATCTGTAATTTGCTTGGATGTAGAAAATTGTTGGCCACACCAGCTTGTCTGTCCTGCGTCTCGGAGCCAACTCGCCGAGCGAGCATAACTGCAAGCTTCACAGCAAGCTAAATTCAATGCATTTTGTCGCGCCGACGATCAGAAACCATTTAGTAACGTTGTGTCTCGCGTGTGTCTAGAACAGCAAGGCAAGCTATTGCCAATGCTCGGGCGTCTGCTATGTCAGTCACTAACTACAAAGATGTTAGCATCGTCGGTCGTTCATTCACTTCGTTTATCGCAAAACATTTGGATTCTTGTGTTTTCTATTGCTTAGTTTCATGGAACGTTGTGAAACGGCCCCACCAAAAAAACTGCCATACCCGCACTTTAGCGACAAACATAACGTTTTTAAAGCGGTTTTTGCCAATACACTGTCGAGACGTTGTTTATTAATTATTTTTCCACGCCCGTTCATAGTAGATTAACTATTATATGAATTAAACGTGAAACTTGCCCTATTTAGTTAACACTCCGTATTAAAACAGGTAGTATCCACACGATTTCTCAAAGCCTACGAGGCATTTCTGAGCAAAGCATAAGCGCATCGTTCTAATACAACCCAAACTGAAGTTGGTTGATAGTGAAGATTCAAATTATAATAGGCTTCAAAAGTTCAACCGCGGCTTGAAAACGAAAATATTGCACATATTTAATACAACATGTGGCTTTATCAGCGAGTGCACGTTAATAAATATTAAAAAAATATGTGTATCACTAACGTTTATTCATTTAAATCTTATTTCAGATATTTAAATTAAAATTAATAAAAAAGTTTATAAATTAGTTTAAACATTATAATTACACACAAGTTACACCTAAATTACGTATATTACATTTGTTATTTAACATTGGTGGAGTCCACGATTTGTTGTATGCAGTTTGGCTGGAGTTTTGTCAAATAAGCCTTGGCTGTTGGTATAAGCCCGAACGCTTGTCCCTCATCACGGTTGAGATGTTTGGGCCTAGCTCCCTAACAAAGGCGGGCAATAACTGGGATAACTTCTTCAAAGACTCTCAATGAGTCCATCGCCAACGGTTGGTTGTGCTATGGGCTGGGAGTATAGCTCCAGGTAAATTTTTTCTCAGTAAGATTTGACACAAGCCCGGCATTCCTTTTTGCGAGTTTGCCGAATGTATCCCACACATGATAGTGCATGACTCAAAGCATGTTCCTGCTTTTCACGGCACACCCTGAGCGCACTTAGCTGTTTGTAGCTAGGCCCAGACGCTCCTCACGACGCTGGGCCAATTGCAGGGCTTGACGATCGGCATCGTTTAAAACGAAGGACATCTCAAACCTGTCCAAACTTTACGGCAGCTCGTCGCGTGTTTATAATCGGGTTAGCTCATTGTTGCATGCGTACAACGCTAGGGGCTAGCGTACCCAAAACACTTATCGTAAAAAAGTTTTACATTCAATTTTTCTATATATATATATATATATATATATATATATATATATAGCCAACATGACATCTAAACGCATCAAAGCAGAATGGTGATCTGACTCAGTCGGTCGCTCAGCTGTTGATGTCAAACAGTCACAGGGCTCGTACATAGCTTAGGCGTTTAACAGAGAAAAAACTCACGTTTTTGTCGTTCACAAACCAGGTAAGGTTATCGCGATGCCCTGCAAGTGGGTGAGGCGTTCGACATGTCACCACCAGGCGATCTTCTTTCTGATAGCTGCTATGCAGGCCTGTAATTTGCGGTCCACCCATTTCGGTACCTGCGAGTCAGACCCAAAGAAAATTGCCCAAATTTCTTATAACGCTACATTATGTAACAACCGCCTGGTAATCTACCCAGTTTTTGTACTACCATGCTTTAATTACGCCACCAACCATTAAACTCAAGTAGCACACAAGCAGCGTAGTAGGCGGCATATGAACATATATGTACAAATGATGCTGCCATGCGCGTAATGTATAAGATTATTATATCGTTTGTTATATAGCTAATAGACAGTGAAGTGTAGTGGTTTGCTGTAGTTGACTAGTGGTGCAAAGTAAATGTTCTACATTGAACTACTCGTACCTAGAAATTAGACAGAAGTCTGTATAGGCATAGAAAATGGCGCAGTTGGAAACAGCGCTTATCTAATTTATTGGTGTAACATTACTCTGTTAAACGAGCCACCTTGACGTTGTTCGTATCAGTTTGCATCTGCTGAGATTTGCTAACCTAGATGACTGCAATCATATAGTACCACATTTTGTTTAACTAGTGCAATAGCCGCGTACGCAATAAGCCACTAAGAACTGCCACTTCTATCTTTTTCGTCTAACGTGAGTCGCCTATAACTAAGCGACCTTCTTTGCAAAATTGCATAGCAACTGTTTTACCCTAGTTTACGCCTAGCCATTTTTCATCAATTAACTGAACAATGCGATTCTTTTTTATTCTGAAGAGTCTCCCGACTAATATCACAATATCGTCTGCATTGATGCTTCACAACCCATTCTGTCGTTCACGTTACTCTCATATTTTTCACGTCAGTTATCTATGTGGTCTCTTTTAAATATAAGGATAACTTATTTTCCTTTTATAAAATGTTTCCCTTCATTGTTTTGAATTTCTTCTGACTGTTTGCATTCATTAAATCGTGCTTGTGAGCACAATGCCAGCCTTAAAGTCTTTAGCTATTCTTGCAATATCATAATATTGGTATCGCGTAATTCTATCTGCTCGTATATTCTCTGTTTCCTGCTTCCAGAGCCAAACTTCTCTTAGAAAAGTGTTGCTTCTACACCAGGCAGCATTGCAAAGCAATCTTTTTACTTTGCTCACTCGGAATTTAGGTTTTCTTCACAACAAGTTCACTTGACTTCTTTTTAACTGCTGATGCCAGCAGTCGCTTTACCGGAAAATCTCTAATGAGTTACCTCTTCTGTTAGTTTTTCCAGCCTTGCATCATTTGTATAAAATCTCGATGATAATTTTTCTCCAGAAACTTCTCAGCATGACTTTAAGGGATTACAAAAATCCTCGGTGTCAAGTCTGCGACTCGCAAATCCAGCAAACTTTCCAGAAAATCGACAACTGCGTAGGCATTGCTTTAAATCCATAGGAGCTCGCGTTGCACTAACTGTTACATTCTACTGCAATCCGGCAATATTCGGCGCGGCCTAAAGCGTTCATGGATGTCTCTGCCTATGGCGAAGACTGGTTTGCATTTGATTTCTACTTTCCACTCTTTTCCTTTCACCTACAAACAGTCCGTCTCAACCGGATCGGGCGCCATCGAGGGGTTGAAATGAGCTCTTCTGACAGTTTCCTTCAGCACCGTTAAGGACATAGGAAGCTTGGAGATGGCACAGGACTCCCTCCACGCCCTCGCCAATGTCAGCGTTTGTACTACAACTTTCTTGAGTGGTTTTCCTCTCACCATGATCGCACTCGCGTCTCTGGCCTCTCGGAGAGCCGGACACCGCAGAACTGTGTGTTCGACATCGTCTGTCTCACCCGATCCGCTTTATTAGCGGTATACTCCAGTTTCTCGTACCGTGATAACCAGCGCCAAGTTATCGGCATAGGCTACCATCTCGACACCCGCCGGTAAGTCTGGCAGTTTGAGGACCTTATTAGAACCTAGGTTTTACAGAATCGGCCCTAGGACCGTCTCTTGAGGACCTTCGCAGAGATCTTATACTGCTGGCCGCCGGCCGACAGCCTTCTCTCCGATGGGTAAGACCAAATCATCCAGCGAATGTATGGCGAGATGTCCTCGCACCTCATCGCGTTGCTACTCCCCAGCTCATCGAGTTGAAGGCATTCTTCCATGCCTTCCACATCCAGAAGGACGAGCACAACAAAGTCCCTTGTTTCGGGGTCTTCGTTAACTGCTCGGCCGTCCGTCTTAAAACCTGTGTTAGGGCGCGGTGCGTATTTTTCCCCGTACGTAAACCGTGTTGGGCGTCTGATAGGGCCGATTTGAGTTTAATCTCGGCGTTGAGCCTCTTAAGGATAACATTTTCAACGATATCTCACTGGCGTCCTCAGGTGGCATTTAAAGTAGTAAACGTCGTTTACGTTTGTCGGTTTCGCATAGGGCGCTACCTGTTGTACCGTCTTTGACGCTAGTGCGACTAGACTATTCCTGCCCATTTAACCTTAAAAACCCACCAGTTCCCGCCTCACAGAAATGACCCCCTTCTTACTGACCCTTCTACTTATTTCTTCCTGCGAATGCTGTGGTAGACCAAACAAGCGCATTCCACATTCACAACAGGTGAGAGGCGAAAAAGAGAGAGAGAGGCCGACTATCAAAAGGTATGACTAAGCAAGCCACGGGTACTGCTAAGCAAGCGACGCGTCTAGATGATTCTCGCATCTTCGAATGCTTGTAAAGTGCAAACCCCAACGGCACACCAAAGCAAACCGACATGTATAGACGGCGATACACAACAAAATTGTTACAGATAGATACAAATACATCTACTCCGTGTCTGAGTGGTCAAAAAAGGACTCGAGAGATTAGCCAGGGCCTCGGTAGCGGACCTGCAGGTGCAGTCTTTATCAGCCTACGGAAACTAGCGCACATGACGGCACCGACATCTCCAATTATCTCAGTCGCCCGCTCGGGTCTTCGTAGAAGGTCGCTGCATTTTCCAATAGGAAGCAACAGTCAAAGTTGGACTGTTACATTTACCTCGCTCCTAATACTCAATTTGAGTGTAGAAATAAATAATGATGGTGCTTAGTCGTAGTTTAGTTAAGTGGTGCCCATGGATTTCATGACGCAGCCGCATTTTCCCATTGAACACCCATCAAAAGACGTTGAAGTACAAAAACGTAGAATTTCACACCTGTTGCAAATACAAGTTGGTCGGCCATCTTCTGCAAAAGCTGCCTCGTACGATCCTAGTGTATGAATGGGATTCCCTTGGCATAAGAGCTCGTGCCGTCTCGGTACGCTTACTGGCAGCCACAGTGGTGCTCCCGCCCCGTGAATTTCCCCTCCGAAACAAACCTTGGAAAAATTGGGTCGTAATGAAGGTAATGGCGCTGGGTCTCGTCGACCTTCCCCCATCACGTCGTACAGATTCCCTTTTGTATGCACGCCGAGCTTTGTCGAGCCTAGCCCCGTGCCGAGGGTATCGACACACTGACGATATCGCGTTCGAGCAAGATTAATTTTATTTGGCTCGCGGCAACGAACAAGCGTAAGGAGTAAACACTTTTGTCGATTCCGAAGACAAACAACGTCTCGTTAATGTCTAACAGCTGATGGGGCGTTTATAGTATCAGGGTTATGGCGCGTACATTACTAGTCTAGTAACTTGTGGGAATGAACTGGAAGCCGAGCGTCGATTTCGACCTTAATGATTCTATGGTTGCCCCGATGACAAGAGAGACTCTACAAACGTCTGTAAAGTACTTAATGCAGTACAGAAAATTATTATTATCTTAAACAATTATCTTGAACAAAGTATCTTCTAGATACGCATTGAACGTAGTGTTCCGTTTAAGATACTTTGCCATATAACCCTAGCTCACATGGCAACGGTAGACCACGAGCAATTATATGATTCGTCAGACCCAGCAAATGGTAATAATATACGAGTTAATATCTCAATATGCTAGTTATTAGCTACCATAACCACTATACATTTGAATCGCCTTTATATATATATATATATATATATATATACATCAGGTATGTCCGGCATCAAAGCACGCGTCGCCAGAGAGCAAAAAGAACCGTCTATTTGTAAAACTTCGTCAGCATGTTCGCCCTCCTTATTTATGTAGCCAACATTTTCATCTGTAATTCCCTGATGAATGCTTTTAGCGCTCTATCTTTTTTTCTGTTGCAACATTTGACCTCTTAAATAAACTGGCATTACTAAAAAGCGAGGCTGATTTTTACGTACCCCGTATAACCTGTAGACGATTGCTGTTGGGCTGAGCCCGCACGCGAACCTCCTCACTGTTGAGTTGATACGTGACGCCAATCTGGCCTCGGCATCGAAGTCGGATTTTGCCCTTTTGATCAATATGTCGTGCTTGCACGTAGAATAGAAGTGATCGTACCAGTGTTACACGCCCATCTTTGTGCACACGGTCCATATGCGACTCGTGCTCCTTTTTTACCTGCACACACCAAGACGATGACGAAACGTTGCATGATATAAGCGTACAGCCACTTCATGACAGTACGAAGATTTCATTTTTCGTATTAGCCTCGTATAGTATAGCGGGCACAAAAAATAAACGAAAGCTACTAAGCCACTCAAACTTAAACTCGTCCACATGAATACATGTAGGCTCCAGGGCGTTAGGGGTGAGGGGCGTTAGAGGTTAGGGGATCACCAGGCTTTTAGTGGGTTTGAGAGTCCCACACTACCCACCCAAGGACGTGCGTTTTGCATTTTTGTTTCTGGCCCTCGCAAAGAAAGGGTCCAGGGCAATGTACGACACCATTCCATGCGTCATGCCGACTTACCTTGCAATTTGGTAATTATAAAAAACAAATATTAAAAAACATAAAAAACAAATATTAACATATTTTTAATGTAATATTATAAACTAAAAATAATAAATTTAATTCATTATAAATTGTAATATATAATTTAATTTATTATTTCTGAATGAACATGAAACTAGGACTACTAACAGGAAGGACCCTGAGTATGAAATCGGTGAACGCGCTATAGTCAGGCTCTCCGCAAGGGACGTATCTGGCGCCGCCAAGCATACACATTTATGTTTTAGTGCGAAAGCCTTGAGTCTCTTCGAGGCAAACATCCACAAGCCCCCTCGGACTTTTGCTTGCCATCTCGCCCCCCGACTATGTTGCCATCCACTACTTCTAGCAACAAAGTGCGCCTAGCCTTGAGATTCTTCCCCAGGAGCTCTACAGCTGGTTTTGACTTCTTTAGGCCTCGGCTTCTTCCTTGGACCTTCTGTCCGCGGTTTTAGGATCCATCACCTACAGACTGGCAGATACACTGGCAAAAGTAGTAGACATTCTTCGGTGGGGTCTCCCTCTGTAGCCCTTTAGCCTATTTTAATTTGGTTTTTATTAGTTAGGTTTCGCAATAAGTGGCAATACGGAGATGGGAATTCACACCACTCGCGCATTTATAAACTTCCGCATTAATCCGACCTCTAAATGCCTGGTACCTGGACGACGGTGTGCTTGGGAGTGACCTAGATACGGTGATCGGTGATACTCACAGAGTTCTGGACTTCGAGAGAGTGAGTGGTCTATCCCTAAATCCCGGGAAATGCGAGATCTACGTCACGGGTCCCGAGGATATGATCTCGCCGGGTGTATCGGAGCTATGCCATCTCCCTCCCCGTTGCAAGGTAGCAGAACAGTAACACTGAGCTCCTTAGGGTTACTCTCTGCCGAGAGGGGCTTTACACGCGTGGAAGAAAAAGTTTGAAGTAGCCGCCAGCCGTCTTTCATCGCTGGGAGCTGATCGCGGAATATATCTACTGAGATCGTGCTGTTCGGCGGCCCGGATTTGTGGGGCAAATTGTTTCGACTTGACCGAGAACCTTCGAGTCTTTAACGAGTGGACCTGTAAGGCACTGGAGGTGCTCCTGAACGTACGCCTCTCACCCGATGCAGGTTTGCAGGCTCTACTTCCCATATCCTTAGGTAATCTGGGAATGCCAGACGCTGTACCGGTGGCTGGGCCTGCCATCGTCTCATCTATGCGCCAGGCATTCGAAAAGGCCAAACAGTTACTAAACGACAAAATAAAAAGTTTCTACGATCGCACCTTGACAGGCTTACTTGAGAGATTGGACTCTGTGTGCAGAGTCATACCCACTGACACCCTTACCCAGAAGATCTGTAGGAGTAGACACTTGCGCATTTCCTTGAGCAAGCTCCCACTACGAATAACAAGGCCAGACTGCGGGCGGTCTCCGCAAAAGGCGCCGGGGCCTGGTTACAAATTCTCCCAAGTACTCACTTAGACACTCTACTAGATGACCACACTGGATCAGTGCAAAGCTACGCTTAGGGGCAGCTCTCGTATTCCCCCACCAACGTTGACGCGGCGATCAAGTGGGGCCACAAATAAAGCTGTAAATCGTGTTTCCAGAAAAATATATTAGTAGGTAAGTACACTGCACATTCGCATGGAATTTACGTAGATAGATCAATCTACGCATTACGGATCTAAAAAAAATATATCAATTTAAGCCGCGAGTACGTAGACATAATTAACGTAGTAGAAATGTAAAATGCATGCGAATAAACAATTTGCGTCAAAAAGCATGCTTTTAATTGCTCAATAAAGGCTGACGCCGTCAAGGCAAACTCTAGTATAGGCAAGGACGGAGGAGGAGCAAACAAAAATAAACAGTAGTAAATACAGAGCAACGTCAGAAAAGTTCATAGTAACTCACAAAAAGTGTGATCAAGCATTATCAGAAGAATTGTAAAATACAAGGATTTCATACGTGTTGCTGAGTGTAGTCCCGCTGAGAAGTCTTGATGATTACAAAGCTATTTTTATTTTGAATTGCAATGTAGCCATATTTAAAAGATGTTAAAGGATGACTGAAAAATCATACGCTGGAAATAAACTCAACTGTACTTGACTACAATAGGATACATGTCATTACTAAACAATTGCTACTGAATATTGAATACACACACGTCTGTGAGTACAGACTCATAAAAGTGCGTGCCCAAAAAGGCCGGATACGCAAGGATAATTATATGCTAAGAGGTTATCTTACAAAAATACTTGTGACTCTATGCTTTAAAGTACACTGCTCCGTAACGTTGCCAAGTGCTCCAGATACCAAAGGAAACACACAGGTAAGTATAGAACACAATAAATTGATGTAATAGGACAGGGTGGGACCATTATGTGTTGAAATGACTACATACCCTAGTTCCGTTGATGTACCAGCTAAGAGATCGTGATGTTCCCTTCAGAGGCCCGAAGAGACAGGTAGCGTTTACGAGATCGTTAACACGATATGCCGAATGTACGCCCATTACAACTGGATGACCATCGGGAATATCTGTAATTCATTTGTTTGGAACGGAATATATGTAGTTGCTTACCGGGCTGGGTAAGGGTGTTTATGTTACATCACCGTTTTCTGACACAACAATCGATCTAGCGTTTTGCCAGTTCTAAAAAATATTGAAATCTGAAAATACATATTAAAGACACGTTAAAACAATGATGATACAACGTCAGTGGTTAGGACTGCAAATATCGATGAGTCATCCGAGAGATAAAATGTTGCTAAAAACATGTTTTCTAGCATGAGAACGCGACAATAACCTCTCGTCGACCATCCTCGGGCATGTTCCCGCACTTGAGATGCATTGGTTACAACTTGGAGCGCAAAAAATTGTGGAAAGACTGGATAGTCTTTGTAACAATCGCAGCCGGAAAGCCATGACACTCACACCTGCTGTTGCTGCTGCTGGACAACACTCTCTAATATATGCATGCAAGAGGGCATACTCCCAGCAAACTGGTGTGTGACTTCCTGCTACCAATCATCCTCGAGGAAAAGAGACCCCCAATGAACCCAACGTTGTGGCAAGAGCTTGCAAAAAAGCTGCACTCACAAATCGATGTCTAGTTTGTAATCTGCACACACAAACAGGTATTCCAAAAACGTCTTGTGCCATTTTTGAAGTGAAAAATACGTCTCGCCTCATGAGTAGCACGGTTTTAGGGCAAGGCGGTCAGCGTTGACGGAATTTGCTCGTCTAATACCGCTGAAACAGGTTATGTATTATTAGAGCCCAGACAGTCGCCCTATGTAGTATTTGTGGATTTTAGGGCTGCCTTTGATCTGGGATTACGACGTTTACTAGTTGAGAAACTGATAAGGAAGGTGTGCCTAACGTGATAACACATTTTTTTTCTAAGTAGTTTTTAAGGCAGACTTGCTTAGTGGCAGACTTGCTTGGCCAAACTAAAAAGCGACATTTGGTAGTTGCTGTCGTTACGTACGCAGATGATTAGCCTCTGTTAAGACACAGGCGCTTTTTAATTCCAGCACGCATAAGCGGCGCTCAATGAACATGTGCGTAGTGCAGGACTCATTATTAATACGACAAAGACAGACGCTATGAAATATGAGAGAGGCTACATTTTGCCTAATAACTGCTACTGCGGGAGACGGTTTGTGTCGTCTTGTCTTTGCAACTGAAGTCGGTTCCTCGTAATACCAGCAAGGGGACACGCCCTATCGTGCCGATACGGCTCCGGCTGCCACCCACGACACTACAGAATGCACAGGTGCCGACCGTGTATGAGCGTCGCGCGAGCGACCTCAACGTCAATACAATGGGGGTTACGACCATTGTAACCCCTATTGGGTTCCTGCTTTGCAATATGTTAGAGAGCTCCATAACCCTTTGTTAAAGGCGTCGCCTATTTCTATGCTGAGAGCACTATGTTGCTACCGTAACCAACCGGGAAGCTAGTGTATCTCCTTGTCTTTCAGAGAATTGCAAGTTAGCAAAATACAGAGACTCTGTTGCTCCGCAATTCATCGTCCAGCCAATTGTTGTAGATACGTATAAGTCCATGGGCAAGGAAAATGATTTCTTTTAATAGGCTTAGAAAAAGGCTAAATACGGTCATAATGGATTTGGCCCGTTTTGGAGGTGTTGCGATGTGTCATTGGCTTGACACAACGAATTGAAACATGTATTGCAGAAATTGTGTATGAACAATGCACAACAGACATCGCGCTCAGCAATGCTAAGTTAATGATACTCTCTATATATATATATTTTTTTTATTATGGGACCGTCCTTTTCTGACGGCAAATTTATTTAAGTTCAACAATTATTCATTGAGCTTGAAATTTCCATTTTTACATAAATTTAAACAATTGTAACTATTCAGGAAATTTTGCAAAAAAGGCTATCGCCCGTGTCTGCTATAAAAAATATATATATATTTGTATATATATTTTCTTTACATGGTATGTGGACAACACTGCCGATAGCATAAACGCAAGGGCAATATAAACCTGTCCAATACTATTTACGTGGGTGCCACTCTGCACGCAACTACAGATATGTCATATAATAATTACTATATGTCAATGTTGAAGGAGACCCTATTGTCGTCATATGGAAGGAACCCCTTCTAGGCGCATATTGGCGCTAAATAACTACAGCCCGTGGGCAATGTAATACGAAGTCAATTCGATAGGCAAGATAGGCCGTGCAAAAGAATGATTACGCTTGCGAAATGGGGCACGGCTAATTAAACAGATACGATACGTACGATACTTATGCAGAGGCGGCGGCGAAAACGTCACGAATATAAGAGTGTCCTGAGTAGAAGCTCGAACTCAGAACGAGCTCAGTCGTCAAAAACGGCCCAAAAAAACGCCAAAGGTCTATCTAACCTACCAAGCGCGCCGGCGAACTGAACCTCGTACCGGCCGGTAGGCCGGCAATGTGAGGCCAGAATCTGTGACACCGACGCAACGCCGCGGTAGGAAAGAGTCAAACACAGCTCAATTAGTGGCTGATTACACATACGTGA
>QVRM01007003.1:0-44258 GCA_003439945.1 Dermanyssus gallinae
TGTAATTTGCTTATGTATGTTCCACTTTAAAGAAAGGTGGCGCGTTCCAAGGTAAAACCATGCGCGTAGGAGCCACAAGGACGGGTTAATTGCACTGGCATAATCAGTGACAAAAAATACGGTGATAGCCATGGGTTTTCTAGTCAGTACGTGGGTAACTTGTTTTTTGTTTCTGTTATGAAAGGTTTGGTTCGAACGCCTGATGCACTGGCATTTATCACTAGTCAATCAGAGTCTAGTGTTGGACTTACAAATCCGCTAAAACCGTATTCTTCGCCACTCCCTCAAAATTGCGTTGTACTTCTTCGACAATTTGCACGTAACTTAAAACCGATCTAACGAGTCGCTTGAAAGCGTTCGAAATAGTCTAATATCGTGAAGCATATTTATATGGTGGGCAGCTTGAATAGCTCGAAAAACTCGAGCGGTTGATTTAGCCCCTTGTTTCGACAAACTGTTTCATTTTGTTGAATATATTTATGTATATTATGTAATTCAACATAGTATGAATATATTGAATTTGATATTTTCATCATTGTAAACTGCTACATTTAATACAAATTATTAGGTTGCGTACATTGAAGCTTATGTTCATAATTACGTAAACAAATATAGCAAAATAATAAGCAAAACATCGCTATCTTAGATGACCGCGAGTGAGACTGAATGTGTGAGCATACCCGTCGGTACGGCTACTTTCTGCAAATGGCTAGGGGTTGAATATAAATGATTGAAGATTGCCTACCTGTCGACTGTTATGAGAACAAAACAAAACTAGTAGTCATCAGTGCATGCGGTCGCGCCATCCGTGTCGCCCCATGAAGTCAATGAAAATGCATCATTTACTCTAAAACCGGACTACGATTTGCGGATATAGAAATGTACAATTCAAGTTTTCAGTTGTGGAATTCAGTGGCAAGTGACGTTTAAGGGTGTGACATTTAATGCCGTAGGTTTTAACAAAATGTCCATTCTCCAATTCTTCATTCCAGGTGCAATTCTACCGAAGCACCACTGAACAAGCTGAATGTTCGTAACTATTCACGTTCACAATATTGTTGTTAGCTTTAACGATGGATCCCTCGGAACGAGCAAAAGGATCGATCGCTTTTCGATCGGAGACAGATAGAATCAGCTGAAACCTAGAGGCTACGGCGATCGTCAACACACGAGCGGCCCGGCAGTGACTTCGATTTCATTGCAGACCTAGGCTGAAGATTGTCAATAATAACGACGATGACGCCAACGATTATGACGAGCAAACGGAGTAAGACGAAGGCTAGTAGTAAGTAATGCTTTCGCCGTCGTGGACTTTGTGATTTGGGTGCTGGTGAAGCTTGCCAAGCTTTGTACAAAAATCTTTACCATTAAAGATGTTCATACCCTCATACTTCAGCGCGCAAAGCACGCAGAGAAAAACTGAAATTTGACTTCGAGTAAATGTGAAAAATATGTGAGGCCTTTGCCTCCGTGCATTTTTCTACAAGGGATGTTCAGGATAATATTTTGTTACTAATTGTTATGAGCTTAGGTCAATTACCGGCTCTAACTAAATATTTAAAACGCATTTTATACTGCAGATATTATATATCTCCAATTGAAAACGTATGTCCCTACAACCTTCTTTAAGCTGCTTTGGAAAACACGCGGTATAAGCAAACAATACGTCCTTTGGAAAGCCGATTACAAAATCAGATTTCAAAAGCGATAGGCGGTGTGCAGATGCAGTTGATTAATTTTTGGTCCACTTCAAACACCTATAGATACTGCGTCATCCATTGAAGCAACATAGTTTCTTCAGCAATACCATATGTTAAAACAAAGCATAAAGTGTTATGGCCTAAGTCTGTTGCGGCCTTCGTAGCGGTTCCGTTCGTATGTATATTCAACATGTCCATTCGAAACTGTAGAGTTAAAGCGAGATAACCATTATATATGACAGCTCTTTCTTAATCTTGGTCAACTTACTTATCCGGTTACGTATATAATAAGAAGACGACTGGCGTGTCATCTGTAGAATTTTTCACGCATTTATTTGTTGCCTGAGAAATTCTACAGATGACATGTCAGTCGTTTTCTGTAGATGCAGGCCCCTGAGATTTGAAGCACCTTCACTGAAATGTAATAGGTTTATTTGCTTCTAAAGGTACAGCGCAAGGTAGGCTAGTTCTACTCCATGGTTTAATGCAAACTGCTACAAAGTTTGAGCATATGTGTGGCTGTTGACACTCTCCTGAGAACGACCAGAGATGTGGGCCGTCGCTTCTACCCCGTCGATTCATGGACAAACTAATAAGAGTTAAAGCAAATATTGGGCGGTAGGGCCCGGGGCCCATGGGTAGGAGGACCAAGTCTGCTACCCTCAATACGGCAAGTGGAGTGAGCCCGTCCGAACGTCGTAGCGGTTTGTCTCGAATTGTTACATGTGGCAGCGGTTTTTAAATTTGCCACGTAGCGGCGTATGCCGCACGTGGCGACGCTCGAATTGCCACGTGCTACACTATGTATTCGAAAGAACGAAACTGAAAATTTTCCGCCCGAGGAGTTGTTGCTGTCGCAGATGAATAATTCGCTACTCGGTGCTCCACACCACCACACCTCCACCACAACACATCCCACAGATGTGTTGTGGATAGTAGTTTGCGGTTGCCGCAGAGACGGTATGTCTTCACTATCATCCTTTATCACGCAGCACACAATCTGTAGGTTGCGGCGGTCCGGTCGAGGACTTATATATATATATATTTTTTTTTACTTTTGGTGTTTACATGTATTTCAACTTGATCAATCGCGTGTTATCTTGGAGAGTATACTTTTAGAGATACATAACCCACCAATAAGTCGATCTTCTTTTCGCAGGAGGAGATTCCTACAGAGCTGCATCACGCGTAGGTTGTTCAAAGTAAAGTGGGCCGATTCAAGGCTCGGGACAACAACCAACCCGAGCAGAAACCTTCTCACAATCTCCGCGTGCTCTTGAACAAGCTGATTTTGACGACAGCCTTTTTCACAAGAGAACGCTATGAACACACCGTCTACGCAGGAGCCCTCGACCGCCCACCTGTTGCAACTCCCAAAGGGTAGGTAAGTCTGCTGCGCGGTGTTCGAGCATGATGCAATTGCAGAACAAAGCACATTGAGTGAATTGTAAAGGTACGACCAGACTCCAAAGCGTGACCGAAGACTGCGCTCTCGTCACAGCTAGCACCACCCTAGACAATGATTTCCTTCGAGTGTACGTGGAATTCTGTTTTGGAGCATGTGTTAGTCGTCGAATACGTACACATGTGTTTGCGGCATATAGGCTGACGGCTAGGCATGGGCTCTCATGGTGTAAACGTACAGATCGTCTTCAGACACAGTCAAATAGACAAGCTCTTTGGCAGAGCGCTTAACATGACCGACGTACTCGGGCGCCCTTTCTATTGGTATACTGTACGGTCTGTTATCTGATAGGCTTATATTGAGTCCATACACTACAAGCAAGACGTTTGGGACGACATCGTGATAGATTCTCTGGCCACATCTTGCGTCTACCACATCTTCTTCAGGCTACGCTGATTCTTAGACGAAGAACAAGAATTACGAAAAAAAATCCTGTCCTCAACGTTTGCAATGCTTTTGATCCTCTAACTTGTGACTTGTCACAGTTCTAGTCTCCTCATAAGCATTTTTTTCCCAAAAAAAATGCAAACCCCTTATTAAAACTATTGGCAAACCGGAGTTTAAACGTCGTCCGTTAGATGTTCAGACAAGAAATGCTTCGGCATGGATTGGCTCATTCGAATTCAGCTCACAATATGCAAGCAGATTTTACAAGGTAATTTGTTAAAATTATGACGTTATTCGTTAAGATTTGTTCTAATTTTCTTGTAGTTTGGTGGGTTCTGATATCTATAATATTTAGAATATAATAAGATCTATAATAAGAAACAGTTTTTGCGACCAAAGACTCTGTTAGGCAACCTTATTAGTGAACATACGCGACATACTCACTGAAGTTTGTTAGCTAGTATAAAATTACTGTGGAAGACTGTCACTAACCCCTAGTCGAGCATTAAGGTGCCTTAGCTGTACCTCTAGAACAACCTTGGCAGGACTGACCTGTCGCAACAATGGGAGGCCCTACTGTTGGAATGCAGCAAGTGTAAGTACTCCCTTTCAAGACACGCTAGCCACGTAAATGTATTGAGTTCTTATTTTGAGGTTATCCTCTCCAATTAGTTATTATTGTTTCCGAGTAACTCGAGTAGACCCGGAATTTCATTTTCTTAAAGAGGAGATTTACTCAGCGGACATTCCTCCCTTTTGGGTTATCCAAGTCTATTTATTTTACGACCAAGCGCGCGTCTATCTCTAAAAATATATTCTATGCTGAATGCATAATATGCTGCCAGGGAGTCGCGGGGCCTGTCCTCGTGTGGAAAGTAAACTTATTCGACAAAGGGCAAGTATCGGAGTTCCTTTACTATTCATAATCATAAGCGTGCTTGAATACGCTCTGACTCGCTATATCTACCGTAAGGCTCTAGAAGCCGTACAGGTTGTTTTCTTGCAGCTGGGTTCCAGTCAGTTTCTATAGGCAAACTTTTTATAATATTCTACAAACGACCATGTTCCTACTTTGACTTGCTGTGTGTGTCTCTTTGCAGCAACCGCTGTCCAAATATGTGTACCCAGGGCCTTTCGGATAAAAAGTTACACAACTGCGATATAACTTTCTTTCAATTGGTGTAATCAAAATAATTTGAAGGATGTTTTTAGAGCTAGCTTTAAGTTGATTTTCTTCTCATCAGTTGTATTAAGTTGATGTAGTAAAATTCAACATGTCTTGCGTTCAGTAATATGATTCAGCTATGGCTCTACACAGAGTCTTTGAAATCGCAATTTTAAAATACATCCAGCTCTGATTGAAAACGCCCTTGGTCATTATTTACAGCATGTACACAAAATATTTGGATTGCAAAAGTTTGCTTTGACACAATTTTAGTTCTCATTCGGTTAATTGCTTCGCATGCGTTGTGCAGAGGTGGTACACGTATGACTTAACTTATTTGGTCTAAGCTCATCTCCAATATAAGCTTCAGTTCTTAGATTTCACGCCCATCTCGTTCACAGATCAAACTTGTTCGATGAAAGAAAACAATTTATGTGTTACAACTGCTATTGGATATGTACACACATGAAAAAATTTCTTTATGGAAATATGGCATGGCCATCAAAAAAACTATATGCATACTGACAAACGTTTTACATTATTTGAGTCATGGAATAAACCTAATTTAGCAGTAGAATTAATTTATTACTAGAGACACTACAAATACCCTTTGTATAAGCATTTTGTGTTAATCGTAACGTAGTTCAAGGTGTATATTTTCTAATTAAACTGTGATATTTTGGTGGATAAAAATAGATAGATGAAAAAGGAAAGTAAATTGGTGCATCGAGAACAAACACATCTCTGAAAGCACTCACTCAACAAATATCGCCGTTGGCTAGAAAGAGGATTTCTTAACTGTAGATGTAGGGACCCTTCTTGTAAAATTGGAACTAGTTTCAGCCTACTTGCAGCATGTGTGTTTTCCATCTGTTTGAAGGCCAAATAGGGAATTGTAGAGCTATTGTATCTTTTCAGTGGAGCATGGTCTCGGAAAAGTCTTGTTTCAGAGTTAGAGTGAAACTAGTACGATCCGTAACACTTGTGCCGTTGTCCGACATAGGAACACAGAAATATCAATCGGCTCTTGAATGACATACGACGCCAGCTAGAAGAGGCGACATAGTCGTTTAGAAGAGATTTCGCAATTATTGAAGTTCTATTTTTAGCTTCCTACATTCTATACTTTACAATCATAACCATCTGACCATTCACAGCGCTCCCATATACGCGCATTTTAGAACTGATTATTTTGGTACTAAATTCCCCATGGAGAAAGCAGCATTTTTTCTCAAACACAACTGTGTGCCTACTCTCTGTATAGGACTACTGATTGTCTTGCAATCGTAACTTTGTGCTCCTATGTCGGGCCAGAACATCAATCACATTTAGTAATTTCACTCTCACACCGAAACAAGGCTTCTCTGAGACTATGTCAACTCGAAGAAAATATTTGCTCTAACAAGCTCTTCAAATGTATGTCTCTTTTTAAAAATTGGTATATAATGTGTGTGTATGTGTGTGTATGTGTGTGCATGTTTGAATCTTGATTGCCGACGGTTGAGTAGCCAACAGCCGACGACAGCGTGATGAACACTTCGAATCAGCACAATTTGTGCGTTTCACTTAGCACTGTTCGCCGGCGGCCAGCCGAATTTTGCTGGCGGATGTGGCGACCCCACACTGGCTCCACTCCTTCATTCATTCACGTAGCCATTCTATCACCTGCTGAATCGTCGTATCGACATCATCATCATCATCTGCTCTTTGCTGACAATGGACCGCACGTAACCGCAGCGCCGGTCGCGCCCTATATGTCGCGGTGTGGCGATGTGGCCAAACAGCGTCGACGCCGCCACCCGCCGTTACCATACCAAGCATTTCTCCCGCCGCTATCATAATTGACATCATCGTCAACGTCATGGTTACCGTCATAATGCCCGGCGTTAGTCGAGTTACGACCTTATTGTCGTCGTTATTAATACTAAAGGACCACGTCATCAGTGCCATCCGTCAACAATAGGACTCGATAGTAAATAAAAATAAAGCCCTACCAACAATAGGGCTAAATATGAAATACAAATAACGCTATAAAAGCAATAGCGCCAAATATTGAATAAAACTAAAAAATATCAAAACTAAGGCTAAATGCTAGATACAAATACCGCTATGACAGCAATAGGGCCAAATATTAAACAAAAATAATTATGTATCCAATTTTGTCAAACTAAATATTAAATACAAATAAAGCCCAATCAACGGTGGGGCCAAATTAAATACGAATAAGAGTCTCATTAAGAATGAAGCTAAGTATTTACTAAAAATAACGCCCTACAATAGGGCTAAGGGAAGGATTATTATTAAAGGGCCACGTCACTACCGCTATCATCAACAACAGGGATGGCTGCCAGATTAACGTTTATCTCATAAGAAAGGATTAACACGTTTCTAAACATGTGAAAATCTACGTGATGCCGCTCTTTAACAATCACAACAACAACAACAACAACAACAACAACGATACTAATGACAATAGCAATTCAAGTGACAGCATCAAGAACAACAACAACAACAACAACAACAATAACAGTTACAGCTACGCTACGACAGTAACAGGAGTAACATTAACAACAACTTCAACCGCGGCAAAGAGGACGGAAGTTGCCGTTGTGTATTCGTCTCGTCGACGTTACACGCTGAGCTGCGGAACCGACCGGACAACCAAGTGCAGCAATAACGAAACGAAACTATATCTGTGTGCTACGCTTAGACAGAGGATAATAATAAAAAAGATGCATACCTCCTCCTTCTCCCCCGCCGCCGCCCTCATCTGTCAGTGGTGTCAGTGCCAATGAGGGAATCTTAAGAGAGTACATAGTGCTCCAGTGAGGAAAAGAAGCGTGCGGCCAAACAGACAATTAGACAAAGTGCGGGCGAGGGGCAACAGAGAGAGAGAGAGAGAGAGAGACGGGGGAGGCTGATTGGGCAATTATGTAGTAAGCGGCCATTTGTCTGGACAGCTAGCACAGCAGTTGTAGCGACATCACACAGTACTAGCAACGCAAGGATTTTTAATTGCACCTGTTGCTGATTGTTTTTGCTAATTGTTGTTACTGATTGTCGTTGCTGATTGTTGTTGTTGTTGTTGCTGATTGCTGATTGTTGTTGTTCTGGTTGTTGTTGTTGTTGTTGTGTTCTGGTTGTTGTTGTTGTTTTTGTTGGTGGTGGTGTTGTTGTTGTTGTTGTTTTGATCAGTGAGCAGATGCGTGATGGCCGTCAGTACAGTGGGTTGTTGTTCACCTATCGATCGGCCGGTATTCGCGGCCGCGCCGGGAATCGGGAGCCCGACGGCTCGAAGTGGCAAGAGTGAGCAAATTTACGAGGGAAAGTGACTATCTATCGCCAGTGACTAGATGGGCTAACGCCACGGCAACGACAATCGACAGCCGCCGCAGCAGCTGCTGCTGCAGGGTAAAGGCACAGCCTGTAGTGTATTGCATGCGTTACAACGTCATTGACATTATCTTTTCCGCGAGACAGCCGTCAAATGGTCAAACGTTCGATCAACCAAAACAACAACAACAACAGCAGCAGCAGCAGCAGCGATACAAGTAACAACAGTTACGGCAACACTAACAACGCAATCGGTATGAACAGCGTCTGATGGTCCTGCTAAACACCTGTCAGCATTTCCCTACTAATTTTGCTAGCCGGTGCTGCGCCTGCTCGCCACTTGTATGAATTGGTGGCCAATCGGATTTGGATGATCGACAACGCCCGCTTCAGTAACACACTGTGACAGGTATCCGTGATAGGAACATAGCAACGCGAGTGCAATCCCCTGAAGAAATTGCGCGGCTTGTGGTTGAGTGCGTTGTGTATGTCCCGTGTGTGCTTGTATGTGTTTTGCTACGCGCACACGGTGCAGGATCAAAACGCTAAGTTAGTTTGAACTCTCATCTCTTCTCCTGCTCAGATCTCTAAGCTTACTTGGGCTCAATTTTGCGCCAATGCGCCGCATAACTAACACAAACTATGCCACCCATATGCCGCGCATCATTTGCAAGGCTTGTCGGATGGCGTTCTCTCTAATAACGCGGCAACTTTTACCTGCATAGCAATAGTCATTCTTTGGCGTACGAAGAACAAATACTGTGTACCTGTTGTCGCCTTCTGCCTTGGCAAATATCCAAAACATGATTTTGTCGAGTCTCATTAGTAATGCGTCACACTGACATCGCTGCCAACATTTTGTCCGATTGCTAGAAAAACGTGTTGCAGCAACTGAGTGACCGTAGATCTGTCTGCTAGCAAAAGGAAACCGAACAACGTGAATACATGGAGGCGTATAGTCTTGCCTAGTAACAATTAATTTGTATTGCAGGTGCTTCTGGAGTCGGGAAGAGCCTGTCTTAAATAAAATGAAGATCCTAGACAAGCTCGGTGAGGAGGTTGAGCTTCTCTGCCAGCGGCCTAAATTGGCCGTATACGATGGAATAACCATGACAGCGCACAACTTTCCCATCAAGTTTTGGAGAGAGACCCGTGCCTACACTCCGAGAGATGGTGAGTACAGGTGAAACGAAATGCAGGGTTTGTTTGGAAACTCTTGCTGTACTACTCCATTTGTCCATGTTGTTTTTGGTCATCTTGTGCCGTCGATCAGATTTTTCCAACATTACACTATTGTTAACTGTTCACATTAGTCTTGTTCAAGGCTCCTGCAGATTTCAATGGGTCGTCAAGCATGCATTCGCTCTATAGCTACTGACAGATCGTCTCTCGCTGCTTGTGAAGAACAACAAGTTGCACTGTATATAAATATAAATATATATATATATATAAATATATATACTTTGGTCACTAGAAACGATCTGAGCTCCAATACATTCGCGCATAGAATTGAACAGGGATATGTTTCAAAATCATGTTTACAGGTCTATATATTGATATATTTTACGTGGATGACTGTATTTAACATCTTTGTACGATGAAGAACGGACTTTAAGATCCGTTATCACCGACCTGAAAAATGCCATGCAATAAAACAGGCTACGCAGCCTAGCGGGTAACGTCGATAGCGATACATTATTGATAACATGTATATGGTTTTTAAATCGAAGATCTAGGTAGATTATATTGTGTAATTTAGAAACGATCTAACCTATTGCACTTACTTGTAGAAAGAAAGTTTAGTTGTCTTTGCAATAACAGTGAAGATACCACGTTCATGAGCCGATGCTGAACGCTGTTTTTTTGCTTGATCGCTTCAGATGATATTTTTATTGTGACATACCCGAAGTGTGGAACGACTTGGCTACAAGAGATCATGTTTGCGCTCTTCAACGATCGTCAGCCGAAGGATGTCGTCGAAAGGTATGATATCTTGAATGTATAATATGTCAATGTGCCTACCAATACTGTCGAAGATAAAAAAAATAATTTAGCTGGAGCGGATCCGTGCTTGTAAAGCCATACTAACTAAACAGTATTAGTAAGTAGCCACCACTGGTCGCTTAGACGGCTATCGCGCAGTTCTATAAATGAGGCGTTGCTTTGCGTAGGATCGAACTTTTGTCGCGTAGACTTATTTTTCTGTCCGTGAGTATTAAACCGAAATAAGCATTACCCTGCTCTTACATTCCTTTGGTAAGGGGAGTTTAACTCAGTCTACGATGAGCAACACACTATGAGCAACAGTTCAAATAAGTGGGGTCTGAATGATGGCCTACATGGCGAGAGTCACGTATAGAGGATCACGCTGAGAGGTTTCAGTCCAGTGTGGAAACGTATATCTGCACACGTGAGTCACTAGGTATATCAGGTACCGAAATAATAAAATAAACAAAAGCGTCACTTTTTAAATCGCCCGCTGTGTACACATGTTAAGGGAATAATAAATCCATTCATCCAGATACGGCACCGCAGATCCATGCCATTGCTACTGCCATGCTGCCGGTATCAATAGCTGCAGCACTCCAGCCGTCAGAAGGCCATACTCAGAGGTATCGTACCGTCGGCACCGTAAGATGGCATTCTACGATGCAGTGGAATCAACTAACTGGTTATATGAGACCCAATAGCACTTGACCCCGATAACAATGCTACGGGTAACGCTGGGATGCGTTATCGACAACAGCCACAACAACACTAACAGTAGGGAGAGGCCGATGTAATAATAACGCACGTGCCACCACAAACAGATGCAATCCATAAGAGCAACAACCCAACGACAACGGAGTGACAAATATAACATACAACGACAAGAATCAACATTGATGATACAGTAAAAGATGGTTCCAAGTCTCAGTCCCTATTTGACGCGGTTACTGGGTGCACTACGAATATTAGCATATATATATATATATATATATATATATATATATAAAATCCTTGTAGCATCTCTGCTTGGAACGGTGCTGGAGAAGCTGCATTCCGAACGCTGCTGTATAAACACTTCTGTACACATACCGTCGCCTTATAACTGCGGTATTGGCTTGAGGCTAGGCTTGGCATTTATTAAAGTTGCCCACTTTAGTGTTTGCTTCCCGCGGCACATATCCACAAAAGCAGTGTTGAATACACTATACTCGGGATGCTATTATGGCATAATATTTGCCCATGCATCTGCTCCTCTGAGTTTCTGCAAATGTACATATATAGTTTATTTCCCTTGGAGAAACGTAAAAACAAACTACTAGCCCATGTTACTTTTGACGAATCTGTCGGCCACAATTTCATCATCTTGTTATTTCACCAACAGTCACATTTTAGAGAATATGCAAGTGCTCAGCTGCCGGCCATATTTCAAGCTGTTGTTTATGTTTTAGCAGGGCCAAGGACATCACAATAATTGCGTTTGTGTATCGATTGGCACAAATAACAATCCAAAAAACAAAAACAAACAGCAAAAAAAGAAGACGTTCCAAACAAAGCTAAAAATTAGTGGAACCCATTGGGCCGTGAGACTCGTAGCGCGAGACGCTCTACAAATCTGGAAAGGTATTTTATCTAGCTCTCTAAGAGAAGGGGGTGATGGGTTGCCATCCAGGGGAGAGAGTCCAATCGCAGTAACAAAGCAAAACTTACCACCTGTTTACCGGTTCTTATAATATCGAAAATGTTATCAAGGCGGCTATCCACTCTCATCATGTTGGTAAGTTTAGTGGTGTCAGCGCGTTCATGAATGTTCGTTACGTCAATAAGTCCTACACCGTTATCCGAGCCACCGCATTGCCATTGAAAACGCCTGCAGGAATGGTAGCTACACACGCTTAAAACGCTTCGGTTTTTAGGACCAGACCTGAAAAGCGTATATAACAATTAGAATCATACTGCGTGAGATACAGACTCGGAGCGTGATTTGCGATCGCCTGTAGAATCCAGTGACAGACTAATGAACCTAATGAATCGAGATGACATGTTTTACTTGCTGTGCAAAACTACGTGGGGCTGTAAACCTTACTCCACTTAAGCGCTGATACTTCTACAGCCTGCCAGAAAACCTTTAAGATTTTGGATCTAAGAGCATCCCGATCGATTTGCACATGCCATTTATGTTCAAGTGTTTCATCCCTACGACAGGGTAATTAAACTTTCATTCCATCGGCCAAGCTTGTATGAGCATTCTTAAATCTCCTCTAGAAAAAAAACACTACTGTTTACTGGAGTTAACTCGTCCTGGAACTGAAAGGTTATGTTAAATAGTCTATTTAGTTTGCTGACACTCCGCGTCCGCGTCGCACGCATTCTTTTAGTAGTCTTTAATGGAATCCTAATCCCAAATTCAAAGCCTAACCTGTGATTGCCCCTAAGCCTTGTGTTTCTCCTCAGCTTCTGTATACGTTTTAGGGAAATACATATCGTTAAATTGTCTATAACAGAGTGTACATCCACTAGGAAGGCACTTACTCAGTAGGTATTGGAAGAGCATACATTGGATAAGGACGCTTAGTTAGCATACATGATGCCACTTTAAGGGCGTCTGATACTAAATGGTGGCACGTGTAGGTATAAACGTAATTTAATAACGCAAGCGAATTATATATAGTCGCTTTCCAGAAATTCTAGTATAGGAACATGCAGCTTCTCTGATGTCTTGTTCATAATTACAGGTTCGCAAATTGTCCTTTCCTTGAGTTCTCTGGAACCGCGCTGACTGAGACAATGTATCGCCCGGGAGCACTGAAGATTCACACTCGATTTGAACATACGCCATATGCCAGTAACGCTAAGTACTTGTATTGCGTGCGTAATCCAAAGGACTGCTGTGTATCCTTTTACTACCACTCGTTGAAGACTGTCGAAGAGTTTGGAGACTGTACCTTCGAAGAGTTCTTTGAGTGAGTATCGCACCTCTCGACTATATCCTAAGCAAGTTTACTTGACTTTGACGTTCACTTTAGGCTCATTATTGCTAAGCCCTTCTTCATAGCGTCTGTAACCGTGATTGGTGCGCTTCCATTGTACGCGCAGTAACTGCGCCGTCTGGCAGACACTGATGGCTTCTTTACACGACCCACCGGTTGCTTTGTGGTTCGGGCTATTAAATCGAAAGCATTTATCTGGCTGAAATCCGGTACGCGCCCTGCTTCTCTGCCGCCGCGGTCGTTGCTAAAGCCCTGAGCACAGAAGTGGGCAGCTCCTCCTGGCGCCCTATATCTAGCCTACTGACGTAGACGATCCTCCGTCCCGCGAATCCCGGGAATCGCGGTGAGGCATATCTTAATTGCACCGAGGGTCGCACATGAAAACCCACGTTTATCCGATGCCCTACTAACCTTCTTGCCCCAGTATAGCGACAGACTTCGCTCCATTTACGGCTTAGTCTCTAGTTTGAAAAACGTTAGCTCTGTATTATAAGTGAAGAGACTTTGAGAACTGCTTCACTAGGATGCAAGTGTAATGGTCCTTTGTCCAATCGCAGTCTTCGGCTCCGCAGCGGACCTAACCCACAAAATATGGCATTAATGCTGTCTGCATACGATATATACTGGTCATGTTGTAAATATCGAAATTTGTCCGCCCGTTACACTTGTCTACGCTGCTTTTATCGATACTACCTAACTCTTCGACCAGTTTTTTTGTTTGAGTAGTCTGTTCAGTCACTGATAGTGCGCAGTTTGCTCCATGCACTTAGCGCTAGATGAGCCACCAATTTTCGGGCTGGTTTACTTCCCGACTAATCATTTCTCTTGACCTAAAATCTAATGACCTAAAAGTTATTTAAGGCCTACGGCCAATGAATGAGCTTTTTACGATTTGGTCGATGACTACGTATGAATTGCCCCGGATCTAGCGAGCAAGCTCTACAGTTGGCGCTTCTAAACGTAACCGCTACATTGAATTTATTTTTGAAACAAGTGGAAATTTTTATTGTAGAATTAAGATGGCGCATACGTTGTGAATCATGGCGTCGTCTGAAGTATCTGAAGGTCTCCGAAAAATTTTGCGCCCCGCAGATGCGTAACGTGACTCGTCTCTCACTTGCAGATGCTTTATGGAAGGAAAATGTGAGTTCGGTAATTACTGGGATCATATCGAGTCGTGGTATCCTCACGTTTCCGCTGAAAACGTACTGTTACTGGCATATGAAGATATGAAAAATGACATCATTAAAGAACTGGGCCACATTGGCACCTTTCTCGGTGGCGAGTGGGGCGAAAAACTAAAGAATCCGGACTCCGCACGAAAAGTATGTGTAACACTGTTTAAATAGTTTCTGCTTAGTTTTGTTTTTGTTATTTGTATAGGCATGGTCGTTATGCCTGTAACCAAAACAGCTTTATCAGCTGCGCGAGAATACAATAGTTGCAAGCATCAGGATAATAGAATATGACGTAGAAATATGTCAAGCTGACAAATCTACACTGGATTTTATAGAATATAATGAAAACACCTTTATTGCATTTAATGTAGAGTAAATGGAAGCTGTAGTCAGTCTGACTTTACAACGAAATATCGTTGTAAAGTCAGACTGACTACAGCTTCCATTTACTCTACATTAAATGCAATAAAGGTGTTTTCATTATATTCTAGGGCGTTCGTTTTAGGGTAAGTGCAGTAGAGATATAATAATAATAATAATAATAATAATAATAATAATAATAATAATAATAATAATATGTATTCCTCAGGTGGCTGAACTTTCGTCGTTCCAAAACATGAAAAAGCTTTTCTCTGGTAGCCCCCTTTTTGGCGACAATTTGTCCGCAAGGGTGTAATTAACGACTGGATGACACATCTGACACCACAAATGTCACAAAGGTAAACATCGCATAGTATAGCTGCAAAGCAATCTAAAAGTACGATTATATTCAATTATTAGATAACTGTCCAGCCATACGGGCTTTGCCGTACAAACCCTTCATACATATGTATATATATATATATATATATATTACTTAAATACACACATGTATATATATATATATATATATTTACAACGCTTCTCTTATATTTTAATATTGCAGAATCGAAGATGAAACGTACTCACGGTTGAGTGATCTGTGCCCACAGCTTCTTAAGAAATGGGAAAGCTACGGAGCTCTATCTGGACAGAAATAGGACTACCAACTCTTTTTTTGCTTTCGCCACTCAGCAACGTGTAGGCATGAGTAAACGACAGCTAGCCAATGTTTTGTCATAATTAGGAATTAATAATGAAGACGTTTTGTAAGATTAAATAAAATCGAAAACCATGTTTAAATTTACAATGCTTACTTATTATATAGCCTGTTCTTTTTCAATTTGTCTTTCTGTGCAAATATGGACGTGAGCCCTTTTATTTGAATACATACTTTTTCTTTGTACCATTATGTATATATATAACTTCGCTATGTTAGCACTTTAGATGTACTAATTATTGTTTATTTTATTGTTCTCTTTATTCTTACTGTGAGCATTTGACTGAAATAGCTAGCACGTCAGGTCCGTAAGTTTCACAAAAAATATTCGGAAGTAGCATAACGTTATTTTACGAATCTATGATTTTTTATACGTTTTTCTATGGTGGTAATAACAATAATATAACTATTTTAAAGTGAGTAATAACCCTGAATGTATTTATACAATTCTGTCATTGCAAGATCCTATACTGGCTACGCAGACAGATGTTGTCATTTTTCATTTCAGCAGCATCACGCTTACCGCCGTCACCATTGGCGAAATGTGTATACGTCGTAATGATCCATCGTCACTACTGCATATACACTAAAACAACACAGTCATTGAGTTGGCCTTCACAAAACCTTCAACCGTTCAACTTGTTAATATCCGTTGCAAAAAGCGATTTTTATTTATAGGCGATTTATTTTTCTGACTAATGTTGTTTGTCGATCTCAATAAGTGATAATAATATCGAATATTGCTAAAGTCGAATAAATGCTTAATAGTTCGCAAACGCATTTTTTTCTTGATTGGTAAATTAAGTGGAATATCTTTACAGAAGACAAAATTCTTGTACTTGTTGTAGCAGTTGGGACTTGTACTACTCGTCTGCTTTTGTCCAGTAATTAATAGTGACTAATGCCCCTGATATCGCATGAATAACGTAAATTTCATTTTGTCCTGAGGTTTTTTACCGATGTTCTCAGACAAAACTATTTTTAATCACATGTAACCAAATTAGTTTTAAATCGGTCCCTTCTAAAGTGGGCAAGAAGCAAAGTTCGCTCAAGTATGCGCTCATATTTTTTGTATTGCTCAATTGTGAGGCGCCCATTTGTAGAACTTAAAACAGATCTTAAGTTTTTGAATTTTTAAAATGGTTGCCCTGTTTACTCTAAGTTTTTGTGCAAGTTCCTATGTATTCACCGTGGCATTCGTTTACCGTACAGGTATGTATAGGTAATTGTCTTCCATAAAACTTTGGAACAATTGGAACTGAGGTTGGCAGGTCCTTACATATATAGATGTGTGCTTAAGCACATCCAACATAGTACGACATGTCTAAGCACCACTAGCTTCGTTTACACTCGTGGAGTTAAACTTCTGCAAGCACCTTAGCACTGTCGTATTTACCTAAATCAAAACTTGTAAACGACTACTCTCGATTGCCACAAGCGCGCGTCTTTCGCTCTCGCTTGCTCGGGGGGGGGGGGGGTGCGGGCCATCATAATAAGAAATCAAAATAGCTGGTGGGTAAGTACTTTACAACTTAAAGACTAAATTTTACTGCAAACAGCTACTTAGCGGTCAAAGTTACTTGCAGCAATACCTGGGCCGCATAGGTACGGACGTGAGGTGGTCGATATAGCAAAGCGTGGGGCGTTCGACTGTAAGCGTGGTAGGAGTAAGCGACGCCAGTGATGAAGAGTAAACGACAGCGATGAAACAAGAAAGACTTAGGCCAGATGACACACGCAATTGTATGTGTATTGTGACAAGCCGTGTAGCTCAGAGACAGCTCCGTGTAGCATTTCTCACGCGTGCATGACCTCAGATAGAAGTCATATACTGTGAAAGTGAATATTGGATTTCGACTTATGTAGATGGACCACCTTAGTTAGCCTTTGCTGCTGCTGCCATTCAGAGAGGTATTTATTGAGCGTCTCTGCCCTCGGGAGGTTTCCGTGTTCTCCACAAGTCCGCCGTCAAATAGAGGAGTATTGTTTGACAGATAGACTAGCCTATTACGGCTATAACGATGTAACACTAAACTTTTACTTTCAGCATTTAGTTTTTATGCCTCCTTAAATGGGAAGGCCAAACGCGTGTACTTCATGTGAGACTGCCGAAGTTTTCCTCAGGCTAAAAAGACCGATGGCAGCTCGTGAGGCTCTGCCACTCCATGGAAAAACCTCAGTAGAAACTCTTTGTACACTTGGTAAGCTTCGTCCCCTGTGCTACCTGTGCTACGAATACGATTACCAGACAGAGAGCCTCTTGTACGTCTTGTATCGCCTCTGTTAAGGTGGGTAAGCATCGCTGTCCTTGGCAACGCGGCTGAACTTCGTCGCCTCCGTTTTTAACTAAATGTATCTTTGTGGAGGTTCGTACGGCTGCAGTGTGGCGAGCGATTGCTACAGGTAAAAGCGACTACTGCAGATAAAGGCGACTACTGCAGTAGAGTGCTTGATGATCTGCTTACATACGCTTGTGTACCAGTGGGTGCTGTGTTTGGATTAAGTTGGGCGATTGACCATTAGTAGTACGAGCAGAAGCGGCTTTAAGTTTTTACCTTGGCTGATGTTAGCTGTTTGCTGGCTTTTTTTTAGAGGACTAACTGGAAAATGCGGTTGCACACACGGACACCACTGAAGGGAGTCCCTGCATGTGTGGGCCGGTAGTGTGGGGCTCCAACCCACTAAAAACCAGTCATGTCCCCGTCCCCCAACTGACCGGGAACTGCTTACGCAAGCAGCAAACAGTCAGAGGGGGCGAGTCTTCTTACCCTGGCAAAAGTTGTCCCTGGGAGCCGCAGGGAATCGCAAAAGTCGCAGCTTGTTGGCCACTGCCTTAGCTTGTAAAATTGTTGTCACGTTCCAGTGTTCCAGGTATTCTGTCATCTTCAGAACGACGTCGCGTAGATTAAAATGTGCGTATTCATTAGAGTCCTCAAGGGGTGACGCTGTTCCGCCCATGCGGGGCACGCCAGAGCTGTGTGCTCTGGAGTGTCCTCGAGTTCATTGCCGCAGTGGATGCACGTGGGGCTGGGGGCCTTCCCGATCCTGAATAGGTACGACTGAAAGTCGCCGTGCCCCGTCAAAATCTGGGTGGAGTGGAAGGTGAGCTCGATAGAGGCACTCTTAGCTGTCCCGTTATCGGAACCTTTTCCCTTGAGTGTTACCTGCTTAGGCTTTAGGCTCGTAGAAATGCTTTTACAAACAAAATTATCAAGATCAATTGCGATATATAAAGAAAGTATATCAATGAGATCAATCATATGCATTGTATATATATATATATAAATCGTGCTCTCCAGCAGCATTTGGATCACCGATGCCAGGGCTTCTCTCAGGACCACTTACCGCTCTTTCCTAAGAGAGATAGATAAATTTGTCGCATTTCAGACTAGCACCGAGGGTTGTGTTTCGTCATTTGGTCTCGTCAAATGCCCGGAGCATCGACAACGGCCAACACCGGTCGGGCCTCTATTTCTAGAGCATCGCGGCCTTTTTTCGCGCATCTTAGATAAGTATTGTAAGCTAAAGGGCATTTAATCCGGTCAGGTTTAATCCTGGAAGCCCAAAGCTTACCGTCGCAACAACCTCCCCACAACGGAGTCGATTGTGGGTGGGAAAACAAATACAGCGACGTGACAAACTGCATATCAATGATGAACGCTAAAATTTGTTCGTGAGGAGAGCAATATCAGCCCACTTAAACATGTCATCACGTGCAAAATACATTGCCCCTCTTATTTCCTCAGAGAAGCACTCGTAGAGGTACGCTTGTCTCTACGCTTGTAGTAACGTAGTTATATAACTGATCAGTAACTTAATAATGAAAGCATAATTGTAATATGACATAGTGATAAATGAACATCAGTGTTTATATTATATACTTGTATATTTGCCTCAAGGGGTTTACTGGGACACATACATTCTGTGAATTGAGGATTGAGAGCCTATATGTATTGAACGTGTGCAGGAACGCACACGTCCACAATTTACAGGGACAATCCCACGTGGGCATTATACGTATAACACCCAGGACAGCAAGGAAGGTTGTGCTGGAATGCCCTTTAAAGGTTTCAAATTACGTGGTTACTAAAAATAGTAATTCTGAATGGCGGTCTTTCTACACATCGTTTGCCTTGCTCTCATTGTACTTCAATGTCGCACCGTCAAAAGTAGCTCACGACCGCTCAAACATCAGACTTGGTAAACGGTCTTACACTCAAGCCAGGCTAGTCGGACCGATCATTATATATGCAGTAAATTTGACACTTCTGAGGAATTATTAAAAAGAAGACTGTTTGCAAAGTTGTTTGCTATGCATATATATATTTTTTTTTCACACGCTTTGCGAGCGTCAAGCTAACCATTTTGTTCACGCGCCTTCGTGTGTGCCTATTCTTCGATAAAACAGAACCTTTAAGCGCGAGTAGTGAGTTAAAATTATTTTATGCTAAGCTACCTAGTTGGTACTTAAAACTGTTCTAATTAAACGAACTAAATGTTAAAGGTGCTGATCTAAGTGCTCTCTTATTCAATAAGCTGCAAACGCTACAAGTATGCAATAAGGACGTGCTTTGCGTCACTGCAATATGACACTCATGGATCAAGTACAGCTCTTAGTAGCTTAAATTTAGAACAAACTGCTCTTAGATTGTGCTATTCACAGAAATACTTGTAAGTCGATCAAGTTTATCTAACATTTTTGAATGAACACTCGAAGAGCAAACTATGAATATTACGAATAAGATTGGCGATAGGTGTTTGACTGTTTATATTTTACCTTGTTATGTACGCTTACCGTTACTAGTTACCTGTACCCTATATGTGTGCTTGTAGAATACTGTCTAAAAAAGCGTAACACATGTTCTAAGATGCGTATTTAGCGCAGATTATTTAGGTAAATTGAGCTGACTCGGTAGGCTCTACTAAGTCGAATGTTTATTCTTCGGTAAATATGTGTGCTACAGTATTTTGCTGTTTACACTTTTCTGCTATATACTCTGTACCTAATCGGTTTGAAACTTCAGGAGAATATAGCTTTATCAGCGTCGCGTGTTTGACATTTAAAAAGCGAGCTCTACGATTGCCATGTCAAGCGATACGTGACATCAGACTCTAGACTACTAAGCTGAACGACGCTGTGTTGTATTAAAATGACGCATTGTACCTACGCTTGTATGCCATTCCGACAATTATAATGTTTCATTACTTCATTGAGCGTAAAACCGTTTTATGAGCTCCCAAACAACCGTCGAAAAACAAGAGAAAAGACCCTGCTATACATCAACATCAATATCGGGTGAAACTGTTGAAAGTAACCGAGTAAGAGCCTCAGCCACTGGCCTCCTGACAGACTTTGGTTCTATTCAAACTGGTTTGTCCTTAGGACAACTTGAATGTCCTCTAAAAAGTGCGCCGGTTACAAAATAAGGTGCTCAGAGGTGCTGTGGGTCAGGTGTAGCATCTGTAATCTTGACCTTTAAGTGTAACACCTCTTGCAGTTTGCGGGTTTCGAGTATGATTCGGTTTCTTGCCGAAGGTAGGCCAAGCGAGGGTAGACAGATGAACCCGTCGCGCGAGCATCACACATATTGCTCCGTTGGAGCAGCTAGCAACTAGGTGTCTGGGAGTGCCGTACTTGTTGCAAAGCTGGAACATGGTGCATGTTTCGGCGAACTGCCCCGGCCTCAGACAGTAGTGACAATACTTGGATTGGTTAGGCTTGCCGATAGTAATTCTCGCTCCGTCTCGCACGTAGGATAATCTCTTCATGTGACTGACTTCAAGAGGTGACAACTTACATAATATGTACTCTTTAGTGAGTGATTTGAGGACTCCTGGTTAGGTATCCTGGCTTTAAATACCGATGAAAACGGGCTGTGTGTACGTACCGGTAGGTACGTACACATAGCCCGTCTTCCCCTAAGGCTAAAATCGAAAGCACCGGGCATGCGTTTTGAATTCGCGAAAGCCTGTTCAAATGTGACGGTTGTCACACTTAAGCAAGGTAAACGGATCAAGTCAGACGAAGCAAATTTTGAACACGTTCACTCGCAGCCTAGTCGAACGCGCAAAATGAATATATATATATATATATATATATAGCGGACCCACTTTTGAAATCCCGAGGCCTTGAAATTAATACTAATAAAAGCTTTACTATCTCCCACCTATTTAATAGGAAGCAAGGTAAAGGTTTTATCAATACCGTACCAGAATTTAACGTTGGAGATCGGCAATTGCCAGCTAAAGGTATGAGCGATCGATGGAGATATCTTGGAGTCGACTTTGACAGCAATGGCAGAGTTGACTCCACCAAGGATATACTCCTTAATTTACTCAACAGACTCGCGATAGCTCCCCTTAAACCCCACCTAAGACTCATATTTTTGAAAGACTTTCTCATTCCCCGTCTCCTATATACTGGTCTCCGGTCCCAGACCATCTTACGCACTCCTTAGCGTCTTAGATAAAGGAATCAGAAAGGTTGTTAAGTCGAAATGGCTTAAGCTCGAAAACTCGGTGCCGAACGCCTACCTGTACACGCACAGAGCACACGGCGGTCTGGACATCCCCTGCCTCCAAACATTCATTCCCAGACTCCGCCTCTCCCGCCTGACAGCACTACAACACTTCACGCATCTTGGGGTTCAATGGATACAACAAGAGACCGATTACTGGTCTCAACAACTACACAACACGTTCGATGGGGCACACTTTAAAAAGTACGCGAAACGCCCTTTGTACATTACTGGATTAAGGGTATGCCCTACCTATCTGGTAAGGAGTATTTAAACCTACTAAAGCTCAGGATCAACGCACTACCAACGCGTGCCAGGTTGGCCAGGGGACGCCCGGGCTACAACAAACGTTGTATGCACGGGTGTCATGCGCCTGAGACGTTGGCTCATGTCGCTCAGATGTGCGATACAACACACAAACAAACCATAAAGAGACATGACGACGTCTGTGATCGCGTGGAGCATCTTCTCCGCGAAAGGGGTCATGAGGTGGTTCGTAAGCGAGTATTCCGTCGACCGGGGGCACCGGGTTTAAAGCCTGACCTCGTAATAACAACACCTACCGAGGTCTGGGTTTTAGATGCCGAGGTTTGCGGCCCGAACCGGGACCTGGCAAAAGCGCGGCAGGACAAGATCGCCAAATATGACGTCGAGTTCCTAAGAGCAGCGCTCCCCGACCCGCAAAAACCTCGCAGATTCGGATCCATCACTATCTCTATGAGTGGTGTATGGGACTTCGAATCTGCGAGGACGCTTTTGGGGCTCGGCGTCACGAAGAGAAATCTTATGGATCTCACCGTTTTAACTTTGCAAGGACCCTTGAGGATATACCGCTCGCACCGGGTCTATAAGAGCGCGAGCTACCATGAAGCAAGGACATGGACAACTGATTCTTAACTTCACGTGACATTTTTTTACCACAATTTTTATTAAGGCGAGCACTGCCGAGTGTGCAAACGTATTGTAAATAATTAATAAATCATCACAATATTTTCTATATATATATATGTATATAACTTTTATTATCATTATGGGTTGATGGATTTATTATTCGCCTGACGTTTGACTTGACCGTGTGGAGCAGCAGCATAAGTGGATATGTTGAGAAATTTAGGGTTTCTCCAACAGTCATTGTGGCAGCAGCACGGTCGTTGACTCTTGGCAGGATTGCTCATCAGCGGCAGGATTGCTCATGAGCATCGCCTAAAGAAAACTCGATCCTTAACCGGGCTCGAACCGGCGACATTCCGATAGGTGGCAACCGTGACTAGCCACCCGCTAGCCCCTTAGACCACGCCGCTACACCCTTCTATACGAAAACACGCTCGCTGTTAATGGCGATTCGTTCTTTGCCTTACGATGCCAGGCAGTAAGAGAGATGTCCATCAAGGTGTCGATCGGTTGTCGATGAGACGAGAACTCGTGATGGGTATCGGTGTAGCGACGCCGAAGGTCGTTAATATTTGGCCTGCGGCAGCTAGATCGAGCCGATCCGCTGCGTAGAAGAGCTGACGCGACGAAGTGGCTCAGGTAATCTAGGCAATCTCACAGTTAATCTCCCTGCGGCGAACCGCTGCGGCGAGCGCTGTCGACACGCAGACATGCACGCCCAGACCCACTCAGTTACTCACATAAACGGCAGCAGAGGTAGAGACTGAAGGCTAACGACAAAGGTGAAGAGTAATCTCCGAGTAGCGGTGCCCTAGACTGTCCGCCTGGCGGCTACGCTCGTGGTAACAACAACAACAACAACAACAACAAGAATAACAGCCGCCCCAACAACGGCCAAGCCGACCTAAGTCGAAGAGCGAAACGACTCCGCACCTCACTGACCACCACCCTCGGTTCATCACAGGTGCATCACAGTTCATCCGTACTACCGCCTATGTGATCATCACCATCATCAAGAGTTTAACGACTCCCCAACGAGTACGCATAACATTCGTTTTGAAAACTTTGGTATGATGTATATATAATATATATTTATACATACACATTAAATCAAAGTTTTCAAAACGAATGGTATGCATATATATATATAGAAAATATTGTGATGATTTATTAATCATTTACAATACGTTTGCACACTCGTATATATATTTATAAACAGATAGTTCAACAAGTTCTTAAAATAAAAACCAAGAATTTTCCAAATCTTGTTTTTAATTTTTTCTTATTCGATATACTCCCTGAGAAGATAAATACACATTTACCACCGATATTTGTACCTCTTGAGTAGAATTCTGCGTTTTTAGACTGAAAATAGGCATTGACAGCAGCCTTAACCTCTTGATTGCTGAAAAAACGCTTTCCACCGAGACTATTCTTTAAATGTCCGAAGAGAAAATAATGAGAGGGGGCCAGGTGTGCGAGAATAGGAAGGTTGTTCAACAAGTTCGAACTTCAGTTGGGCCAGTTTTGCCGATGCTTGCCGCGACTTATGTGCAGGAGCATTGTCCTGGTGAAACAGGACAACCTTCTTCTGCAAAGCGGGCCGTTTCACGATGAGTTCTTGCTTCAGGCAGTCCAACAGTCTTGCATTATATTCTCCCGTGATCGTTTTACCGCTCTCAAGGTAGTGGACCAGAATTATTCCACGTTGGTCCCAAAAAACCGTAGCCATCATCTTTCCGGCCGATGCCGTTGTCCGCACCCTCTTCGTAGGTCCTTCACCAGGTGCACACCATTGGCGAGATGCTTCTTGGGTCTCGGGAGTGTAGTGATGGACCCAGCTTTTATCGACGGTCACGAATCTGCGCCAAAAAATCCGACGGATTTTTCGACATCTTGGACAAATTTCGCTGTGAAGCGGAAGCACGCGCGTCTTTTTGGCCGTGGTTGAGCAAATGCGGCACCCATTTTGCTCTGAGCTTTTTCATCTTCAAGTTGTCGTGCAGGATAAAATGCACACTACCCAAACTGATCCCCAAGGCCTCCGCTATCTCCCTAATGTTCACTCGCTTATCTGCGGCACCGATTCTCCGCACTTTTTCCACGTTTTCCTCATCAGTTGCGGTTTTTGGGCGTCCTGAACGCAGTTTATCCTCGGTGCTCCAGCGACCTCTATTTAACTCATTAATCCAGTTGTAAACAGTGGCAAAACACGGCGCAGATTCACCGTACACCTCGTCTAACTCAGTTTTCACTTGGGTTGCATTCCAACCTTTGAAATAAAAATGCTTGATAATCACTTGAAACTCTTTTTTCTCCATTTTTCAAAATCACGCCGATACGTTGCACGGGAAAAGCGATCAAACGAAATCGCAACGGCCATAATATTTCACCATAATATTTTGACTGCTAACAGTCGAAAAGTTGCCGTTTCCAATAGCGGTGAAAGCGCACCAAATTTCGAAAATTCTGAAAAGTCCATTTTAAGAACCTGCTGAACTACCTGTATATATATATATATATATATATATATATATATATATATATATATATATATATATATAAATATTTTAATAACATCATTATTTATTAAAGAATAAAAATGGAGCTACAATTGTCTCCCGAGAACGTGAGCACAGGCAATCTTACTCTCGTATAGAGTGGGCTGGGACCACGTCAGCAGCGTGCCCCGGACGGACCCGCGTTGGACGTCAAGGTCGAGACGCTGTCTCAAGAAAGCCGCAGATCTTTTGTCTCCAGTTGCGAGGTTCAGCTGCTCACCGACTCTGTGGAGGAGCTTGCGAGTCAAGTTGCCAGGACCGCCTAAGGTTTTGAACGCTAGCAGTTGAAACTCATGTGGGTAACTTATTGAGGCGTATTTTGCGAGCTTCCTTGCCTCGGCTAGATTACCAGCGTGGCCTGCTGAGATCGCCCCGCCAGCGACCATTGAAGGTGCTAATGAGTCGGTGACAGTGGCGTCCGAGACGAGCATCCTGCCCCTAAATGGGGTAAGAGTCATCCCATCCGGGCGCTTACCCTCGTCCGAGGAGAAGCCCTGGAGCTCTAGAATGCAGGGGAACCCACTTGATCGAAGCGCTCGGCCAAAGACGTTATAATTTTTCGCATTGTACAGAATATTGGCAAACGAATCGAACTTACGACAGAGAACTTTTGACTTTTTGCTTCAGCGGCTATCTCTGGCAGTTCAGCGGGGCAATTCGGCAGCAATTATGGGCACAATGATGAGCTGCCTTGAAGATAAAAGCTTGACTCCGCGACCATAAAATTAGCTAATAAATTAATTATTTGCATTGGTTACATTGTATAATTGCGTAGCTCGAGGTGTGTGCGAAAGTAACAATGGGCAAGACGAGACACGACGAATAAACTTCCTCTGTACACGCTCCATTGCTTCAGTGTATTTGCCTAAATAAGGCCGCCAAACCTCACAACAATACGTAAACCTAGGAACAACTAAACTGTTATAAAGCCTTATGTAAAAATTGCAATCATTATTTATAAAACAGCGAAATATTGTACTAGATATAAGGGAAGTTTGTCGGATAACTTGTGTTATATGAGTGCTAAAATCCAGTTCCGGTGTCACCGTAACCCCGAGGTCCCTAATGCTATTTAATATAGGGATAGCCTCCCCATGCAGCTTGTAGGTATGGGCTCCCTTTAAACACAGTACTGCACATTTCGGCACTGATATAAGCATTTCGTTATCCAAACACCATTTAGAAACTGCGTCAATTGCACTCTGTATAATTTGTCGTTCGCTAGCAGTGTTAGAAGGCCCGTATAGCTTTAGATCATCAGCATAAAGCTTATATGTTATCGAATCAGGTATAACGTTTTTAAGATCTAAAATAAATATGCAAAATAAAAGTGGGCCGAAGCTTGATCCCTGAGGAACTCCAGAGGGGCACCTTCCTGACTCACTAAAGCTACTGTTTACCCGAACCCAGAACTCTCTACAGGTAAGATAACTAGACATCCATGACAATGAGCGAGTATCAATATTCAAGTATCTAAGTTTCTATACAAGTTTTACATGGTTTACTCTATCAAATGCTTTAGAGAAGTCAAAATATACACAATCAAAAGTCAACTTATTATTTATCATAATGGCCCAATCTTAGGTCATTTCAACGAATTGAGTTGCCGTGGATTTGCCTCTAGTAAAACCATGTTGGTTTTCATCCAACAAGCCTTCAGATTGAAGGAAATTAAAAATATGTTCAACTAGCAGTTTTTCAAATATAATACATGCGATTGATGATTGAGCTACCGGTCTATAATTATCTACATTTGACTTTGGACCCTTTTTATGTACAGGAGTTACGATTGACTGTCTAAAATTATTTGGCAAAATGCCATCTTCATAAGACCTACTGAATATTAAAAAAAGAGGTTCTGTTATCACAGTCGCTACTTTTTTATAAAATATGGGTGGGATTAAATCTGGAGTAAGGCTGCACTTATTGGGTAGTTGCTTGATTTTCGTCAGAATATTATATTCTGATAAATCTAAATATGGACAGCCGTCACTCGAGGGTACGTCGATAGAATCAGCTTCGGAAGCTGAACCCCCTTGGACAACATAAACCGACGAGAAGAAGTCCTTGAATGCATTTGCCTTAGAAGCGTCATCTACGAGGACTACCTGCTCTATATTTAAAGCCGCGATATTATCTTTACCCTTTAATCGTTTATTTGCGTATCTAAAAAACGACTTTGTGTTTTTAAAATCAAGACAAGCTTCATCCATTATACGAAGTCGTCTAGTTGCTTTGCGCAACTTTTTTTCATACTGCACATTTGGCTCCTGATCTATCAGCCGTTTTAGATTGCTTACATATTTTCGTAAATTAGCATTATTTTTTGATTTGCCATTTCGCTTAGGTACAAATTCTTTAATTAGTAAATGTATCTGGTCAACAAAGTTATTATACATCGAGTCGACAGTATCACAATTTAAAAACAAGTTTCTCCAGTTTATACAGGCAAGTCTACGGCTCATCATTTCATAGTCCCCCTTCCAGAAATTATAACCTCCCTCGTCTTCCGTAGAATATTCAGCATCAAATAAAATAGTAAAAGAAATGGCATTATGGTCAGATGGGATTGGCGACTGAAATACTTGTATATCCTCAATGATAGATGGGTCTGAGGTTAAAACTAAATCGATAATGGAACCTATATTGTCGTTGTCATCACTTGATATACCTACGTTTATTTCGTCAGTGACCATTCCGCTAAAAGTAGGACTAGTAGTCACTTGGCTAACACTACTAGATATGCTATTGCTATTGATGCTACTAGATAATTGATTAAAACTGTTATATGTGGTATTATCATTACATTGACTAGCAACGTTATTATAAGCACTACCTACAATGGCAAATGAGTCACTAGAACTGATCTGCGAGGCCACAAAGCCAGCGCAGTACAGTCGAGGGCGAGTAACTTCGTCTATTTGTTGGTGTAATCCGTTAGAAATGCAGGCGTTAACAAAGGTAGACTCTATGGTTGTTGAATCTAAAAGCGTAATATTCTTCCAGTGTATTTTTGGAAGGTTAAATTTTTGAATTGAGCACTTGTGTTCAGTCATTTTTACCTATGGAACGTGCATTAAAATATAAACATTTAACCGCGTTTTTAACCGCGGAGGGAAGCGACGTCAGTTGTTGGGCGGAGATACTGGGGCGGCAATTTAGTCGAGATTGTTTTAAAATAGTGGGAAGTTTGGGAAGAGGGTGGGAAGTGAAGGTGGCAGAGGTGGAGGCGGGATATGGAGTTGAGGGGGCCAGATGGCAGGGAGGACTGGCGGTGGAGGAAGGGGTGGATGGCAGAGCTGAAAAGGAGCAGTTCCGAATTGGTTGTTGAATTTGTTTTTGTTTTTGCTACTGCCGGCAACAGGGAAAGAAAATACCTGGGAGGAACTGTCAGCTGGCTGACGCCGAGCTGCACCAAACTTATTGGTCAATCCACCAATAATGGGTTTCACTTCCAGAAAACGAGCGGCTTCACGAGCAATAGGTCTGGCCGCCTGTATTGCGCCACGGCGGTTGAAATGAACACCATCGGTGTCCATAGACCAGGCACAGCGCTGAATATATGCAAAAGCACGATAAAATACGGCCGAATCCTTAAATTTAGCCGACATTTTACCATTAACAACTTCGCATTCCGCGCGGCGGTCACTACCTGGACCGCCTGTTACTACCGGAGTAGAACAGACGGTCAGCCTGATGCTGTTGGCTTCGCAGAGCATTACCAAGTCATCCAGCTGATGCTCCATCCGCTCCCACACCTCAACAATGTCAACATTGACGGGGCTTTTCAAAATATCGTTCAGCGCGGCATGCAGTACGACGAGTTGATCTGTCGGCTGTGTGTTATATATCGCAATGTGGCGACGCACGTTTGCAATCACCTTGCATAACGTGGCTCCGCCCTGCCCCGATATATGACAGCGTATGTCACCACCCACCATGTCGAGCACGTTCGTCGCTAGCCGGGAGATGTTAGAGTCACCGGCCAGAAGAACGGACTTGACGGGTGGTGTGGGGAAGGACGACTTTCGGGTAGGCTGAGAGTTGACTGCAGTGCCATCAATGCTTGCCTGCACGAAGATGTCTGTTTGTGTGCAAGCGGTGGCAGTGCGTAAAGCGGTTGAAATTTCGGTGCTTGTGGATGGTATTGCTGTTGAGCTACTGGCAATCTGCGCGGAAGAAGCGGCAGTCGGCAACCTGATGGTTTCGGTGCCCAATGTTGAAAGTACCGTTGCTGCCGCACTGTCCGCCACCACTGCAGCAACTAGCGAACAGGTGTTTTGTGCGCTTGATGGTATTGTTGCTGCAGCGATATCAAGAGCATCTGTAGTCCTTCGTGCAACAGCCGGCACGTCGTTGGTCAGGTGGGTTGTTGGTGTTGTTGCTGTTCCACTGGCAACAGTTGCCGTCGAATTTGGTACCATCACGGTTTGAGCAGAGGGGGAGAGGCCGGCGGCGTTCGATTCACTATTGGCTGAGATAACATCCAATTTGGTAAAAACCGCTCTAAACTTTTCGTCATATTCATTGTCTGTTTTTAAAAGCACTTTCTTCAGGTCATCAATGGCAGATTTAAAAACGCGCAATGTTTTTCCAACGTTGACACAATAGTTATTATCACAAGCAGTCTGTTCACCCACGAGCTCAAATATATTTGTTTCCTTCACCTCTTTTTCAATTCTTCTTTCACAATGGATACACACAAATTCATCATTGTTTGTGTCTGAGCTCCTGAACAAGCCACCGCAGTATATGCATGCGATGGCTCGTGTCACAAGGCAAGGAGGCTGGGTAGAGGGCGTTGAAAATGACGGCCGCCGTCTTGTTGAGTGGGGCCCAGCTGGTGTGTCAAAGTTGAAACTCATCTCCAATGGGTGACGAGGCGTCTCAGGCAAAACAGCCAATCTTCTTTGGTACATCATTATCAATCTTGGTTAGTATATCACAGAACCACAATTTCACAATTATTTGCACAATTTTAAACAGTAAAATCCTTTAAAAAACGTTAAAAGCGTGTAGACTTCATCCGAACGTGACCACTCCCGGCGACCGCGAGCAGACGAGTCTCTCTTTCGTTACTTGCCCCGTAGTTGAGACAGCCACACATTGAAGCCGCGTCACACGCAACTGGTTTCACCACACTAGACGCATGGCCAATACGCTAGGTTGAACTCTATTATTTCCGCTCGAAGCTGTCAGGACACCGACGATACGCCTACTGTGCGTTTAGAAGTGGAGTCGTTTCTTAGTGGAAAAATATTTCAGTATAGTACTCTAGTAAATTATGTGTATTGATACACGTAAATAATCGTGACGAATGGCCTCTTTTCTTTGGTTACGATTGACAAAGTAGACCGTAGTATTCCTTGCAGCACGTCTAGAGGTACGCTTGTGGACTTTCACCGTATGTATAGCTTGTGATTGGAACCCACCTAATAAGAGTGGCTGTACTTTTCGCCCTTCCCACCCGAGGCAATATATATATATGCTTGCTAATTACTTGGTCCCGATCGTGCAAGAGATCCAATCAAGAACGAAAGTGCAAACAACAACTGATATTTTCCCATTATATATATATATATATATATATATATTTATATATATATATATATATATATATATATATATATATATATATATATATATATATATTACATGTAAGAAGATAATTGTGCCCGTATCATCTGCAAATGAAGTTTTAAAGAAGTTCTGCCGTGTCAGTTTTTCGACACACCGTGTGGGTTTCATTTCCTCTCGGATTCGATATTAAGTTTCTTACTCCGTGGCTAGAGTAGAGTACTGTATATATATATATATATATATATTTATATATATATGTATAATCCATTCAAACAGGTCTGTCTTTTAACCCCTTTTTTTATTCTTTCTATTCTCACTCTTTGCCCTACGGCACACACAACCGTGTAGAAAAAGCCGTTTTAGAGCAAGTCGGGTCACAGACGCAGCGAACAGACACGACAGATCTTTGCAAAAGTAGCTGGCGCAAGACAGTTATAAACTGGTGTACCTGTTTAAAATCAACATACAACTACCGTAATGAACTTTGCGGCAAAAACATGTGCACATTCGATGCAATGAAGCCGCTTTGAACCGCAGTTCCCTTTGAACTACTCGGCACAAAACTTGTAATCTTAGTTGCGTTCCCCGAGATGAAAGTCTTCCTTTTGCACTTTGGACTTATTCGACTTGTATATTACTAGGTAATCATACTTCTAGTGAGTGTGGTGCAAGCTATCCGCTAACTTGGCTTAGAAAGCAATGATGACATTTTTCGGAGCCATGGAGGACATATAGCGTTTCACAGGAAGTCGTTACATTATTTAGACGCATGAAAGTGAGACCTGAATCAAATATTACTAGTAGAACTATCAAATAAAATACACTTTTCCAAGCAATGACCGGGATTTATACGGACGAATACGGACGAATTTCATGCAACTATTTGCGTATTCCTTGTGTAGACGGGTTAGGCTATGAGGAAATACGTCTTCCGTAGTACCGCAGACTAGTAGTCTGCAAAACAATGTAGTCAAAAGTAGTGAAATTGGTATTCAAAATTACCACTATACGTATATTTCCAAAAATAATCAAACTGGAAGTAATCCAAACCAACTTATCATTGACAACGGCATGCAGAGGTGGCAAATACATAATTATATCATTACATAAAATAAGCGAGCGATAACAAAAAGACATAGCAATAGATGTATGTGCTTGCTAATAACATGGGTCAAACAGCGTAGCTATATATATATATATATATATATATAATCCTTAACGTAACATGAAATAAACGTGTACAATCTATACTCTACGTAGAGTTCACGTAATGTGGTTTGTATCACAAATATTTCTAACAGAGGCGGTGGTTACTGGGACTTGTCATAAAACTGTAGAACGTTAAGCTACTTGACTAAAGCAAAAGAAGCGTGAGTTCTTATGTTATGCACAGCTGCTTAACTAGATGGCAAATATATATTGCATACTAAGTAGTAGATGATGAAAGATGCCAATGAAAAACAAAAACGATATAATGTAGAAGCCTATAATTAACTCTTGAAAAGCCGACAAAGGCGCCAAAGTTTTAGCTGTAGGCTGTCGTGTTCGACGATAGGGTGTGACGCGTCGCCGCAACAAGTTCATGGTCTGCGTCGAGACACGTTACGAGCACCCATCCAGCTACATCCGTATTGGTTTTCCCGACAGATGACGACGCTTAAGTGCGACAGTGCGACCAAACAGACGCCGATGCGCGCGCTCTTTGCTTGCTTTTCTCGATTGAGGCCCGCCTCGGAAACCGAGACAGCTGGCTACATGCCAAGGTCGGTCTCGATCTTCAAAGAAAGCTGCGCGTCCTGTTTCAGCCGAATGCGTCCTTCGACTTCGACGCCTTCGTGTTTCGCGTTCGATCCGCGATGATACGTGAGCCGCTGCCAATCCGAATGCCGCGTACCTTCGATGCCACACTTCGATCCTCATTTACATAACAGCAACAGTATGGCTTGTGAATAGGTGACTCAGCGAAAACGCCGACTCTCAACTCTATCCGGGTTGAGGCTCGCTCGACGACTCCTTTGAGCCGAGACGCTTGGCAGGCCCTCGGCATCGGAATAGTGTTCGGACTGCTGCTGCTGCTGCGGACCAACCGCATGCATAATAATGTCGCGTGTTACTTCGACAGATCACGAACTGCAAATTAACATCCTTAAACATCTCGAGGGGATTTCTTATCGCGATGCTCTTTGCTGCGAAAAGGGTATAGCTACGCAATTATACAACGTAACCAATGCAAATAATTAATTTATTAGTTAGTTTTTACTTATGGTCGCGGGAAAATGAGCTACCAGTCGAGCTTTTATCCTCGAGGCAGCCTCTCATTGTGCCCATAATTGTTACCGCATTGCCGCGCTGAACTGCCAGATATAGCCGCTGAAGCAAAAAGTCAAAAGCTCTTTTGTTCCCTGTCGAAAGTTCGATTCGCTTGCCAATCTTTTGTACACTGTTATAATATAATTGTCGTACTATTACTTACGATAACCGCGTTAAAGCTAATATAAATTGGTATTGAAATAGAAGCCGAATTGTTTTATTCGTATCGCCCAATCCGTATGTTGAAACATTTTATAGGAGAGTATATCATAACTTTTTTGTTTAGACTACTTTGTGCCTTTACGCTGCAGTCCGCAACGAAATGTGGTTAGGAAAGTATTTGTATCACCAAGAATACCAAACAAGTTTGTTTACGTCACTATTCTGAAAAAGTGTTATCATAAAGACAGCGCCATGTCTTGTGACGAACAAGTCCATGCAAATAAGTCGATGTTACAGGAAATGGTTAGGTCAACCCGTTTTTCTTGTCTATCATGAATTTAACTTATTTAGTGGCCGCACTAAGAGCCTTTGTCAAAGCGTGTCGCACAAATGGGTTTTCTGTATGTCATCGATATAGTAAACGCGTTACCTCCCAAAGCCTCCGCTTTAAAACTGCAGCAGGTATTGCTGTATCTATTTGGATTCTAGCTCTACCCATTAGTTTACTCTGTCTTGCAGCCTCTGCTCATTGCTGTCCGCGACTAGCATGGAGATGTCGTCCACCTATAGCAGCGTGCACCTGGCAGTGCCTGCACTCCAAGAAGCCGCCATAATTTATGCGTCTCGCGGAGCTTTCACTGTAAGTTTGTGGTTCTTATCACTTTCTGTCACGCATCTGTGCATTTGCTAATTAATCTCTATGCTTTAATAGTGTATATGTACTTTAACAAAAATTTGCAATTCTAAAAATGAAGCAGGATTCCTTTTTTTGTTAAGCCTAGATAATACATTGGGTACTTAGCACCTAGGGCTTTCGACTCATTGTTTTCTCTGTTGCTAAGAGAGTTAATCGTTCCGTTAGAAAGTTGCTGTTGATATTGGATATCGTTATATTCCTTTGCGTTAGTCCCGTGGCTGGGGAATAACTTAGACGTTTCCCTGATTTGAGAATCAGTGCCACAGGTGATTTCTGCTGGCCGGTGAAAGAACAACTTTTTTGTGTAGTTTGCAACGTGTCCATACGGCTTTTGATTAGAAAATATGTGGCGGGATGCAAGGGTCAGGTAGTTTCCTTGTAGCAGGTTGTTTCCCGGAGCCAGCGGCTAATGCGCTGGCCTCCATGTTCGAGGGGGCAAGCGTGTCGGTGACTGTAGCATCCCAAATAAGCGCCTTTCCCCTTTCAAAAGGGATAAGGGTGAGACCGTCAGGCCTCTTTCCGTCGCTTCTCAGGAGGCCGGTTGGCTCTCGAATGCATAGCAGTAGAGCTGACCTTCAGGCCCGGGCGGTATAAAATATAGGTATCTTTGGCATTGCTTTACTTCTGCGGGAAGGGTTCCGAAATGTATGACCTTTCTACTTCTTTGTGTTGGCATGTGATGTTCTAGTTTCTGTATAATCTATTTTCGGATTTTCTTACAAGTCGTACCTACACAGTATTCTCCTAAAGCGGTCTCCCATTCGACTCGTTTACTCTGTTTCATGTGTTTATGAAGCCACCTCTGAGACTTTCTATAAAACATTTGTTGACTTTTTGCGTTTTCCTTTTGCATTTTTTACCGCCTGCCACAGCCGGTATGGTGATAGACTGCCCGCTCTGTCTTCTCACGTGCGTCGCTGGCCATTTGTAATACCTGATTATTATGGAATTTATATAAATTATGTAATCTGGCAGCCCCGTATCTGTTTTGGACTTTATTTTTGCACTTCAAAGGTGCACTATTTCTCAAAACCAAAAGCATATATACTGTAACGATGGTTGTCATAACTCTTTGTCGTGTCAGAACCCCTCAGCCACTATAGTGGCTAGGTTTCGATTGAGTATTTTTCAAGTTAAAAGGTGCTTTCCTTCTTTTTACGTAGCATGTGGACGTGAGTATGGCATATTTAGAGTTAAGTTTTTTAAATGTTATTTATCACTAAATGACTAGACCGCCTAGTATTCGAGGACCCTTCTCACACGGTTGTTTCAGCGTTGAAATTATCTGTCATCGTCGTCACAACATCGACTTGTCTATGTTTTAATATTCTTTGACAATATTGCATTGACAGTAGTTCGATCAAGTCAAATAAGATGTATTGTTCATACTGGTGCTTTTTGTCTGTCGGCAGGCAAGAGCGATACATTTACTTTGAACTTCAGCGCCTTACACAATAGCAGGTCACTCTAGAATGATCTGCTCGGACAACTACTACGCACAGACAAATACAAAGGCAATATTCCACAATCCACCTTTGAACGTATTTAGGCGGAGGATTGTTTCAACATTCTTAAGAGTAGTCTTTGGTCCACGCTAAACAACATCAAAGGGATGGATACGTTGGAGAGACGCGCCGTGCGCGGTACTCGTTGGAAAACTTCACGCTGTATGAATATAGCGCGCCGTCGCAGCTTAAGCGAACGTCCACTATTCGTACTAGATTGCATCGGATACAAAGGGAGTTATCTTTCTTTAAATTGCAGACATCTTCTGCCCGGATCATTCGGGCTTGTCCTCCTCTAGCGATATGCAGAGCGCAATTCTAGTATGCTGTCGCGATACCAACACAATAGACGAGCTTTAAGATGATAAGTTTCCTGACGTGTAGCAGAACAAATTTTCCTGTTAATAGGGCCTCCTTCCTGGAAGCCAAATTAGTGGAACGGCAGAGCAGAAAGACAGACGCACTGCGGCACTTGCAGCATTGATGGACATCCTCAAAGGAATTGTGCAGGTATTGGAGTTTGCAGTTCCACGGGGCCGTTTCCAACGTGAGTTTATCAAACGATCGTTCATCACCATTGGAAGGTCGCAGATTGCGATGCAGCTTTTTGCAACAAAGAATAGTGCTATCTCACCATTGAGAGTGCAGCTTTTTGCAACAAAGAATAGTGCTATCTCACCATTGGGAGTGCAGCTTTTTGCAACAAAGAAGAGTGCTATCTCACCATTGAGAGTGCAGCCTCAATCAGTGCTGATGAGTCGTCGCCCAATGAAGCCCCGTTAGTTAGTGTCTAAATGGCTAGCTTACCCTGAAAAGTAAGCGGCAAAAGCCAACCAATTGAGCTGAAAATAGAAACAAGGTTCGCGCAACATTGCGACCCCTAATACGTAATATTTGGAGGCCATCTTGTGCGACATACAATACAAAGTCTCGTTTTTTCTTAACAAAGGGAAAAGTTGCCAAATTATAAGTTGGCTTCAAAGGCTGGTTCCTACAATGCGCATGAATGCGTTTCGCACACAAACACGCCAACTTTTTTCAGCAAACGTCGTGGCTAGTTCTGGCAGTTTGATGGACACACTAGTCCACAGAGTATTATTTTTCACATTCTTTTGAGAGCCGATGGGCGAGACTTCTGTAGTAAACGAGTAGCGTGTTATCGTGGCTAAACCTTTCTTACCCCAAAGGCGTAGTGCTTTTTTAGCGTCTATGCATACACTCTGCAGTTACGAGCCGTTAATTAATGTAATTTGTGGCGGCGTGGTCTAGGGGACTAGTGCGCTAGTCATGGTTGTCATCTACCGGGGTGTCGCCGGTTCGATCCCCGTTGTTGATCGAATTTTCTTTGAGCGATCCTCATTGAGAATAGATGATAAACCATACCGCTGAGAGTCAGCGGCCATGCTGCCACAAGGACTGTTAGGGAAACCCTAGATATCTTAACATGTCCGGCCCTCGGTGCATTGAAGATATACCTCAGGTTAAGCTCCAAGCCCGTAGGGGACGGAGGATAGTCTAGAATTAAAAACAACCTCCCTAAAAAAATGTTTTTAATTCTAATTAATGTAATTTGGTAATTAAGGTCCAAATACGTGAAGCAAGTGCGTCAGGCCCGTATGTGGTCGACGAAGTCCTTGAATCCGCAAGAGGTGCGAGATTCTACGCGGATTCGGGCTGCTCTCTCTCGTCTCACCAAATAGTTGCCGTGAACGTTTATGTGCCTTTTCCTAACCCGGCGGAGTCGTGTAAGTGCGGGCGTCGTTTTTCAAAGGGTCACCTGGGCAACCTGGCAATGTGCGACCAGTTGAGGTGTAGTATAATGCACGCCGGTTGATGAGCGACAAGGCAATTCAAACATTTATTCACCTTTTCCAGGTAGTATAAACACAATATATATATATATATATATATCTCTTCACTGTATACAATAGCGGCTAAAATGGCACCATTAGGCATGGTCGTGTCACATTGGGGGTTGAGCCCACAAGACATCCGGTATATACGAGTAAGTATACACTACACGGACTATATAGCTACAACCCAATTTTCTCCTATATGGAAATAGACTAGAAAGTGCTCATCTCGAATATTTTAAGATGGGGTCAGTCAGGCGACCTAGGGAAGGGACCAGAGCACAGGAAGCGGCGTGGTATCTTCCACAGTGTGCAAGGTTCGGTTGATGAGCGACGTGATGATGTGGCAAGTCGCGTGTTACATCCGTATCGTTCGGCACATGCACGGCAAGTCGTTGTTTGGATGGCAGTCGTTGTATTGGCATGCCTGCACAGCCGGTGTACAAATTAGTGGTTGTTGAGGAGCAATCAACGTGAACTCTGATGGGGTGGATTCTTGTGCAGTCGATTAAGTTCTTGATCCAACTTGTAAATCACACGTTGGTTAAGCTTTAAGCTCGTGTGGGGGCTTTGAGTCAGCAACACTAGAACATTAAACGCAATTTTCCGGTGGGAGACAATTTGATGTCATCTAGTAAAACCTCTCGTGGGCATCCATTTTAGGCAAATCAACGTATTTAATTTCCTCAATATGTAACATTTCCGTGTGATACTGCTGGTATGCGTCTCGTACCAGGCTCGCCGTTGAGTTGTGTGGGAGCAATATCGAGGTTCTTGGTCGTTACGGTTATCCAAGTATGACATTAAGATACAGGGCAGTCAACATGAAGGTTGACGCCGAACATATAGAAGCCTTGCAAGCACGGACATTTACATTAGCCTGTAATACACAGTTGTGTACTTCCGGGGTCAAAATCTACTTTAACAGACACATACAGACCACAGAGTTGGATACCGTATGTTAAATATTTTCAATGAATTCCGTAATTCCTCTAATTTCCCCGGCCGAACTTCGTCTTCTGCGTGGCCTTTGGTGATAATGACTTAAGTAGAGTTTCAAGTAGCGCCCCCCAAGTAGTGAGATGCGAGGTTTTCATCTGCTAGCGAGTCTTCCAGACGGAAGGCGGGGAAGGAGCACATTCAATATATTTACGAGCAGGGTCCCGAATACGTGGTGTGCATTTCAACTTCGCACTGCTCTAACTGCCACCTCACTACGATGATGCTGATGTTGCCGATGCGATCAGTGCTGGTCTAGCGGGACAAAACCTCCAGCTACCCAACCTAGTCGGCGGCGACTTCAACTGTCGTATTGATAGTGGCGTCACCGACAGGAAGGCTGATGGGCTTCTTAAGCTTCTAGGGAACAGAGGCCTGCATTTCGCAAATAAGATTGGCGTGAGTCTCCGGCGCTGGCTGGGGCTCGGCCGGCACAGGCTAAGGTATGCGAAGAGTTTACCGGTGGGCATGGTTTAACAGCTAAACAGCAATTACGCAGCTGCCGATTATTGTTTTGGATTTGCAAAGGTTTATCTGGGATTTTACAGCTAGCACCAGAACGTTTGTTTGAAGATGTGGGCATTGTACTCTTGACGTAAACTTTCATGTGGGAGAAACTGCATTTCAATAAGATGCGAGGTCTTCATCTGCTAGCCAGTCTTACAGACGGAGGGCGGGGAAGGTGCATTTTCAATATATTTAGCAGAGTCCCGAATGCAATGTTTGGGTCGAGGTGAGTGTTGTATGACACTCACCTCAGGAAGTTTTAACCTCGCACTGCTCTACGTGCCACCTCACTGCAATGACGTTGACGTTGCCGATGCGATCAGTTCTGGTCTAGCGGGACAAAACCTCCAGCTACCCAACCTGATCGGCGGCGACTTCAACTGTCGTATTGATAGTGGCGCCACGTACAGGAGGGGTGATGGGCTTCTTAAGCATCTAGGGAACAGAGGCCTGCATTGCGCAAATGAGCCTAATAAATTCACGCGCGTTTGCAAAACTGGAAGAAGCACAATCGACTTCCTGTTTCTTGACCTTCAACATCCGACGGGATTGAAGAAAGCTTTGAAGGTCACTGTCAAAGCGGCTGTAGTCAAGAAAAGTACCGACAAAGACGAGCGCGGTCTTGGCTTACACAGGCCTGCTATCTACAACGTCGGGAAGTCTTGGGGCTCCTGCGCCGTTGGTGATCGCCCATTGTCCGCCAGCTGAACAAAAGCAGGCACAGCATGAGAAAACAGCAATTGCGGCAGCACTTTACTGCCCTTCTGCTCTGTGCAAACGCCTCCGCGTTCCACCCAGCTATTAAACAACCGCTCAGTCTGGAGCAACGCTGCATGAAATTGCCGTTTACGGTGAAGGAAGTGGTACAGATCTTGAGTGGGTCACCCAAGAAGAAGAGTAGTGGTCCCGATGGGATCTATTACGAACATTGGGCTGAGTCGTCCGATGTTTTAGCAGGGAAGATGTGTAATTAGTTTAATCAGATACTTTGTGGGGGACACAACCTCAAGGACCAAAAAACGGTGACAACGTGGGCGATCCGTATCTCTATTGCGTTGGAACGCACTTTTGAGAAAATGTTTGCGAAACGCACTCTTAAGAAAATGTATCGCGTCGGAACGCACTCTTAAAAAAAAATTTGCTAAGTTGATTATCTCACGAGAGATTCCAACTGTGAAGAAAGCCCTACTATCGGAGCAATTCGGATTCAGGAAGGGTTGAGATACACAAGACGCGATCTATGTATTTCAGTCGAAAGTTTAGAGGGTGTTGATTGTGCCCGGGGGTCACTTGTACGCCGTCGTTATCGATTGTGTCAAGGCCTTCGGCGAAGCTCCCCGTCACTTACTAGTCGATTTACTTCGACATGCTGGGATGGCTGGTTCTTTCCTGCGAGTGCTCTCCAGCTTGTTTGCTGAAGACCGCCTTGAAGTAAATATTAAGGGACGAGGACACATTGCAGCTGAGTCAAAACGTAGGGATCCTTTAAAGAGACCCTTTTAGTTGCCTTGCCTTCTCCTTGCTCATCGCAGACCTAGCCCGCCATGTTCGGGAGGAGTTTAGAAACGCCGTCGTCGTTATGTATGCGGATAACATAGTAGGGGCCCACCGAGACCGCGGTGCCATTCGTCGAATTGTCGGCGACGTAGAAAGTACCTTCACCGTAAGGGCCTGCAAATAAATACTCTTTCCCGTATTCGGGTCTAAGTCTGCACTATACGGGAGCGACCTTGACTTAGCACGCCGGCGACAGATATCGCGCGGCTATTGCCTTTATTCACACAGGTGAGAGACCCTCGACAACTGCCTTTGATTGCGGCCGTGCGTGTTTTTAAGCTTAGGATTGTGCCAATGTCGAGCTACAGCCTTGGGAGGTTGTGGGGTCATCTTTCAGCGGCACATTTTGCGCAGCTAGAAAGATTCTTTATAATATATATGAAGCGCGTTCTTTCCTTACTGCGGACGGCAAGCCAACCGCCTCGTGTACCTGCTAGCAGGTTGCGGACCGGCAGTGTAAGCAATCAGAGTCAGACTTGGGTCACCTATTACAGGACCACTTCAGCAATTTTTTTTGGAGTGCCAGGGAAAGTGACCGAGTCTTCGGCAGATGCAGCGCAGTTAGATGTGTACCTCGCCAGGGAGCTTGGGATGAAATAGCATACACTAGCCGGCACGTGTACACAAGGGACATTGTGCATGGCTATCGTCACTTGGTATGTTCGACCCAAATATTTCTTTAATTTGGCGATCAATGTCGTTGCCGGTTCAGCTGGCAAATTAGCACTAAACACCGCGCAGGCGGTCTTTGCACCTTTTCGCCCGGTGGGGCGGTCACTGAAGTGTTCAAGTTGTATATAATGACGACTGTATTGTAATTATGTACCATTCTGAATGCAAAGTTGTTGTGAAATAAACAATATGTATTGAATACTTGCATGAAACATTCCATGGAGGATAACTACCGAATATACTTTTGAATCTCTAGAGTCTACACGCCAAATTATTTTAAATCAATGCATCCTATGATAAAATTTCTTCAATAAATAAAATTTAAAACTTTGGCTAATAGTGATTATTATTCATAGCACTCGCATTTAAGTCGTGTTAAACAGACAGCTATCTTGGAAAAACAGAGATGCCTTAACTGAGACGTGTGTTGAATGTGAGACAACAATGTAAACGATATGAAACGTACGCAGATGCCTACGAGAATGCATAATAAACTAGCGTACATGGATGGCTAGGTCACAATCGCTACAGTCGCTTCTCTGGCTAAACTTAAACATTGACGTTGAGTGCTCTAGACATTTTGTTTTGCAGTAGATGTTCTGTTTTGTATTCCACGTTCGCACCTGGGCACGTCGAGCTCGTTGATGCTGCTTACGAAAACAAGCATGGCACAGACAGCGGTTCTGCCTGTTGACAGCTTTTTTTTCGTAATGCTGTTTATGTGTCATTGTAATAGTGCAACACAAAAGAATAGCACGTCTTGTCTTTGTAGAGGCAGGGCGAGGTTTGTGCGCCGAAAAATGTGATGTTATCGACGCCACCAACGGTCGAGAGTGCCTCTTGGTGCACGGTCCGCTGTATTCTTTGCTGGTGTCGGCATCGTTCAGTATCACAGATACGATCAGCGCTACTGGTCCGTGGCGGAGTGTGGCGGATGCTTTAGTTAATATTGGAGCTCGGTCAAAATGATCTGCTCACAATTCTTTGCGTACAGTCCAAAATCCCAGCAAGTCGTTAATGCGGTGACCGGTCTTCTTCACTGGGGCTTCTCCGGCGTCCGAAGGTTTATGTTTGTAGTTTTTCCCTGCTCATCGCGTAGCCATCCGCTTGAAGTGAGTGTAATTGAGCCGTAGTTTCGCCGGAATCGAGGCAAGCATAGAGGCAGCTTATCGAGATTTTGGAGTATTTTTTGTATGTTTTTCAATGTGGTCCCTTGGAGGAACATGAATGAGTCTAAGAGAGATTTACAGGCTTATCAATTTCAGTAGCAGTCTTACGGCAATATTTTCTTGCTCTCTCAACGTGCACGCCACGGGTGATGATGCAATGGTTGGCCAGCACATACAATAAGGTTAACTGACCTCTTTGCCATGGCGGCTAATAATCTACGGAGTAACTCAAAGTAATAGATACAATATACGAAGCAAGTGCAACCCAAATGGATCAAGCGAATCGAAGTTGGTACGGCTGTAGCTGCAGGAGCTGAAATAATTCCTACCTGGCCGGCCGCCAGGTAGGAAGACTAGCAGCAGCAGAATTAGCAGCGAATGGTCGGCTGTTCTTTTGCTGGCCATTGCTATCTATGATCCAGGAACTAAGCAAGGGACGTTAAGCGGTCGACTTAGTGAACTACGATGAAACTTTGTGTAACTGTGGTTAGCACACTCGGAACTGCAGGAGCGGATGGAGCCTAACTCGAGACGATCTCGCAGAAACAGTTTGCCGCATCCCTTACAATCACAGAGGACGTAAACTCCACGTTTAGTGGCAACATTAGTGTGGTGAAAAGAGGCGGAATCCGGACAATGCGGAAGAAAAGAAGCAAGCAAGACGGCTGACAGACGGGGAAAAAGGTGGTGAAGTCACTGAGGCAAGAGCAAGAGAGCCTGCTGGAAAGAGAAAATGAAACAAGCGCGCAGGTGCGTTGGGGTACTTGTTATTATTGCGTCACTTTTCGATATTGTTAGTTACATTACACGTGTTCATTAAGTCTTGAAAAGGGCATTTTTTCCGTCCCGGATATGCATATCTTTGCTACTTGCCTGCATATACGGCAACAAACAACTAAACATTTGCGGCTACACATTTAAAATGATGCAAGCCTGCGGACTACGTTCCTACCGTACACATATAATTTTTTTTACTACGTTAGGTACGCATAATACCCATCTGAAATCCAATTGACGCCTATAGAGTCTTTATAATTGTTGAGATAATTAGTTGGTTACTGAAGGGAACGTTTATGATAGTCCTTCTCTCTTGTATTATTTCAGACTAGATCATCGTGTGTTGGTTTTTGTCGTTTCTGCATGTATAAGATTGTGCATTGCCATCTTTATTTTTCCTGGCCGCCAAAGGTTCCTTAATAACTTCTACCGGCAGTCTACTCTCCCGGAAGACGAGAGGCAGCGCACAAGGGCCCAGAGAGCTAGAGACCTAAAGGAAGCGACAGTTTAACGACCTTTTTAAGAGGTGATACATGTAGTGCGTAAATATATTGATTAGGTAGTTGGGCACTGCGATCTCAAAATACTAGGGTTGAGCTAAGGAAGCTCTGCCGGGGTGATCGACGAATCCGTGTCAGTGAGGCAAGCAATAAAGCACGGCGAGAGAGTTGAGCGGAGGTTAAGAAGGATTGACTCACATTATGAGGAGCATAATGCCCCCAGGGGAGGCCAAATACCTTGAGCGGAAACTTACAGAGATATCTGAGAACAGGTTAGGGGAGACCCAGAAGGACACGTTGGAGGGTACAGACAACAGGGAAGGTGGGAGCGTCAATCCTTTGTGCACAATGTGACCACTGCTGTGGAAGGAGATTGCGCTACCCCAAAGGAGCTAGAGAGAAAATTTCAGGAGATTGCGGAGGTGATAATCGCAGTTATCATAGTGGCGGGTAGCAGGGATCATGGTCCGCGACTGGTTAGCTGGGAACAACAGGGAACAAAACGCGACACGTGAAAGTCAGCACTACAGAATTGGAGGAACACAGAGATTAGGCGAGTCATACTAATCACTGTAGGTAAGCAGCAGAAGGATTAACCAGTGCTGGACAGACTATAGGCGCAACTCTTAACGATCACGGTACTGCGGGAGATGCAAGCTGATTGGTGGCAATTCTTAATAACTGCGATAAACTAACTAAAGCGCTAATTGAAGGATGG